>JAZKJV010008777.1:0-558125 GCA_037367405.1 Ottelia alismoides | reverse complement strand
TATCAATTTACACAGATGACATCTTTTGTTCTAAGTTCCTTCGTGAAAGTTGTAATTCTCGTAGGGACAAACAATTTTCATGAAGGAAATTTTTCGATCCAAGATCTCCTTCTATTTCTTTTCTAATTTTCTTTCTCTTTTTTTTTGAAAATTTTTGGGGTGCCACGTGGCAACCCTTGGGCGTGTCATGTGGCACCTCACTCCCTCTTTTCTCTCTCTTCCTCTCTCTTCCCATCTTCACAGGTCAAGTGCATAGCACGTGACCCATCTCTCCACAGCTGCCCGGTCACGTGCGAAGCATGTGCCCCTCCTCTCCCTCCAACCGTTACCGCTTGTTCCTTTCCCGCGTCCGCAATGGCCGCTCCCAGCTGCTCCTCCACCTCCTTGTTTCCCTTCGCATAACGCCTCCATCCCCTTCACGAATCTGTCTCCTCTGCCACCTATAAAGTCCTCACCTCCGACCTCCTCTAAGTCCATCCACGATCATCGTTAATCGAGGGAGAGAGTGAGTTTGAAGCAGAGGGTGGCGACAACATCCTCATTCGCCAACCAGGACCTCCGTGCTCCTGGTGTGATCTAAGGTCATCTCGACCTTGTTGCTCCTCATTTCCCTACGAGCGGTCGAGCCTCGTGCTACCTCCGCTAGAATCCTGAGAGCGAAGACCTGGAGTGAGGCAATCCTCCTCCAACCCCAACTGATTATCCCTCCATCACCAGCCTTCTACCTCTGCAGTGTCGTTCCGCCCTTGCGTCTTGCCCGCGAGTAGCCTCGACTTGACCTCTGCTCGTGCTCCACGCCGTGAGCTCCGCCCTTCGCCGATGCTCCTCCTCCGTACTACCTTCTGCCCTGAGCTTCGCCCAAAAGAGCCACCCGCCCATGCCCCTCGCCAGATCATATCCACCATTCAAGCTCGGTCGCCTAACATCACCGAGCATGTAACGTCTCTACTGCCGACCACCTGCTATGGACCCTCGCACCACCTCGTAGCTCCACTCCAGTCATGTGTCGACGGAGGTGGAGACCACCGCCCGACGCCTTTGTCATTTGAGCCGCTAAATCATGTCAAACCCTTGATCGAACGACCTGAAAGTGACCACGTGTTCAGTCCTCGAGCCCCATCCCACGCCAAGAGGCTCAGGTTGACCGAAGCTCCGTCCATCCTCTGTCACCGCCTCGAGGACCCGAACCACGAGCATCCTTCCATGTGGAGGTTTGGTCCCCGAACCGCAACCCCCTTCCCGAGCCTACGTCTCCGACTCCGAATCTCGCATAATACATGCATGGCACGTAGTCGGGCCCCGCTATTTCTAGATACTGCAGAGAGGCCCTCACCAACATAATCACGTGCAAGGCACATGACGCACGGGTCAATTTGGACTGAGGCCCTGCTTATTCAACTAATTACAAAAAGGCTCCTACCAGTAGAAGCACGTGCAATGCAAGTGATAACTTGGGAAAATTGTACCAAAACCCCCTGTGGGTTTTGCTAATTATAAATAAGTCCTCCAGGGATCTCTTTTAGAAGAAAGTATTTATTTTTATTACATTTTAGTCCCTAGAAGTTCTTTATTGCATAACTTTCTCATACGAACTTAGTTTTTAACGCACAATATGTCGATTTGAACCTTGTTCCATGATTATATATTATATACTTTGTGGACTGATTAGAGGACATTTTATGATGATGATTATTTGCGGAACCGCTTGATATATGCAGGTCTGAGTTTTAAAACTTTTGTGTATTATTTTATTGAGAAAATTAACAGTATCTTTTGCAGGGATTCTATTTAGGGTTTAAATTGAATTAGTCCTCTTCTAACTATTGTGAATCACCATTTGTGGATTTAATCTTTGCTAGGGTGTATTCGAGAAGAATTTAATCTAATTCTTGAGATTTTATTTGATTGAACTCTATTTATCTGAGGATTAAACTGAGAGAATTTTGAGATCATCATCCCTATTTTAGGATTATTTTTGATCTCCTTATTGATCATATTATTTACTTATTAATCCCCTTGCTTTGAAACTCATCTCCTGAATTTCTTTTTGATTGGAAACTCATCTCCTGAATTTCTTTTTGATTTTTGATTATTTTTTAGGATTTATTGAACATATCATTTGAGGATTTAAATCTAAAATCATAGATCCCAGGCCTAATTATTTTCCCTGTTATTTTCTTCGTATTTTCTCTTTATTTTCTAACATAAAAATTAATCGAGCAATTAATTAATTAATTAATTTAATTTAAAACCACACAACTCGAAATAGTTTGTTCCCTATGTTCGACCTTGGTAGACTTGCCAAGTAAAAATTATTCCACAATATTCAAAATTTGTAGTTTTTGATCGATCGAATTTCGTCTCCTATACAACATCAATTATCGATTATTAAAGAGGTGATTTTTCACGTTCATCAAGGATTTACATAATTCTTCCAAAGCATGATATTTTTTTAATTTAATTCACATTAATTTTGTAGATGTAAATTGGATTTACATTTAATTCTGATCTCATGAATATGATTCATAAGCTTTATGATTAACTTCATAATTTCTCAAATGTTGATAATATGATTATCAAGTGAATTAATTAATAAAATTTGCAACAAAAACTTCCATATATGGAAGGTGATGTGGCGTGTACATATGATGCACACATGGCTCCATATGGTAGGGTTCTAATTGAATTACGACTCTAAAGTTGTTGCTTATTTTATTTTAATAAATATTGATTGCAGATAATAAGGAGATGATCTTTATTGAAGTAGGACCTAGTCTTAGCCCTTGATTTAAAATTCAAGGGATACCATGGTACATGTTGGACATATGCAATAAGTATAAAAGGAAGGATACGCTCTCTCTTTTAATAAAAATCAAGAGAGCAAGTTCGTGTCTAAAGTATGTGCCCCCTTTAAGAGAGAGAGAGAGAGTCGTGAGAGTTAACAACTCTCACAACTCTCTTGTTGTTGCCCTAGTCGACGTCCGTGGAAAGCAACACAACTCATCTCCATGCCCACGAGAGAGAAGTCTGCATATCAGACTTCAATTTGAGAGATTTCGTTCGTAGAACTCGCGCATCAAAGGTAATCTTGATTTACCTCTTTTATTCATCATGAATATTAGAAATCATAAAGGAAAATATTTCCTTATATACATATATTGGATTTATAGATGTACAAATTATTGTGCAACATTTTCTAGTTCATAAGATGAACTAACATTATTTTGGCAAATTATTTGCTAAAGATTCTGTGTTTTTCGTGATGTGTAATAAATATTTTTTATTTACTTCCTTCAGGTTTTACATATCTTGCACTACTAAACATATACATTATGTGTTGAGCCACAATTACCATAACTAAATTATGGATCACATCCATTAAATTTAGTTATTAAATGGTTAGCTTTGAGTATATTTGACGTGCTACGATTCATTATGTGAATAAAAAATTGATTGAATTTTATAATATTTTATTGAAGAAATTTTTATAACAAATGTATCTTACTTATTAATGTTTTGAAAGTTAATTTCCTTTCTCACTTTCAAAATAAAAGGAGACACCCTAACCAAAGGTCCTCAAGTGGAAGTAATATATCCTTTATACTTTCTTCACACCCCTATAATATGAAAAAACACAACAGCAATGAAAGAAGTGGAAACTCTTTTTGTCTTGCAAATCCAACTTTCATTCTCAATGATTCTAGTTTTAATATCCCAACCATCGATGGGCATAACTCTATGCCATATGCAATCCAAGAGTGCTCAATTAAATGAGGATCACTAGTGGGGTCATTGCACATACAACCCATCATTTCTAGAAAATGAAGCGCTGCTAAATGCACTCGTATAATTTGGAGTTTTGACTTTGCAAAGGCATCTCCTATATACAAATCATGTGACTATATCATGTGCAATGACGAGAGACCATGGATCATCATTTGATAAAATTATTTATTTAAATGTTAAAATTTGAAATAATTTAAGGAAACCAACAATATTGGGAAAGCCGTGTCATTTGAGGAAAAATCATCTATTTAATCATATTAAATTACGACTAATCAAAATAACATAATCTAAGATTTGAATTGCATTCTAATCTTTAATTAATCCTACATATGACATTTGAGGTCGATGCCCCCATACAAGCACATGCATGCATCACATACATTAATCATGCATTAAATGGACAAACAATCACACATATAAAGTGTTACAACTCGATCCGCTCCATACCACATAATTACATGCCATAAATTTGAAAGATAACATGCATTCCACAATCGCATTACAAATTTATATTCATCATTGACATCAGTGACATCCCCACGTAATTGGGTCCAAACATATCTTATACGAGGAGATACAATGTTGTTTTAACACCTAGTTAAACTATGTGAGCAAGAGGAATCTGCTACCAATTACTAATGCGTTTTGTTTGAATTACCTAAGAGATTCCTGAATTTGAAAGATATACATTCAGATTAAAGTCAATTTCATTTTTTTTAAAATAATTTTCTTCTTTTGAATTCAATCTTTGTGTTTTTGAAAACACTATGCGTCCTTAAGTATATATAATTCTTAATTGCACGTACACATATTTACATTAGATATTATGTAATAAAAAGACATTATACTTTACAATAAAAAACTAAATGTGAAAACCAAGTTAGGTTCCAAATTCGTAAGTTGCAATCACTTCACTTCAAGCTGGCCCACCTCTTACAACATAGATTCAAAAATCATTACAACCTTTAACCTTTCATGAATATTTGGTTCAACTATAGATTTGAATATATCTCTCATATTCATCATAATCAAGAAAAAGAAATAAAGCGATCATCTACTTTATCTAGTCATATTCCAGCCCAGCCCAGCCACATAAGACATCTAATTTCTTGTGCTATAGTTGCATTAAATATAATCACCTTGTCCAACACATTTATTTATGACATTTATATACTGTTTATAACAAGTTCTATGACAAAAAATGATAGCAAAAAATTATAAATTATTGTGCTACAATTTTAATGAAAATTAAAGCCGGTAAGCACTTTTTGTATCTGAATCTTGACTCGAATGCTATCAACTTGTGTAAGACTATTGAGGATTGTGTGTAGAACTTATAGACAACTCTTATACACCCAAATACATTCATATTGATGAGTAAACAACAACTGCATCATATGTCTCGTAAAACATTTGAACACAAACTGCGGTAAAACAATGCAGCCACGATAACGAATGTTAGCCAGAATATATGAGTATTATGATTCTAAATCACTCAATCTAAGCTCTAATACCATTTAAGGGAAATTATAACCTCATGCATCATGGAAAACGTGGAAAAGTGGATCAAATCTGAAGTGGAAAACCCATCATACATGCTCATATCAACAAAAAAATCAAAATGCAGAAATACATCTCGATAGAAATAATTTATATGTTGTTCTATGGATCACGTGAGACACTACAACAAATATAATATAGGACGACGTTCAAGTGTCAGGAACGTCTACCTAGAATATGAAATTAGTAGACGTTTTTGAGTAACATCCAAAAAGTTAAAAAAAATCTCGACGTTATTTAAACATCTTCACAGAGTACTTTCCTAAGATGTTTCTTTATTAACGTCTACACAAGAATTTCGGCCCCCTAATTATCCCGCCAAACTCGCCCCATTTTCTCCAACATACCATAACCGCCCAAATACCCTAGAATTCTAAACGACGTCCTCTCCCTTCCCCTCTCCCTAGCACCGCACGACGGCCCCTTCGAGCCCTCCTCCCACCTATTCTTCGGCACCACCGCACGACGGCCTGACTAATCTTCGACTTCGAGCCCTCCTCCCACCGCACGACGGCCCGACTATTCTTCAGCACCACGAAGTTTTGCAGCAGCCGCTCGTCAAACACGAAGTTCTGGAGTGAAGAAGACCATATACTGGTATCGGTCATCCAGAACAACGGCCACGGCAACTGGAGGAGTCTGCCCAAGAGAACCGGTAAAGGTTTATATACTTGAAACGTTATATCTAGGATATGTATTTGCACTCAGAAAAATCCGATTTTCTCTGAGTTAATCCATACCTTCTTCTTCATCAATTGAGTTGACAAACAAACCAAGTATAATCTTGATCCGATAGATCAGTAATTGATGTTATTCTGATATGAACTTTTTGCTATTAAAGTACCGTATTAGCATATGGATTGTTTATGTTACCATGTGGTTGCTTATGTAAAAGGAGGGAATAGTATCCTGTTTTATGGGCTTTTTTCCCGCAGTTTTTAGTTTCTATCTGAAACAATTCCCTGAAATGAAGATTATACATATTTTCGTAATCATAAACAAACTATCCGTATGGTTTCGGTCCATGTTTTTTTTGTTTTCTTCAAGATTGGATTTAGTGAAAACATATAAATATGTGTACTTTTCAGATAGCACTAGCCCGTTTGCAGAGCTTCAAAATAAAATAGCGGAAGGAATAGTAGCATATTTTAAAAACTACCCGTTAACAGATGGGACACCAGTGCCACTTTCTCTACTTACATTCTTCGGTACTTTTTTTAAAAGCTTGATCAAATATAATATATCTTTTTAACCATGTCTAATCTACTTCTTCTTTATTAGATGCTTCTCAAGGACGATCACGAGGCAATGGGTTTGGTGGTGTTGATCCTGATGCAGAGACAGAGGAAGATGCTTAGAGATTATGATTTGCTTTATATATCTTCAATGTACTTCTGATATGTTTCGTTAATGTACTTTAAAAACTTTGGAGTTTCTTGTAGTTATATTGATACTCAAATTCATTTTCATATTTGAAAGCATGCGCATGACTATGTTCTGAGTTTGTTTGTTTTGCATCTACACATGTAATTATTTTCTCGTGATACATTTTCCCACTAGAGTAGAAATTGGTAACATTGATTGTTTGTCATGCTAATAAGGTTTTAAAAAAACTTGTAAATCATGAGTTTTTTAATGCGAATAATTGGATGCAAACGGATTGGATTGGTAATAAAAAGGTCTGAAAACAATTTATAGTTCATCTATCGATAGTATTAACAACGACGTTTCAAAACATGCTTCGGACCACCAATTATATATGTCAACATATATTCTACGTAGACGTTTAATAACATCTATATAAATACTTAATTTGTAGACGTTCTTTAATATTGTCCACCTAGATTATTTTTTAAAGATGTTTTTAAACGTCTGTATATAAGGGATTGTGTAGACGTTTTTATAAAATGTCTATTAAAACCTATCCCGACAAGGCAGACCAGACGTTTGGAGCAGACGTTTTTTAACGTAGGGACAATGCTCTTATGACGTTTAAGATAACATATGAAGACGTTTCAAAACATCAGTACATATAATTTCTGTAGTAGTGAGATAGGGGATTTTACTTTCTTGATGCAAAAAAGAATATACCTCTTGTTATAAGTCCAATCAGACAGTCGTTGTACGTGCACGACTATGAGATTCTTCTTCTTCTTTTTCTCCATGACTAAGATGACCTGAGGGGATTTCCTTATTATCATCAATGTTGATATCACCTCAGATGGTTCGCATTTTCGCTATGCGTTCGCATTTTCACTATGCGATTAAGGGCGTGCAACAAGTCTCCTCTTCTAAGAAGGAGAGCCACAAGGGAGAGGATGAAAGGGCAAGGTCGACGACCAAGGTAGAACAGAAGGAGAGAGGACAGGGATGGGCAACCAAAATTGGAGTTCAATATAAATCTATGGTGGTTGTTCACCCTCTTTAATTAAGAAAGGTGGTTGACGACCAATTGGACTTGGGTGGAACCCTAGTCCTACTTGAACTTGATGTTATCTTTAACTTTGATTAATTCAACTAGTAACTTACAAATTGAATACTGAAATAGATGAATAAATTTATAATGGATAATGAAAAAAATCACATAACATAAAACTCTTGTCAAATGTAAATCGAAGAACATAAACCTATATGATTCCTTTGAAAGATCACATACCTCTTATATCCTTATATGCACACTAACTCGTCGATGGTATATAGACCTTTTCTAGACATCAACTTAATAGTATACTAAATGTGCACACTTAGATGTATATATATGTTAATATGTCCTCAGACAAAGGACAAGTATCATTTCATGATAATCTACAATACATGTCTGAGTATCTTGATCTTGTTAAGTTAACTCTTTAACTTGACTACTCTGACACATCTGAACACTACAGGCTGGTGGGTCTAAGGGGACGGTCGGTGACCGTCCTTTTTGTCTCTAGAACCGTCCCCTCTGATCAACGGGGACGGTTCCTAAACCGTCCCTTCAGCCACCGTCTCATTTGACTATATGGGACACTTCTGACAACCGTCTCATGTAATCAACTATTGGGGACGGTTGTAACCGTCCCTTACACGAAGGCTATTAGGGACGGTTGCGACCGTCCCTACAACTTATATTATTAGAGACGGTTACAACCGTCCCTACTGGCCTTCAACATTTTGAGATGGCCCCAGAAAACCTTTGGGGACGGTTATCCCCGTCGCATGCGTTCGGCAGATGGGACGGTTGTAACCGTCCCCTTTACCTTAGCGTAAATAGCGACGTCGACATAAGTGTATACGGGACGGTTTCAACCGTCGCGTCTGCCCAACTAGAGGGGACGGTTACAACGTCCATAATAGTCTTCTGTTGACGTCGCTATAGACTATTCCAGGCTTCTGTTGGCGTCGCAAAAAGACCTTCAGAGTAGAAGGGACGGTTACAACCGTCGCATACATTTGCATTTAGGGACGGTTGTAACCGTCCCTTCTACTCTTTAGGTCTTTTGCGACGCCAACAGAAGCCTGGAAAAGTCTATAGCGACGCCAACAGAAGACTATTAGGGACGGTTGTAACCGTCCCCTCTAGTTGTAGCATCTATAGCGACGCCAACAGAAGGGTAAACGGGACGGTTCTAACCGTCCCAATTGCGCTTACCTAATGGGGACGGTTAGAACCGTCCCCAATAGTCTCCGTGATTTGTTCTGGCTGGGGGGACGTTTCTGTAGCTCTAGAGGGGACGGTTACAACCGTCCCCAATAAACCATGACAGGAAAAAAAATTTATATATTCTGATATGTTCCTTACATCATTCAATATTACACCTACAACAATATGAACATAATAAACTCTACAACACCAATCATTCTTCTCTGCAAAAGAACAAACCACAACATCCAACAACTAACCATATCATAAATTGAAGATCAAACAACACATTACATTCAACATAATCATAAAACAACATTACTAAACGATAACAAGTCTACATAATGTTAGACATTAATAAAAAATATTACAATTAAAGGATAAAAATTAACTAGGGTACTAACTCCATGCCACCTACTCTGATGCGCCACTCCTGTCACTCCCATCACTCTCTTCGGTTTCCTCCTCACTCTCCTCGTCGTCGCCGAGATGTGCAGGTTGTACAGGGGACGTGGCTTGACTTTGAAGACGGCTTACTAAGGACATGAAATTCGCCATGTCCATACGCATCTGTGCCATCTCCGCATCTTGTGCATTCATCGTTGCCTTTACTTCGCGCAGCTCCCTCTCCATCTCTCTTTCTCTCTGGCTTCCCTGTGAGGAAGACTGCGACCCACCTGTACCACCCATTCCGTACCATGTACAGATCGTTTCGCCCCGTTCTCCGCAACGGATGCGTCCACTGTGTTCTGGACCAGTGGCTTGACGGAAGGCATCATCGGCCGTCAACGGGGGATTGCTCGTCCCCTTGCTATCCAGCGAGGAGGTGGTAGAGAGCCTAATCATTTCTTCCTGCATATGAGAAATAGAAAATAAATTTAGTATATTATCATAACTAATCCTTTAAGTAAAAATTGTATTTATACTTACATGTATTGGTGCGTAGGATTCATCAACCCACTGCACCTCTCCTCCTAAGTCTCTGCTCTTTGACCCAGCAAAAACTTCTATGCGGGTCATTTCTCGTTCATTTTCCCTCAACTATAAAAAGTTAAACAACTTCTTAAAATTGTTTAAGACTCAAAATTAATCGTTGTAAATATTTTTTAAATACTTACAAAGTCGTCCTTCAATTGGTTGGTGTTCTTCCTTCCCATCTTATGCGTCGACCTAAACCCTTTCGTACGATTCGCCGTATTCTTGGAAGAAATCGACTGAAATTTCACAAAGTCAGTATAAAAATAAAAGAAATAACTAAGAAAACTATATACATACCGCAAAATCCTCACTGGACCAAAAATTAATCAGCTCCCTCCATTGCTCTGGTGTAACACCAGGAGGGATATTCTGCACAAGCTGCTCATATGGAATCTGGGGGTTGAAGTACTACAAATGGAGAAATAAATATAGTCAATATGTAAATATCTTGATATTAAATATTAATAAAATAATCTTACCTTAGCTTTTATGCGTCCCTTGTATCGACGCAACATCTCAGCAGCATGGGATAAAATCTGAGAATCGACATGGGTACTGCGTTCCCATGTAAATACAGTCTGATACAACAAATATAATAACGATTACGTCATAAAATGCAAAAACTGTTTTAAGATTTTAGAATACCTCCAGATCAGCAAGTATGGCAGCCTTGACAGCATAAGGAAGCTGTCGGAAGTCGTGGGTGGTGATGGGGACGTGCGCACGGGCAACCTGGCCAAGGTAGCTTTGGAACTCCGTGGAGTTCTCTCCTACCGCATCTCCGCCAACAATACGTACAGGTAACGTCTGCCCTGGTGCAAGACGGTCTAAGAATCTACACTGAGACGGTCCACGCCGTCTCGGTGTAGATCCACTACCTGCATCAGAAGAACCGCCCTGTGGCTGCTGGGGAGGTTCAGGGACTTCCCGAATACGTCTAGGTCTAGGAGCCATGTCTACAATTTTAAATAAGCATTTCAAATATATACATTTCGATAGATGACAACAATTTCAATTAATAGAAATTGAAAATAAAAAAACATTACCTGAAATTGCTAGTTCCAAGTTCCATTGTCGTTGTCTAATACCTCATTCAAAAAATCATTGGAGTTATTTTGATATGCTACATCATTGTCTAGTGCATCTGCCTCTTCGTTTACGTCGAAGAAATCTCTCGGTGTTGTTCTAATTGGTATTATCCATCCACTAACTGAGTTATCTGGAACATAAAAGACCTGTTCGACCTGACTGGCAAGCGTATACGGTTCATTTGTTTGTAACCTACCTGTTTGCTTTAAAGAAAGAACCCCATTTCTATCCTTTTTGTAACCTACTCCAACTCGACAAACATCGAACCAGATGCAATGAAATAGAACACACCTTGCATCATGTGTAAAACTGATTTCAAGTATATCAATAATCTCGCCATAGTATCCGTCAATTTCAGCATTGAGATCAGCCTTCACTATTACTCCTGAAAGTTGTGACGTTTTATTTTCATCAATTGAGTTCTTTCAAAATCTAAACCCATTAACGATATAGCCATGATATGTCCAATTCGTATAATGTAGCCAAAATCCATTTAATATCAAATGCTCGTAAATTGTGGCTCGATTTTGGGTCAAAGTATTTTTACATATTATACAAGGACAATGTATCTTATCTCCTTCACCTCCTAAAATATGATAGTGCGATTCATATCGAAAGGCCTAGTCTATGAATCCGATAACTCCTTTATTATACGTCCGATAGTCATCGAATCTTTTGTTCATCCAACTTTTATCCATTGCCTAAAGGTAAGATATAAAGTTAATTTCAAAAATGTTTGGTAATGTTCATAACAACAACATGACATCATTATTAACTAGGGTAGTTAACAGGTTTTAAGTACAACCTAACTATTCTACTAAATATCATGTGGCACACTTGGCCTTCGATCCAGAGAGTCCGGTCTCGGTCTACCCCTCCTCCTCCCGACAAATCGGGTTCAGGAGCAACGCTTGGCAGGGCAGGCTGCGGCACGTAGGATCGAAGGAAAATGAATCGAATATACACAAATATTCAACTTAATGAACAAATATTCTACTAAATATCATGTGGCACACTTGGCCTTCGATCCAGAGAGTCCAGTCTCGGTCTACCCCTCCTCCTCCCGACAAATCGGGTTCAGGAGCAGCGCTTGGCAGGGCAGGCTACGGCACGTAGGATCGAAGGAAAATGAATCGGCTATACACAAATATTCAACTTAATGAACAAATATTCTACTAAATATCATGTGTCACACTTGGCCTTCGATCCAGAGAGTCCAGTCTCGGTCTACCCCTCCTCCTCTCGACAAATCGGGTTCAGGAGCAGCGCTTGGCAGGGCAGGCTGCGGCACGTAGGCTCGAAGGAAAATGAATCGGCTATACAAGTCAAAGTTAATCTATAGTTAACATCCAAAGTTAATAACTATGTTTCACTACTATGTCTCTAATCAAACTATGTTTTAAAATAAGACTTACAAGCATTTACCTAAATTAATCATCTTTTATCACTAATAGCATTTAATCATAATCAAGATTAATCTACTGATTTACGCATTTGACTAAACTTACGGACTTAATCAAGATTAATCACAATTAGGCATTTATCCACTATTTTTTAATCTACTATCTTAAGCATTTGACTAAACTAATAAGTATATCAAAAAAATATGCAATCATAAGCATGATGAATATATAAGAAATTAAAAACAAAACTTACAACCGAGTAATGCGGCGGGCAAGGCGGCGGACGGGCGACGGGCGGACGGGCACCAGTTGAGGCCGAGGAGGAGGGCGGCGGCGAGAGGGAGGAGGAGGTCGGCGACGGCGAGAGGGAGGAGGAGGAGGAGGGTGGAGGCGAGAGGGAGGAGGAGTGAGGAGGGCGGCGGCGAGAGGGAGGAGGAGGTCGGCGGCGGCGAGAGGGAGGAGGAGGAGGAGGGTGGAGGCGAGAGGGAGGAGGAGGAGTGAGGAGGGCGGTGGCGAGAGGGAGGAGGAGGACGGCGGCGGCGAGAGGGAGGAGGAGGACGAGGACGGCGGCGGCGAGAGGGAGGAGGAGGAGGAGGACGGCGGCGGCGAGAGGGAGGAGGAGGCAAGAGGACGACGGCGACAAGGCTTTGGAGAGGGAGGAGGGCGAGACGCGTGAGAATGAGGAAGACTCGCATCCGCGGGAGGGTATATGACCATCGGGGACGGTCACACAACCGTCCCCTATACGAATGATCGGGGACGGCTATGAGTGAACCGTCCCCTTTTATGGGACAGAGGGGACGGTTTTGCAACCGTCCCCTATAACAAACTATCGGGGACGGTTATAACCGTCCCCTAAAGTTCCCGGGCTGATAAAAAACGAAGTGGGGCTAGCCTATTTGGGGACGGGTAAATAACCGTCCCTAAAAGTTTTTTGTATAGGCGACGGGCACAGTGGAGTAATGGGGACGGTTATAACCGTCCCCTACAGTTCCCGGGTTGACAAAAAACAAACAGGGGCTAGCATATTTAGGGACGGGTAAAGAACCGTCCCTAAAGGATACTTAATGGCGACGGTCGATATTAACCGTCGCTATTACATTAGAAAGGCGACGGTTTGCTACTGACCGTCCCCGATATTGTTATTGGGGACGGTTACTTCTTGACCGCCCCCAATAAGCGTCCCCAAAGGACGTCCAGTTTGTAGTGGAATCTCCATCCCTATGCACAAGACCTGCATCAAGAGTGTCAATGCGACATCCATCTCTAGGAAAGATTGTCATCTCCTCTCAGTCTAGAGATCCTCTTTGGATATCATTATACAATACTACTTGTGTCCCCAATCTAACTCATTAGATCACCAACTATGCATCGACTTATATGATCTAACACTTTAGATCACTAGCTACATGATACCTAAAATGTCCACGATCCATATATATAGGCATGATAGATAATGTAAATATGAATACATTTTATTTCAATAATAATATAAGTGAAATAACAATTACCTTAAAATAGCTTCCTATGGGCTTACATATCTAACATCTCGTCTTTTAGCTTGGGGATTTTTCTCCACCTCTCATAGGTCTCTTCTCAATGACTATGTAGTACCCATGGACCAGAGCACATCTTTATCCCAATGTTCTACCATGCTAAAATAGATATACATCATTATAACATGATTTCACCGCTTGCACTTTAGCGCGAAAAATTATAATTGTTCCCTTACAACCACCTACTCGACAAGTCTTTTAGTTCATGATACCCTTTGGGTTATTCTCTTTTATAATTAGTCTAATACACAATTGTAAGTATTTATATTCTAGTCCTATTATTATCATCATGCTTTTCAATACATATTTTGTCTAACATGGAAGGATACTCATATTTTATTAGAACGCTAACAAATAACCAATCAACATTAAAATCTCAAGGAACATTAAGTATGCTTATTAAAATTAACCAATCAACAATCAACATTAAGTATGATTATTAAAAAATAAAATGGTAACATACACTAAAAGGTGCAAATAAAAGGCTAAACATATCCAAATATGTTAAGACATGATACATGATCAAACTCCATACACTAAAAGGTGCAATACTATAGACTGATAAGTAGTCTAGTAAGCCAATTTTAAATGCTAACTTAATTATGCAAAATGATGCCTGACTATGAAAATACCCAAAATATGAGGTTTTATTTAGTACGCTTGGTACTGGCTCTCACTCTTTCGACCCCCATTTGCATCGAGATACTGTATGAATTGAAGATCATGGTGTGGCTTTCCAGGGATCGCAGGTTGGTGGCTATTTGCGTGTGAATCGCTCGATCATGATTAAGCGGCTTCAGGGGCATGTCTTTAGGAGGTTCCACTGGAATCCAATGCAGGAATGAGAGACACAAGGCTCTAGTGGTAACCTGGGTTGTACTTTGGCTTAAAGAGATATTATTCTCTTCTTACAACATTTCACTATAGAGAATGATTGTGTAGAAGAGTGTGATGGAACAGTGAATGAAATCAAAGAGCTTACCTCTCTTTTTATGTCTTAAAAGAGCTGTTTAAGGTGGGTAATAAATGTTTAAGAGTGGAAGGGCATGTTATTTGGCCAAAGGAGATGTTGCCATTCAAAATGAGTACCCTTGAGAAATTGATCAACTTAAATATTTCAATTTGCTAACATGCAAGACTAGGTTGGTTGGTCAGAATGAACAGTCGACCAAAGTACTCCCACGACTTTGGAAATTTCTCTATGATGTCATAATTTGAAACTTCTCGATCAAGGAGCTTCGTCTAGGCATCCTCCAAGCTATGGAGGAATAATAGTAACTCATGACCTAACTTTTAAAAAAATATCACAATTATTTATTCGATCCTAAAAATTTAGACAAATTTTCAATACTGATGTCTTCAATATAGTTCTTGCCGAACTCTTTGCTAAGGTCCACAATATTGGATATGTAGGCGATGTACGCACACAATCAAACAAACATGCAAACATATATACACTGCTATATGCATGCACACATGTATGTGTTTATGTATATGTATGTATATGTATACATTTATATGTATATATTTATGTGTCTATATACATGTAGATGGCGGACCTGTGAGATGGGGATTCTGTGAGATGGTGAGATGGGTAATCTCAACCACCCATTTTACCATCATTAACAACATGAATTCCCGAGGATCTAGATCACTATATACCATCATGGTGTCATTGTAAATTCAACTTAACTCGAGACTTATCCCCTCCATTAAGATTGTCAAATTTCAACGGCATCAAAATTGGTGAAATCGACCCCCTCTAGATGGGGGCATGTCATGGGTGTTTTTTTACATAAAATTTGAAACACATGTTCCACTCATTATTCTATCTAAATCCCCCAAGGTTTCATGTCATTAATGATGGTAAAATGGCTGGTTGAAATTACCCATCTCACCACTTCACAGATTCCCCATCTCACAGGATCGTCACTCTATACGACTACACACACACACACACACACACACACATACATATACAGACACACAAATATATATATATAGGGACCCTTTCAAATGAGGTGGGGTCTCACCAATATTGTGGTGAGCCATCGAGTAGATTCGTTAGATCTCAATCTGATGGTTGCATCAAAAACCTCGTCCAAAAGAATATTTTTGTCATATTGATTTCATTAATTTCGAGTTTCATTTATTGGTTTCAAATTGCCATTCTAAGCTTTTCTCGATTTGGTATTTGCACAAATGCCTTTATTGATTAATTTCTGATTTTATTCCAAACGATCTGAATTCAACCATAGCTTTGTAAAGTACAACGAGTTTTTAGTAAAATATATTTTACTCTTTATAATTTCATTAATGATTTTATTTTATTACTGTAATTTCATTTTGTAAATGGTTGTATCAGTTTTATAAATTTGTACATTCATTTTATAATTCCAGCGAGTTTTTGTAAGAGTATTTTTCCTCTTTGTAAACTTCAACCTTTTTGTAATTGTGTATGTTCGTTTTGTAAAAAATCCACGAATCTTTGTAATTGAATCTTCCCTCTTTGTAAAATTCACGCATGTTTTCCATTGCATTAAAGTTCAATTGTCATACATGTTTTTGAGTCCTGCAAAATAGAAGAAAAAACAATGAGATTTGTAAAAAAGATAAATAAATATGTAAATTTGAATATCAGTTAAGTAAAATTATTATACGATAATGTAACTGAATCTCCCTCCTTTGTAAGAGTGTCTGATCACTTTGTAAATTTCAGACGCTCTTTTGTACAATGATCTGATCACTTTGTAATATTTATGTCGAGTTATGCGACAATAAGTACACTGTTAGATATTGGAAACATGCAAAAAAATGACATGAGATTGTAAAAAATTTCAATATTTGCACAAACCATTCCAACTTTGTAAAAAAATTACGATTTGTAAAAAAGCTAAGGGGCCCCTCCTCCGCGCACATCTCGCCTCCGCCATGCCCCTTATGTGTGCCTTCCTCCTTCATGTCCCCTCTCTGCGGTCAAGAGGTGTTGCATGGAGGAGGAAGTTGGATACGACGAACCCCTCTATCGAAGCCTAGAGGCGTTGCATTGAGGAGTATGCTGGTGTCGTCAAACCCCTCCTCCTCCTCATCTTTCTCCTCCGATCCTACAAGTTAAAAAAATTTAAGAAGTAACATTATCTAGATCCATGGCATCGTCACGTACCTGCTCCATCATTGCACGTCGCCATCAGGAGGGGAGCCACCATCATCCTCATCGCGCACCACCATCGGAGGGAGAGTTGCATGCATCGGGATAGCGAAGAGGGGACAACCACAACCTCGCACCGCATCTTCTTCCGCATCTTCTGGACGATCGCATGAAGGAGGATGTTGCGGCCGCCGATAGTCGATCGCACGCGCAAGAGAGAGGGTGCCTCTGCTGGACAATCGCGCGCGTGAGAGAGAGATGGAGGGAGGTCGGCGTCATTGATTAATCAAGAGAGAGAGATATATTAGGCAATTTAGTTGTCACATTCTATATTTAGAATTTGATAAATGATCAAAATGGATTTTTTTACCATTAAAATAATGTAATTAATGTGTCATTTATCACAACCGTGTGATTTAAAATAAATGGGTGAGATGGAGGACTCACCACAAAAGTGGTGAGACCCCACCTCATTTGAAGTTTCTCCTATGTATATATATATATATATATAGAGTCAGGACTTGATAGCGGAACTAATAACCATTTGCTCTCAGTCATTCAATTGTTATCTATCATCGTCATCAACTACATGAAAACCACATGGTTTTATAAATTTGTTTTTTCATTTTGCATCATGTTCACATGTTTGCAAAATAAGTATATAAAGCATCTCATTTTAAGAATATCTTATATATAATTACTATAATTCGTTAAGTCAATTTTACAACTTCACATTTATTTATTAAAAATATTCTATACATTTTACAACTCCAACTTCGTATTTATTTATTATTTACAGTTCTATATTATGACTTTGTATTTATGTATTTATTTACAACTCTTTGTTTATTTTCCAAATTTATGTTTTTATTTTTCATAACTATTTGCTAATTTTTTACAACTTGATGTTTGATTTTTACACCTCTATTTTGATATTTTTTGAAACTCTTACATGCATTTTTTTCTCATTTTTACTTATTTGATAACTTCATGTTAGAAGGACAGATCATCGCCCGTACCCACTCAAAATCTCATCGCCAAGCCGCAACTGGCGGAATCATCTTCCTCCCCACACCACCTTTACTCTTGGATGAACGATCACCTACAACCCACTGAGACCAAATCCTTAAGGGCCCGTTCGGTTCGGGAATAAGAAGGTATAAGGATGGGGAATAAGGAGATAACGATGGGGAATAAGGAGAAAAAGGGTCTATTCTTTGTTCGGCTTGAGGATAGGAATAAGGAGAATAAAGTGAAACAAAGGTAGGTAATATAGGATAAAGATAGGAATAAGAGTGAAATGAGATGGAATAATGGAGAATAGTCGTACCACTGGGAACCGTGTCGGGAGGAGAATTGGCCCCTTATTCCATGGCTTATTCTCCTACCAAACAGGGCCTAAGGATGCGTTTGTCGACATTGCGATTCTTCTCGCTGAGGATAGAGGGTTGTACCTTCTCAAAATTCTTCTCCTTCTCCTTCATAGCGGTTGCCATTGTGGCATCGACCTTCTTCTCCATGTGATATAGTTACCTTTTTCTCCACGATGGCAATGACGGCAATATTAGACCTTTTCTCCATAATCTTATCATCTTCTTTGTATTCCTCATCGACCTCGAGCTCAACCTCTGCTCCATCCGTCATAATCAAGGATTTAAAAATCGAATCGGACATCAAATCGAGCATGTTTGGGTTTTGGTTTTTATGATCGGACAAATGAGACCGATTGATCGAACTAGTGATGGCCTCAACGGTTCAAAAAAATCGGAGAAGACCGAATCGTTGTATTGTTGGTTTGGTTCGTACGGTTCAATCAGGTCGAATCAAGTTAGACCGGTATATCATATACATAAATACAAAAAATGCTACATCATATCTTTCGAGGATTTATTTACTCTTATCCTTCCAAGTTTTTTCAATAATACATATACCCTTATTTTTAATAGAATTTGCATGTTTCCCCTATATTTTTACAAAATAAATAGTAGTGGCCTTTTATTAGTACACTTGTACTCCTTTTTTAAAACATAAGGATGATATTGTGATTTTTTAAGAAAATATAGGAGCTCAAATGAAATTGCTTACAATATGGGTATAAATGTTCTTAAAAAAACTCGAAAGGGCATAATAATCATATTTCTATATAAATACATATATGTGATGTAAAAAATTAATAATTTTAGAAGTATTTAAACTCTAATTAACGATAAGTGTTGTTAATTTATTGCTTCTCATAGTATGACAATGACAACGTCTTCTTCGTTTGTTATTGTTATAAGTGGACAACCTCCCTCATACACAATGTGGGAAGACAGACACAATGCTCATATGGCAGGGAGGAACAAGCGATAATGAGTTATTGACATATGTGAAGGAGAAGAGATAAAGGGGTATTATACAATAGGTTAGAATGAGACTAGATTATGAATATTTCTGGAAATGTTTGTATTTTGTTAATTTATTGGAAATTAGTTTGTCAAAAAAATGGATGGTTGAACCGATGGTTTGGTTCAATTGGTTCAACCGAGTTTAAGCGGTCCGATCGAATTTTGACTAGTTTTTATTTTCTGAAAAAATCATGTGGTTGGACCATTTTTTTCTCGACTTCTTGATTTAATCGATTCAACAGTCTGCATCGGTTTAGATTTAAAATCTTGGTCACAATGGATGACATGTCTTCTCAATCTTGTCAACCTTGCGTTGGGCTTTTCAAATTCAATAGATAAAAAAAGGAAATACTAACAGGATGGATTTCCAAATTGGTGGATAGAAAGAACAAAAAAATATTTGATTAACATTTAATTGAGTATCAAAACAATAAGTGGATTTGCGGATTTCAAAAGCACTAATGATTTATAAAACGATTTCAATCTCTATTGGATGGAGAACTCATGGATAAGATCACATGCCCATCATTTTTCATAATGAATTATTTTCTCATTAAAAAATTCATGTGTATGTAGCTCGGCACACCCTTGATCTTAAGGGGAAAGAGCGTCCGCATTGATCTTAAATCATGTCTCATTTATTGTTAACCTTGTCCATTGCAATCATGGTTCTAAAATATTGCGATATATCTGTGTTATCATTGATATATCTGTATTACTGGGGGTGGTTGATATTTGTATGCATATCTTATTCCAAGATATCACCGATATCTCGCAAGACATCAATGAGATATCGGCGATTCATCTCACATCGATCAAAAATTGAAGATTTCAGCACAAATTTTCCCAAGTATCAATCGATATCGACTAATACAACCGATATGGGTTCAGGACACCATCCCTACACCCCCGTAGGGAGAGCGCACATGCTCCCTCTAGAACTCCTCAGGATCGCTTTTTCGATCGAGGGGCTTTACCCTCTTTGGTGATGAAGACGAAATAACTTTAGAGCCGATAAAGGAATGTTTGGATATATATAAATTGTTATGCTCATTAGCTTGTTCATGTAGTATTCGATATAGCTTGGTATTTTGTTTGTATATAATATACGATGTGATGTAATGATAATATGTTAAATACATCCTTGATGCCATTAAGTTGTTATTGTTTGAATTTAATCCTTTCCTTTCTAAAATCTCTTAGTAGTCAACAATCAACCGTAATAACGATAATATATGTGTGATATAATGTGTATTGGTGTGCTTAATACTTCTCATTTTTGTATATAAGTGTGTATTTATATGTTATTTATTGTTGTAAGAACTCGGATGATCTTAATTTGCAAACAATTGCTTTTTTTTACACTATTTTTTAGATTTCCACCGATATCATCGACATATCCCTATATATATAGCAAAAATGGGGGCAGCCAACATGGCTGCGCCCACTCATTTTTTCCATTTTTTTATTTTTTGGAAAAATATCACCATGTATATTCATCCATATATCCCTCCTATATGCCATTCGAATTTCGTCAGAAACAAAGACTCCTACGGCCTCCATCTTGACGTTATTTTTTTAACGGTCGTAGGATTTTTTAAAACGACCCTATCTAGATTGAGGCCGTAGGAGTCTCTGTTTCTGACGAAATTCGAATGACATGTAGGAGGGATATAGGGATGAATATACATGGCGATATTTTCCAAAAAAAATAAAAAAAAATTAATCAAAAAATGGGGTGGGGCAGCCATTTACCCCCCATTTACCCCTATATATATGGGGAAAATGGGGCAGCCAATAGGACTGCCCCCACCCTATTTTTCGCAATTTTTTTATTGTTTTGGAAAAATATCACCATGTATATTCATCCCTATATCCCTCCTATATGCCATTCGAATTTCGTCAGAAACAGAGACTCCTACGGCCTCCATCCAGACGTCATTTTTTTAAAGGTCGCAGGATTTTTTAAATCGATCCTATCTGGATGGAGGCCGTAGGAGTTTCTGTTTCCGACGAAATTCGAATGGCACATAGGAGGGATATAGGGATGAATATACATGACAATATTTTTCAAAAAAAATTACCAAAAAATAGGGTGGGGCAGCCATGTTGGTTGTCCCCAGGAGGCAGGCCCATCAACCCCTATATGTATATAGGATAATTATCCAATGCGCACAGGGCCCATTTGAGTTTCCCTGCGCCCATCTTTTTGACCGTCCGATCTTAACTTTCAATCTGATATTTACTTCCAATCCCACGTTTTTAGCATCGATTAATTTTATAAATTAATGATTTCCATATTTAGTAATAGTATCGTTTTGGTAACATATTGTATGGCAACTTCATTTGAACGATCTGTCATATATTCTGGAGCTCTGCGATCGATCGATCTCACGGAAAAAAATTTGTTGTTGATTCTTGCGGCGATAGCTGTATTCGAATAAAAGGTATTGGGAATATTTAATATTTATGTTCAAGTTTTAATTTCATTGCTAATATATTGAGGTTTCGATTTCAGTTTTTAACGTGATGGATTATTTGCGATTGTATTTGAATCATGATATCTCAGAAGCAATGGTAAACAACGATTCTTTATTGGATTTTGATCGTTAGAATATCATATGAGAAGGATCGACGATGGATGATTTGCAATTGGATTTGTATCATGAAAACTCTTCTTCAGAAGGATCATGTTCAATTTTATTAAGTTACTTAATGCATTCGTCAAAGTTACTGACAACATGGCATGAATTACTTTTCTATATATTATTCTTACTGGTTCATTATCAATCGTTAGGTACTTATGTATCTACTGCGTATTACTTGTTAGTTTGTCATTCTTACTAAATCTTTTATACTGAATTACTAATGTATTTACTTAGTTTACTTATAAGATATTTTACCTTACCATCGTTAACACAATTGTTACTTTTCGTGCCTTTACTTTGAAAATATACTGAGTTACTAATGTTATTACATTGTTTACTGAGATGATATTTTAATTTACTATTACCTACATAATTGTTACTGCTCCCTCTTTAGTTCTTACAACTTCAACTACTGGTTTACTAATTCATTTTTATTTCAGGTATGTCAGATGCTGGAATACTTCTGATGTTTTACAACTCACAACATCATTCGTGGATAAAAAAATAAAAAATGAAACATTGGATCGTGAGAGCATCATATCAGAAGAAACAACGATGAATGACCTGCAATTGGATTTGAATCATGAGACATATGTATATTTTTACTGAGACAAACGTGAAAGTTACTGAGGCAAACCTGAAAGTCACTGAGACAAACGTGAAAGTTACTTGCATACATGTATTTTCATTTATACCAAATTACTTATGCCATTTGCCCATGTTACATGCATTTTGTTAAGTGTTACTTGTTCTCCTATCATTCTTACTGAATCAATTATATTCAGAATGTTGTCTTCAAATCAGATTCAGTCAAAATGATATAAAGTTAAGTAACAACAAACAAACAAATGGAATCAGTAATATATATACAATAGTCCAGTAAATGCTTATCACGAGATTAGTAATACCCAAACAACGATCAGTAATTTACGTTCATTTTATTATATGGTTTAAAATTCAGTAATATATATATAACTGGACAAGTAAGTACTTGTTATGAAATTAGTAAAATCATAATAAATGATCAGTAATTTTCATATACATTATAATTGACTAAAAAGATTATACAAGTAAATAAGAGGTGCGTCAGTAACACTCAAAGGATTTAGTAAATATAACATTAGTAACAATCAAAATGAGTTCAGTAAAATGAACATTTGTAATCAGTAATCATTGTATGGACATTAGTAGTTTTCCTACTTCATTACTGATCTGACAACAATAATTACTTGAGAACTGAATATGTTACTTGAGTAAAATGAATCAATTACTGATCTCTGTACAATGTAATATTACAGATATAAAATACTGACAAATGTTTCAGTATTACTGATCTCGTAACACATAATTACTTGAGTACAATAAATACATTACTAATCAAATATACAATGACTATTTCTTCGGTACGAAATTAATAATTTGAATTTATCTTTCTAAAACAGTCTTCCTTTTTTTAAGAACTCGGTATAATTGGAAATATAAATGCTCAAAAATATTAATATCCTTCCAAAACCGTGCTCCTTCGAAATAGGCAACCATTCAAATAGAAATACACGTGGCGCGCCCACGTTTGGTGCTCACCAAAACTCAAATGGGCCATGTGCTCTCTGGATAAGCCCTCTGTATATATATATATATATATATATATATATATATATATATATACAGGGAAAAGGATGCTGAGCCCCATGTGCAGGGAATTCCCTGCACTCCGATTCACAGCCGTTGGATGGACTCCACCTTCAACGGACAGATTTTGAGAACCCTAACCCCCCTTTGCCACTGCATCCGTTCCAAACCGCCCACGATGTCTCCCCTTCCCCGCTCTCTCTCTCTCTCTCCCATCCACACACGAGATACCACCCATGATGCCTCTCGGTTTCGTGTTGCATTGCCTGCTTGCCGTCAGCGAGCCCCATAAAACCGGTCCCTCGTTCTCCTCCGCCCATGCGTGCGACCCCATCGCGTCATCGTGTGAGCCCTAGATGGTGTGCCTCAGTCCCTCGCTGGATGTGGAGGGGTTGTTTCGTGGCAGACACGAGAATCTCCCCCATGCTGGCAGTGGTGACCCCATGGTCACTGGGCAGACCATTGCTTACTGTATGGCCGACATAATTGTCGAGAAGCTCAAGAAGGAAGAACAATTGGTTTATATCTAAGAATGTTATTCCACATGGTTGAATCCTATTGATGATCAAATGGAGTCATTTAATTCTGATATGTATTTCTGAGTTGGATGATTTTTTCTATTGTTATAACTTAATTCTGATATAGAAACCTTCATCCAAAACTCCAACTACTGTATAAAACAAGCTTCTTTTTATGAGTGACATTAATCTGTATCTTACTTTGGGTTAGTTTTTTTACTGTATCAGATTTGTGGCAAGAGGGGCGTTCTTTTGTTTGGATGCATGGTGAAATTTGGTTGTTTTGTGGTTTAACACCTGAAGATTACTGCACTTATGTTTGGATTATGGATTTTGTGGTATAATGTTATTTCTATTCTGTTGAATAATGAGGAGTGAGTACTGTCAACGGGGAATTAGCACCATTGACAAAGACTAATTTTCATGTTTCCTGTTATGTATTAACGTCTATTAAGTTGGTTTGGTAAGAATAACTTCTCAAGCTATTCTCTAGCAACTCGCATTTAGTTGAGTTGGCTCTGTTTCTAATTCTGCCTTTTGAACAGTATTGTGTTCATTAAGTTCCGCACACTCATTTTTAATTCACTTTCATGCCAGGAAGTGTTGGATATTACTCTTATACCATAAATATTCTAATGCATGATGAGTTTTAATTTAATAAAAGGATTTTGTAAAGTGATATAGTTTGGTCTGGATACGTAACCAAAATTAGATTCAATTGATGTAAATGTTATTATGCTAGAAATTTCTACCAACTTGTGTACTGTGGACCTTTGTTTATATAAAAAAACTTGTAGAAATTCAAAAATCCGTGGATTTGAAGGAATACACTTTCTCGTAGAATCAGAGAACTTGAAATCAGTTGAAGCAGATTTGGTGTCCCTGTCGTTAAATGAATTTTATTTTGCAGCAAACTTGAGTAAAAGTGATTTGTTGTCTCCACTGGATTTCCTTGGATGAGGTGGATAAGTTGATCATTCAAACATTTTCCATTCAAATATCTCTAGATTCCAATTATAAAATATAAACAAAAGATATACATATCAATTATAATTCAACAAAATCCCAAAGTATAGAATAAAGCCACTTGCACGACAAAAAGTTTGTTTTATCCAGTAGTTGAGGTTTTGGAGGCAGGTCTGTACATAATAAGATCCTTTAATCATTGCTAAATACCATAAACTTATATTAATAGACGAAGTCATCCAACTCAGAAATACATATCATAATCAAATCACATCATTTGAGTATCAAAAGCCATGGTATCCTACACATACAGAACAAACTGAATAACATTGTAATTTAGAAACCATATCCTCTTCTTCGGCTCTTCCCTCCAGAGCTTCTCAGCAATGGCGAAGGTTGTGCCATAATTGAAGATAGGGCACGCCGGCTAGCGCTCCTACGATGGAGGAGGTAGTCAAGAGCATCGGTAAAGGGCGTGCGGGATTGTGCGACTAGGGCTCACACAGGTGGCACATCATGAGGAACCAGGCACACCATCTAGGGCTCGCACGATGACGGGATGGGGTCGCACGCATTGGCGAGGAGAACGAGGGACCGATTTTATGGGGCTCGCTGACGGCAAGCAGGCAACGCAACACGAAATTGAGAGACGTCGGGGGTGGTATCTCGCACGTGGCCGAGAGAGAGAGCGGGGAAGGGGAGGCATCGTGGGGGGTTTGGAACGGATGCAATGGCAAAGGTGGGTTGGGGTTCTCAAAATCTGGCCGTTGAAGGTGGAGTCCATCCAACGGCTGTGAATCAGGGTGCAGGGAATTCCCTGCACATGGGGATTAGCATCCCTTTTTCTCATAAGGGGGTAGGGAGCCTGTACCTGGGGTGTAGGAAACTCCCTACACCCACCCTATTTTTCGATTATTGTTTTATTTTTTTGGATTAAAAGTTGATGGGATTTACTTAATATGTTAAGGGCAATATGTGTTTCAAGTTTCATGCAAAACATTCATAACACGTTCATCTAGACAGGGTCGATTTCAGCAATTCTGAGACCGTTGATGATAGAAGTCTCGAATTAAGTTGAATTTGGAATGACAACATGGTGATACATAGTGATCTAAATCCCTCAAGGTTTCATTTCAAAAAAAATCAAAAAATAATGAAAAATTAGGCCGGGTGTAGGGAGTTACCTGCACCCGCCGAGGTAGGCTCCTTTTTCCATACATATATATATGGGTTAAATGGGGCTGCCCCCTGGGGGAGCTAACTTGGCTCCCCCGCGCTATTTCACCTAGTTTTTATTTTTTTTGAAAATTTCTTCCGTGAATATTCATCACTATATCCCTATATTATGCTATTGAAATTTCGTGCGAAATAGAGACTCGTACGGCCTCCATCCAGACAATCATTTTTAACGGTAACAGAATTGCTAAAAACGACCCTTCTGGATGGATGCCGTAGGAGTATCTGTTTCGCATGAATTTTGAATGACATAATATAAGGATATATTGATGAAAATCCACGGAAGAAATTTCGAAAATAAAAAAGGGGACGAAATGGCGCGGGGGAGCCAAGTTAGCTCCCCCCATCGGGGCAGCCTCATTTTACCCTTTATATATATATATATATATATATATATATGTGGGAAAAAGGACCCTACACCGGTGGGTGCAAGAAATTCCCTACACACGGCCTAATTTTTCATTGTTTTTTTGAAACCCTAGGGAATTTAGATCACAATGTATCACCATGTTATCATTACAAATTTAACTTAATTCGACACTTCTATCACCTCCATCAAGACTACCAAATTTTAACGGTCTCAGAATTGCTGATATCGACCCCTTTTAGATGAACATGTTACGAATGTTTATTTTACATGAAATTTGAAACACTTATTCCCCTCAACATATTAAGTAAATCCTCCCAACTTTTAATTCAAAAAAGTAAAAAAAATAATGTGAAAATGGGGTGGGTGCAGGGAGTTTCCTACACCACTGGGTGCAGGCTCCCTGCCCTCTCTCTCTCTCTCTCTCTCTCTCTCTCTCTATATATATATATATATATATATATATATATATATATATATATATATATATATAAGGATGGGGAGCTTGCACCAAGGTGCATGTAACTTTACATGCACCGACGTTTATATCTTCCACCTTTTTTAAAAATACCACTATGTATATTCATCTATATATCCCTCCAATATACCATTCGAATTTCATCAGAAATAGAGACTCCTATGATCTCCATCTAGAACAAGTAATTTTAACGATCTTAGAATTGATGTAATCGGCCTGTTCTAGATGGAGGTCATAGGAGTCTCTGTTTTTGACGAAATTCGAATGGCATATTGGAGTGATATATAGATGAATATACACCTCAGTATTTTTCAAAAAAGTAAAAAAAAGTGGAAGATATAAGCGCCGGTGACCCTAAAGTTACATGCACCTTGGTGCAATCTCTCTATCCCCCCTCTCTCTATATATATAGGGAAAAGGGAAGCTACACCGGATGGTGCAGCCAACTAGCTACACCCGAGCATTTTCCTCATTGATTTTTTATTTTTTTCAAGGAAACCTACAGGGATCTACTTAGTTTATTGAGTGGAATATGTGTTTCAAATTTCATGCAAAACAAACATTCCTAACATGCCCATCTTGATAGGGTCAATTTCAATAATTCTGAAACCGTTAAAATGTGATAGTCTTGATGGAGATGATAGAAGTGTCGAATTTAGTTGAAATTGGCATGATATCATGGTGATATATGATGATTTAAATCCCCCTAAGTTTCATTTCAAAAATGTAAAAAACCAACGAAAAAAAGGGTCGGGTGCAGCTAGTTAGCTACACCCCCAGGTGCAGCTTCCACTACCAAATTCGTAAATTGTGTAGCACTTTTGTAAAATATAAACTGCACATTGTAAAAATAACGATGATCATACTATTTGTAAAATATAGTACCTTTATTTTAACTAACATTTTTGTCCAATATAATAATATTTTCATAATTTTTTCTTGATATACATATTATGATAATATTTATTATTAATTTTATGGAGTTAGAAACTATAAAATAAATAGAAAATTACCTATTGACATGGCTTTCCATGCATCCAGGAAAGTCCCACCTCATTGGAAGTTTTCCATATATATAGGGGGCCTTTCAGATAGGACTTGGTCCTTCCATCCTTAAGGAAGGCCAACGATCGTAGTCGTTAGATTCCAATCTAACGGCATCATAATTTATTTGCCCAAAAGGACATTTTGGTCATCAACTTTTGCATTAATTATGCACGTCAATTAATATTTTGAAATACTAAATTTAGCAAATTTCTTTTTTGTATTTTTTGCAATACCATATTAAAAAAATATCCAGTTTTGTGCTGGACGACATTATCCGGGGCATATGTTTACATCCTCACACATTGTTTTTGTAGAATCAAGATTCCTTTTGTGACGACTGTATGTTTTTTTATAGAATCCGTTGATCATTCAAAAAGTCGTTAGTTATTTGTAAATTTTGCATGGTTCTTCGTAGAATACAATTCATATTAGTAATTAATGTGTGGTTCTTTGTAACGATTGTATGGTTCTTTGTATAATAAAATTTGTATAGTTCTTTGTAAAAATTGTGGTAGTCATTCATGCTTAATTGATGCGAATATACAAACCAAGTTTGTATAAAACACATCTAAAATGTATAATGTATATCCAAAATGTGTAATGCACATCAATATATACAAGATTTATTAAAAAAATACAATTTTCATTCGCAACCATTTGATTTGTAAAAATACATCACAAATATGTATTACACATATAAAATTGTATAATACACATTAATATTGTATAGTACACATCAATATTGTATCAAACTGCAAATCGTTCTTCATCCAGGATTGGTTGCAGCATAGTGTACACGCATCATCATTCGATCTACATATTATCATCGTTGTTTGCATGATGGTCTTTCTGGAGAGCCTTAACATCATTCCTTGGCAACTACACGTGCCATCGACTTCTTCCTTGCTGAAGAGGCTGCACGTGATGCCAAAAATCACTTCAAGGAGCATTTGAACATCATCTTCGTAGTCGACGACGAAGATGGAGATGAAGGCGGCGAGAAGGTCGACGATACATGTGATGACGATGGAGACAAGATCTGCAATGTGCGCACGATGAAGATGAGCAATGACGGATAGACAAGCGAAGCCCGACGTCATTCCCTTCTCCCACGACGAAGACGAGCGATGGCAGAGAGACGAGGGGAGCCTAACGTCCTCCTCTTCTTCCCACTTTTTTTGCGAGATTTTGAAGATGAAAAGAAAGATTATGAGAGAGATTAATGAGGAGATAAATTAGGTTGTTACATACTATATTTAGATAATAAACAATGATCAAAATGAGTTTTTAGTTTATTAAATAACAATTATAACATTCCTTTAATTACAACCGACAGACTAAGTATGGACGTATAGGATCGTTGGTCTTCCTTAGGGATGGAAGGGCCATGTCTCATTTGAAAAATATCATATATATATATATATATCCTTTTCGGGATGACCGATATGATATTGAAATTTTGAACCATACTTGCAACACACATATGTAAACATTGTTGTTACTAGATTCAACATGACAAACATTATATAGTAATTTTCTGTCCACACGAATCAATAATAGTAAATTGTAGATTAACAGTATTATAAACATGCATTTCCAATTCAGATCTCAATTACAAAATGCAACTATGAACATATTCAATATTAGATACAACTTATTAAGGCAAGATCGAAAGAAGGAAAAATAATAAACCAAATACGATAAACAAAATGATAAACATATTAGAACAAAGATCACCGAAGCATCAGATATAATGAACTTTCCTTAGAGAAGATATCAAACTCACAATACCGATGCGTAGGATATTGACGATCAACTCCTAGGATATAATGACACACAATCTACGTCTACGTACACGGACGAGATCATCCTCGACATCATCTCGCATAACAACAACCAAGAAAAGAAAAATGACTGTGGAAGAACAGAGAGAGAGATTCCTTACATGAGAACAAATCATCTGAGGACAGATTTAATAAGACATATCGCAACTCTTCAATTCCATAACTGCCCTCTCAACGAGTATGGAACTGGGGCGTATGATGGATTGGAATTCTCGCAGCGATGGGATTACAAATTAATCCATTAGATTAATTTAATCGATTAGTTTATTTTATCTGCTAAACAAAACCCGCAAAAAAGTATCGAGATCCGAATTAACTCTTTTGAGCCCGAGCCCCAGCCGGAGCAAAGCGGAGAGCATGCATGTGTGATCCCTCCATTCCTCCTCTATACTATTGTTACAAGAGCTTGCAGTGTAAACTCATATATAAGTCCGCCAAAGTTTTATCACTACTAGATGTGGTACAAAAACTCAACCCAAGCTCATCTTTCTTCAAATTTGAGAATTCTCAAACTTTTCCTCCAATACAATTTGACTTCCCACATGAAATCAATTTATTAACCCAATGTAACAACATAGGTTTACCAACTTAAAATCTAAGCATATTGCATAGTTACCACAATCCCCAATAAATTCACCAATTTGAAAAGAAAACTCAAAGAGAGTTAAAAGACATCTTTCAACTGCCACACTTTCCTTTCAATATGGGGACCTTCTAATTTGAGTCTCTACCTGAGTTTACTGCTTTCACCTTAACATGAACTAAGTGAACTATGTCTTGAACTTCAGATCTTAGTGTTAAGCTATATGGAAACAAGAACAAAGTATTTTTTTATATAATCTTCAGGGTTGGTGCTCTTAAAGGCCAAGCACCGTTATCATGTTTCATGAGTGTAAGGTAAGATCCTCTTCCTTTAACTATGATCCACAATAGCACTCACATATGTGACACTCTCCAAGGATGCGCTGCTAACATCTTGCCCAAAGGCTTAAATCCATTTAGAGCCTATGCTCTTCCTAGTCTTGCAGCATAATGACACTCAGGCTTTTGGGGATAAAACATTCATGCATAAGCATAGAAATATAAGTGCCAACTAGTTCTCCAAACAACTTGCTATTACCACATTGAACCTACTTTGTGTGATCTCTACTCAGATAGGTTGGGTTGCTACTGTGGAGGAACTCACAATGGGTCTTAGTCCTATCCCAAGCCTAGACTTTAGGACTAAAGATCTATAAAGTTCCTTAGTCAACGGATATGCTGTGTTGTCTTTGGATCCAATAAAATCCACAGCCAACACACCACGACACACCAAATCCCTTAAGTCTTAAGTTTGATTTGTATATGTCTCCTTGCTTTCTGATTTAACTTTGAACTCTTACTCTTGGCAATTGTGGTCATGTTATCACAATGTACTGATATCATTGGAACTAGCTAACTTACCATGGTAATTTCAGCAAGAAGTTCCCTTAACTATTCAGTCTCAATCCTAGTTGGCCAAGTACATAGCTTAGTCTCAAAAGTAGACCAGGCTAGAATGGTCTACTTCAAAAGCCTCCAAGAGACTGCATTGCCTCCAAGGGTAAAGATATACCCAGTAACACCATTATTCCTAGAGTCCTCTATTTTCCCTATCCAGCTTGCATCACTATATCCTTCTAGTACATATGGATGCCTACCATAATGCGAACTAAGGGAAATAGTTTCCTTTAAGTACTTCAGTGTTGATCTAGAGCCTCCCCAATGAGTACGATCAGGACATCTAGTGTATCTACTGAACTTTGTAATCTAGAATGGAATATCATATCTCATGCAATTTGCAAGATACATTAAACTTCCTATAACTTGCGAATACCTTAGTTGAGCTACATGTACTCCACTCTTGTTCTTGAAAAGTGTTTTGTATAAATCAGAAGGAGTGCTTACAACTTTACAATCTTGATATCCAAATTTCTAAAATACCTTCTCAACATAGTAAGATTGAGAAACTACAACCCCATCAACTGAACTTGTCAGTTTGAGTCCCAAGATCTCATCAACGACACCCATGTCTCTCATCTCAAACTTGTTACGTAAGATCACTTTAGTCTCATTAATAATCCTCAAATATGATCCAAATAATAATATGTTATCTACATACAGACATAAGACAATACATTCATCACCTTTCACCTTGGAATTGACACACTTGTCAAATTCATGAACCTTAAAGCTACATAACAAAATAATTTGTCAAATTTTTCATAGCACTGCTTTGGTGCTTGTTTCAATCTATAAAGTGATTTAACAAGCTTGTAAACCTTTCCCTCATTCCCAAGAGTCACACAGGTTGATTCATATAGATCTCCTCCTAAAGATCACCATGTAAGAAGGCAGTCTTCACATACATCTAGTAGATAGAGAGATCATGTACAAATGCCAATGTTATAAGCCTTTGGATTGTAGTCATCCTAGTCATAGGGGAATAGGTATAAAAATAATCGATATCTCCCTTCTGCCCAAAGCCCTTAGAAACTAATCTGACTTTATATTTTTCAATTGATCCGTCGAGCCTAAAGTTTCTCTTAAACACCCATCTGCACCCAATAGTAGAGTACCCTTTAGCTAAGTCAACTAGTTCCTAAGTTCCATTAGCCATAATGCACTACATGAGGATGACTGTTGTATACTTCCCTTATATTAAAGAGACCATCTCCTTTGATCATAAGGGATGGTTGCAAAAGAATCCCCTCTAATTACGTCGCATTTAACTATAGGGAACACAAATAGGACATATTCACGACTGTCTCCTCCGATCTTACTGGCCACGATGATCAATGAACGCCCCCTCACATGTTATGAAGGGATGGTCACGATGATGAACTCATATTCATCACTCTAAAAGTGACTAATTAATCTCAAATCCCCAAAAATCATCTTCATTTCTTCATTTATATTGCATAATTAACATTCATACATGCATAAATAATACTTGCATTTTATCATTCATTATTGCATAAATAAGAAGCCAAGAATTCCAGCCCAATGACTTGTAAAATAGGTTAATTTCCTTGATTTTTAAATAGTTCATGCTAACTCTAAATCACTAAAATCACCTCCATTGTGTACATATTACTAACAAAAAAAGGAAAAAATACAAAAAATCACTAACATAAATAAGTGGACCAGAAACCCAAACCCTAATTTCATATCTATAGGACTAAAACATTGATATCTTCCTCATACAGTGTTCGATTTGAGCTTACTCACTTTTGAACTAATGTACATGCAAACCTTCAAAAAATACTAAGTTCAAGTGAAACAGAGTTCAGATGTGAAACTTGGGATTTGGGCCTCTTTTGTACATTGTATATTTTAGTAGTTTCTGACCTATTATTTTATGTGCATAATTAACTCATTTTATTTTATTTCCTTTTCATTTTCCTTGGTTAAAGTTTTATTAAAATGTATAAAAATCTAAATCCAAAATGAGCTTGAAATCAAAGAAACTAATCGAGTCCGAGTCTTCACTGGTTGTTTGCACAAAAGTCTTCTTTCTCATATTTTATTTTATTTCTTCATTTATTAATTAACAAAAATCCAACAAAATTATATTAATGTGTGATTATTTGTCTTTGATTTTATCATATTTTTTTCATTTTTTATCTTAAATAAAAATCATAAAAAATTACAAAATCCAAAAATCGAGGTATTCTATGTAAATAGAGAACCACCAAAAGTTCATTTTGTGCAAATGATCGAGTTTGTTTTGATTTTTCATGAAAGTTGTAGATCTTGTTGAGACTAGCGACTTTCGTGAAGAAAATTTTTCGATATGAGGTTGTTTGCTATTTATTCTGATTTTTCTTTTCTTTTTATTTTTGAATTTTCTAGAGTTGACACGTGGCAGCTCTTGGAGCTGCCACGTCACTCATTTTTTGCATTTATTTTTTATTTGTTTTATTAAAAAAATTATTTAAAAATATAATAAATATAATAATAAAATAAAATACCATGTGGCATACATCTAGTCATCTGTTCGGAGGGCCACTGTACACCATCCCTTCCTTTGTTCAGCCAATCCACTTTCCCAATTTGACGATTGCTGCCTCACCGCGAATATCTTTGATGTCTCCGATCTCCCACATCTTCAATCAAATCCTCGCCAACCCCTAAATCCAATTAAATCATCCTCGGCCGCCTTCCATCTCTGATCGTCGTCTCTCTCCTATTTAACAACAACCGCCAATCACCTCCAGTTCTCATCCGCCGATACGCAACAGAGAAGGGAGTAGACTCTGTCAGAGGTGATAGATCCGACGTCGCCTCCCAAGCCTATGACGAGATTCGAGGTTGAGCACCTTGTCGCATTTCGACCACAAGTTCTGCTGCTCTGCTCTGACTTCGTCATCGAGATGATACCTCCACCTTAGTCCCCCCGATCATCAATTGTTTCCTCTCCAACTTCGCCACTCCGGTCCCATCACTGCTTAATTCCACCTCGTATGCCACCCTTCCGCCTCGCCTTCACCCGTTATATGAGGTTTCATCTCCCAACGACCCTACCGCGCTTCTTCGACAACCTCCTGGAAGCAATCTTCACACCTCAGACAACACACTTATGCCACCCCACTGCAGCCACCTCACTCTTCCCTGACATCCGCCGACCGTGTGTCGACCACGAGAGCTTTGTCGCTGTCCCACCACGGCCACACATACCCCGTGAGCGACGCCCAGACACACTCCACCTTCTGCCAATGCTCTGCCCTTCCCTTTCGCAGGGTGCAAAGACCAAGAACCTCACGTATCTCGCATGTGAGGTTTGGAGGTGATTTTGCATAAGACTCTCCCTGCTTCAGCATTATTCCAGAAGACCACCCGCACACGTGCTTCCCATGCGTGGGGGTTGTGAAATTGCAAGACGCCCTCGAAGGAGCAGCAAATCCACGAAGACAACCCGCCACCAGAGGGCACGTGCCACGCATGTGCCCCTATGGAAGTTTTGCAGAATGCCACCCATAGGGCTCTGTAATTACAACTAAGTCCTTACTTTGTATTTTATTTATTTTTTTTATATTCTATAATATTGCAAATAAAACCCTGTGTTCTCACCATATTTTGAGCCTATTTCTTGCATCATTTTATTATTTTAAAAATAGCACCTTGTTTTAGAACTAATTCTTGACATTATGGAAAACTTGTGATATTTTTAATCTCCATGGTTAATTAATAATTAATATTATTGTCAAAATTTTCATATTTTCCCATTCTGAGCTTAGAAATTCATATCTGTTTAACCATCACTCCAAAAATTGTCAAAAAATCATGGATCATAGAATTAATTTTTAGTTACATTGTGCCAAAAAAGAATTACATTTGCATGCGTAGTTTTCTCTATAAAAATCATTTTGTGTATTTCATTATTTAATTTTTAACATGTATTAAATTCAACATTTTTAGGGTTTAGGATATTTTGAGATAGTCCAGTGATATATCTTAGATAAATTTATTTCGAGAAAATAGGTGGATTTAATATTTATTATAATTAATTACTAAAATCTCACTATCTCTATTCATTAATTCATAAAAATATTCATATTGCATCAGAAAATTCTAAAAAATTAAAGTGTGTTAATTTCATCATTACTTACATCTGAGCCAAGTTTCACAATTTTTGGACTCTGTTTAATTGAAAACTGCATTTTAGTCTCTAAAATTGTCCACATTTACATTTACATTCTAAATCTGCATTAAAAATACCTGAAATATTCTGCCTCGAAAACCACGTACAAAATTTTGATAGGCATTAATCTAAGTTGTTCCTTTGCCTCTTTGAGTTCCATCTTGGGACTTGCCCAAGTAAAATAAACATAAAATCACTCGAATTAATTGGATTAAATTTCTAAGTGGTTATTTCTTATTGATTCTGATTACCGCCTACAACAAAACGATATTATTTTAAATGCTTAATTCACAGAAATTAAGTAGGGTAATTCTCGGACAACCAGATTGCATCGTTACTGAGGAGGCAAACGACTTAGTTTTTTTAAAAAAAATATTTCTAGGTTTTCCGCATTTTCGGGTAGTCTGACCCCCAAACCTCATCATTGTATGTTTTCCATAGTTTTTTCCTGCAATTATTTTATTTTATTTTTTAGAATGTATTTTCTTGTTTTATTTTTGATTATTTTTTGTGTCACTCTCTTACACTCTCTCTCTCTCTCTCTTTCTCTCTTATTTTTTGTGCGAGGAACCTGACGTACATCGAGCAGTTCTCTCAAAACCGACGCATCTTCACGTACACCTGAAAAGCTGCATAAAATTAAGATCGATTTGAATCGTAAGAGTCTAAGATTTTTTTGCAATTTTAATTATTTGTAATTAATTGTCCATTTACAACAGTGTATGTTTGGACTCTCACGTGTGTAAACAAGACTCAAACTTTCTCTGTGATGTGTTGTGGCCGTTTCACTCTCCGGTGAGGGTGGGGCCCGACTTGAGTGACTCGTAGGTTTGACCACACTTCACTTAATTGAGATACACATTAGATCGTTCAACTTAGTCAAAAATTTTAACTCAATTCTTTCCGGCTAATAGAACTTTCTGATAGGTGCAGTTTTTATCGGCTTGCATTCATATATAATAATCTCAATCTTGTATTGCATCCCACATGGAGATTGTGAGGAATCACTATAAGTCTTCCAACTAAGCATTCATCATTGTTTTCTGCGTGCATCAGCTTTTTCTTGAATTTCTCCCTCCTATTTTGTCACACAAAATATAAAAGAAAATTTAGACTGGACAATAGACGTGCATTTGTGCTCGCCTAATTTTTAAGTGATCGCCTAATTAAAATTGGGATCGCTAAATACGGTCGAATTTAATTAACTCATAAAATCAATAATTTTTACGGGAGAGCAACCCCGTCCGTGGATTGATTTATTGTTCTGAATGAGAGAGAGGCGACACTTAAGGCTAGAGCCCAGATCCAGAATCTTCATTCAGACTACTAATCCTATAAAAATGATTAACTATTTCTCATTGAGGAAATACGGGTAGCCGGTAAACGGTCCAGATTTCCTTAGCATAGTGGGTGTTTAAAGGATACTGTGTAAGGCTCCATCCTTAAGTAACAGGTAGTTATTTTACGGTCCATACTTACATTCATACTGGCTGAAAATAGGTGCAACTAGTCGTAAGAATTTGGGACAGTCTTTAAAAATTTTCCGACACCTAACAGCTTGATAATCTTTTCCAAGATTGATTTTATCACCAATTAAAATTGAAAATATAATTTGTCAAACTCTTGTGGCTTTTATTGTGTGAGTTGATGAACTTGACGTTTCATTTGTGTTTGCATTGGTGTGCATGAACTGATCTCAAATATCAAAAACCGCACACTTGTGCCATGACTCTCCTTAATTTAGAAATTAGGGTTTCTTTTGTTGAGTATCCTACGTACTTGAACATTTTCAACCAAGATCCATTATGAATCACATCCACCTTATTTGAAGATGTCAGAACCTTGCTCCGAGTACCTGTTAGATCTATACTTTGAAAATAAATTCTTCTCAGTCAAACCCAAATTCTCAAAACCCAAATTAGCTAACCCAAATCATCTAAACCCAAATGATTATTTTGAAAATGAAGTCTTCTCAGCCAGACCCAAATTCTCAAAACCCCCTTCGGTCAGACATACTCCAATATTTGCAGGAGACCCTCTACCACGAACAAATCTAATTCACTCTACGAATCTGATCTACTCCATGAAAGAGAATCCTTTATATTCGGATCATATAGATATTCAACTGACCGAGGACTCCACTTCTTTACATAATAATCATTTATTCAATTATCTGATTGAAGTCTCCACTATCATATTTTCCACCTCTTGAGACATCAATTCCAATCCAATTCAACCACAAGGACGAACCTTTATATTCTAATCATGTAGATCAAACAACTTTTAAGATTGATGATCGGCCAAGACACCAAGTCCAACCGACTTCATTCTCTCCTCATAATATTGTTGGAACATGTCAACATTTCAAAAATTTGCATTCCGACTTGACCATAGGGAATGGCATGATGGACTGATCAAACCAAAAGGAGAGAGCTGCACATCTTGATCATACATACCGGATTGACCCGAATGATCATACTCTTTATGAAAATCTTGCATATCATTCTTTCAGACAGGACACTCATACAAGATACTGGACTGATGATATCAACACACATGAACCTTGTGTGACGACTTCAATATATGAGGGATCGATCAATTACCACAAAAACATCTATACATACCTGAGTCACAACATGTTGAATATGAGACCTACAGATTCCCGCAGAAATCTCCCACTGAGCAGACTTCTTCCATGTTTTTTCAAAAGAAAATTTCATAAGATAATGATCATATATTGGATATTCCCAGAGAATCTTCTCCCAGTTTATACATGAAAATGGAAGATGAAATGATTGGATCTCAAGTTGAAAAACAAGAGAACACGTAGGAATCCTCACAAACTGCTCCCATGATTGATCATGAAAAAAATTTGGAGGATGACATTTCGAGGATAATTAAGAGATATAAATGAATTGAGGATAAATTTAGAAACTTCACCAACCGACTAATTTCGTTTTATAGTAGCTCGAGTATGGAAGTGGAAGATAAAATAATTGGATCTCAAGTTGAAAACCCCGAGAATACTCAGAAGCCTACATACTCTACACACCCTAGGGACAACTCTGACAATGACAACTCTGCATACTACTCCCTTAGGGATGACTCTGACTTTGACTCTGATCAAAACCCCTCCGTTGTTATGAAAAGCGCCTCCTCTACGCACCATACCAAAAAGACCAAAAAATTGAAAAAAAATAAAAAACACCTAAAAAATAAAGAAAAGAAAAATCCATAAAAATTGAAAGAGGAGGAGATTTGGTAAATTTGGATCCTAATATGAGGGAAGCACTGGATAAAAGATCAATTTTTGAACTTCCCTTAAATCGGCCATTAAACATTTCCTCGAACTGGAAAGATTTATAAAGAGTAAATTAATGCCGAAAAAGTCGGGCATGACGAGAACAAAGACAGAAAGGCATATCTTGTCAATGGCCACCCCCTTAGTGTCGAGGAGAAAGACCAAGAGCCGCAGAGTAAAGAGGTTGCCCAGATTTTACTGTAGAATCAAAGACACAACATTTACCCATGCTTGAATCGATGACGACTCACCAATCAATATCCTCTGAACCTCTGTATTTGACAAGCTCAAACTCAGACCTATAAGGAAGATAAGAGAGATTGTTCAACTGGCTAATCGATTGATAAAGCGGCCGAGAGGAACCATTTCAGTCATCGTTACATTCCAAGGTGCACTGCTCAAGGTGGACTTTAGATAATTGGTATTGATCATCAAGGAGAATTCACTTAGTCTCTAATCATTCTCAAAAAGCTATTCTCAGTCTCAGATAAGGCAATTATAGAGTGCAAGACTCAGGAAATCAATTTTACAACATTGGGAGCACTTCGATCTCATCTAGTCTTTGAGGAACCACGATATTCTGAGGCGACCCACAAAGCAGTCAATAGCTGTAACCACCAAACAGTAGAAGAGTCCTACCTCACTGCGACACCTGAGATGACAGCTGTTGAATTGAACATTGGTTCAGAGACTCTCCCCATTCTTCCATTTCCCGCTGCTATGACAGATCCTACAGAGGAACACCGAATACATGACTTCTTATATGGTGATCTTGAAACATATGCATGGGCTAACCCCGAGTCAGATATGATCTTATCTGAACACCTTGACCAAATCGATCCGACTCAGGAGTGCACCAACATTAAGACAATTAAGAACAAATATGCGGGGCGTACACTGACCAGAGAGGAATATTTCAATGGTTATTCATCTGGAGACTCGATTGTCAACACCTCACTCCTAGGACCAGCACCTTCACAAACAATGCTAAAAAATGCCCATTCTAGCTGCTCCTTCATCTAATCAAGTATTTGGTAAACCAACTAAGAAAGTCACCTTCGACACATTGGAAAAGGAATCTTCTGATGATTCCTCATCAGGTCCGGATAAGGTTATCTACATGAGTGAAGTCAGTTCGGCAACTTTAAATCCCTATCTGAGAAAACATCTAAATCTCGATTCCCGTTGGATGACTCCTTCCCCTCACCTATATTCGTCTAAAGCTAATTCTCTTGGTCTCATCAGATATACCAGAATTATTTCGTATGAGCTGACTGAGACTGGCGCTTCAGAGTAATCATCATCCTAGGACGAATCGCTTGACCCCAAGACTAAGCGTAACTTGATAAAGCAACTTAAGAACAAGAATATCTAGAGTGCCTCCACCTTCAAGTACTATTCCTTTGAGGATAACTACGACGATGGTCGGATATCATCTGATTCATATGCTTCATCTACTCTCTAGCATAATTTTTCTAAGGATCACAATGATGATGACAGGGACTCATCTGCTTCATCTTCTTCCTATCATTACGATCTCCCACCACAGGGTCACAGAAAAATCTGATGAAAACCTCCTTAATCATCGGCAACCCTCTTGACCCCATCTGCTCCTGTGTACATCTTCTTCCTCTATTTAGGCCAAGTCCTAAGTATGAGGGGGGATGCCATCTATATATACCACTCTCCTCATCCACTCCTTCTCTCGATTACCCCATTTCCACCCTTCTCCAATACTTAGGCTAACCAGAGCCTAAGTATTGGGGGATCGATGCCCCCTATATATACTCTCCTCATTCATATTCCATATCTTCACCCGCCTCATTTTTTGCCCTTCTTCTATACTTAGACTGCTCACAGCCTAAGTATAGGGGGCAGGCCGATCTCTATTTCTCTTTCCTTATTTACTATCTTACCCTTACTCCTAGCTATCTCTTCTCTACGCTTCTTGTGCTCTGAGGACATAACACTCGCTAAGTATAGGGGGTGTGTATATATACTATGTATAAATTTTACCCATAGCTCGTACTTTCGTGTAAGTCTATATGTATTTACAGATGGGTAACTAACTTGTAAAAAATAAAAAAATATTTAATCAAAATATTGAAAAATAGCTTCTTATTCATTTTTGCATTAAAAGTTCCTTGTATTAAAATAATTATCTCTAAAATAAAAAATATGTGTCTGCATTTCCCGCACTTGCACTTTATCCATCATTACATGCATATGCATTTGTAAAATGCCTGATGATCATATTATATACTAGTATAACATGCTTAAATTATGTGAAGTACAACATTAATCTTTGATGTATAAACTTCAAATTCACATAAATTGCATCCTATACACAGAGGAGATAAAATCATCATTCACATTTAAAAATCATAATCCTATACTGAGATTAATTATCAACTATAAAGTTCAGACTTGTTGTTATCAAAGAAAATGAAGAACTATTGGGTATGTTTATAATATAAAACATCCAACACATTTCACTTCACCTTTTATTGGGAAGAAATAGGGAGGGGGTATAGTGTAAAAGACCCATTCTTTATTATCATGCATAGAGCCACCCTTATTATGCCTTCCCCATACAAATAATAAAAATGCCTCTCTCATTCCCATGCATTCTAGCCGACACATATGCCTTCCCCATGCAAAAACAAATTAACTCTCCATACACTTATAATGGTATTTTGTCTTCACTTGCATGGGATGTCTCCATGCAAATACCATTATAAAATGATGCCCTCTTTCCTCCCACTTGCCATTGACGCATACTCCTCTCTCCCCATTCCCATTCTCTTCTCACGCATAGCACCCCTCTCCCTCGTTTTTTATGCATGTTCACCCTCTTCTTTCCCTCACTCTCTTTCTCTATCTCTCTCTTTTTCTCATGCAGATGACGCCTGATATGCAGCAGCCACCGCGAGTGCATCCAACGCGAGTGCATCCAGCCACTGTCCCTAGCAATTAGCGTGCGCGAGTGCATGCCCAGCACTGCCCTCCAGTGTGTTCTCTTTCTCCATCGCATAGCTGCTATGCGCACCTACAACCGCACACCACCGGGTGTGCGTCCAGCCACTATCCTCTCCTTTGTGCACATCATCGTCTACAACCGTTTACCTGTGCGCGCCACTCTCCTCCTCGTGGTATACTCCAGCCCATAGCCATCATCTTCACGCGCCTCTGACCGCCATCATCATCTGAATAGAGAAGCTTTTCCCTTCTTATTTTTATATCTCTCATGCATTTTGTTATATTAGTTGCTCTTGTTTAAGATGAAAAAAAAACTTGTTTGGTAATGTCTTTTATTTACTCTAGTCTGTTTCTCGAAATATGCATTGCAACTCATACATATTTATTCCATCTTGAAATATTGCAAGTGTCACACTATTATCTCCATATTAAGTTGTGATTCATCCCCCACTTCCTCCCTTAGTCACACTCACATCCATATTTAGTCAATCTAAGCTCTTGGAAATACTTTCTCCATAGATCACAATTTTCCATCATCTATCTTTCGTCGCAAAGGATCTAAGATTTGATTTAAGTTTGAAAGAAGTACAAATATCGCAAATTTGCTTGGTCCCTGTGGATTCGATCCTCTACTTGCCGCATACTTTTTGCATACTTTCATCGTGCTCGTAGTTGTAATATTATTTGTTTGATTGCGGTTTTGTGTGGGACAACAACGACGCGGTAAAACAACTTTTTAAACCGCATAAAATCGTATCAACATTTTGGCACCGTTGCCGGGGACTAGGCAAAATTTGCAATTTTTTTTCTTCTTCTTCATTTCTACTCATTTTCAATTATCTAATCCGTGCCTTTTTTTTATTTTGCAGGTACTTAGGCTTCAAATAGAAAAAACTTTTACTTGTCTTTTCATGCATTTTGTTTTAGCAAACTTGTAATTTGGTAAAAAAAAATTTGTAATCTTAATTTCCCCACTCCCTTCTCGGAAAAGCTCGCCATCAACAGGACAAAACATTACGGATTAACGCCAGAAATGCAGACACTGTGAGTCCATTTTTCTCTTAGGCATCTTAGGCTTTTAAAATTTCCTGCATTTGTTTGCGCTCCGAACTTAAATCGAAAAATAAAATAAAAAACACTTCTTCTTTGCATCATCTCCGTGGTCTTCTCCCTCTGCTCACCTAAAAAGATCACCAATACGTGTTTTATCCCGCTAAAAAGATAAGCTTGAAAGGCCACCGCAGTGGCCCGAGCAGAAAGCGGGAAAAATTTTGATTGCTTGTTTTGATGCACGTGTATGACACAAAAATCACAAGCACATAGAACCCTTGGATAGAGACAAAAATCCCTGGTGCTACGTGGAATTGCAGAGAGAAATCATAACTCCTCGACGCGTTGGGCACAGGTTCTTGTGGGAAGAAGCAGATCCTCGATCTGAGTACCGCACCCTGGATCCCCCAGCCAGATTAGGACATCGATTTTTCACAGTCTTCCACACCCACCTCATCTTTAAGGACTCTAATTTCTCTGAAAACTTTGGTTGAATCACTAAACTAAAATCGAAAAGATAACCGCTTCCGCGGTAATTTTTGTGTGAGTTGGTGAATCAACAAATTGTCTGGTGTTTGTGTTGTGTATGTTAGGTTGTATATCTTTGAAAAATCAATTGCAACAACTGCTAGATTACGACCCGATCTATAAAAGAAAATCTCACCCATTCTTGTCTGTACTTGAGAATCTTTATTCATGGAAAAAATTCAAGTTATGCTCAATGAGATGCATGAGAAAACGAAACTGAATCGGGCTATTGCATTGAATTATTTGGAGGATAGGAAACGATCTTCTCGTCCCATTGATCCACCTATTTTATTAACGACTGAGCGTGAGATTGATGAAATGATGCATCTAGTGCAAAAATATCAAGAAGATCAGGAACACAAAAAGAACGAGTCATCCGATCAAACGTCAAAACCACCCCATGATGACCCTATATTAGAGGAATTTCTTGCATTACCTTTTCCCGCATGCCCTTCCTTTGTCTCTTCCAAACCACTTTCACACGCAGAACACTCATCCATTTTGAATACTGGACTAATCTCTGATTCTTTAAGAAATCGCTCAATCTCCTTACCCCTATCACCGACCCATGAAAGTGACTCTCAACATACTCTTCATGAATTAGCTATCCAAATCCAAACAAATCATGGAGCACTTATGGATGAATGTAATAGGATACATGAGAATCTCAATAAACAACTTTTGGAAATTCGTGCTCACTTGATGAATAGGCCAAATAGTTTGACGGGTGAATGCAATATATCTCAACAATATTTTGAGAAACATCAAGAAAAGAAAATTGAGGATTTCAGACACTCAAGGGAAGAAGAAAAATGGGTCCCCATATCAGGGAACCAAACAAAGATACTTCCTTTTGATGAACTAGATATGAGATATACATAAGAAGATTTTATTGATGAAATAGTTCCATCTCCATGTCTCCTCAAACCCAAATTGACGAAATTTCACGATATCCCCATCTTCACTCCTCCTGTGTCAGACCATGCATTAATTGAGATGTCCAATGATTTAATAGATGAATGTTGTCTCTTGGAAAGACTCGAAAACTTTGAGCATGAAACTTCATTTTGTGATCTTGAGGAATATGACTCTATGGATGAAATTGAGGAGGAATGTGATATAATTTCGGCATTCATGAATCATCTTGATCAGAATGATTTTGGAGAGTATAATAAGGATATGTTTGAAATTGAGATCGTGCCCCTAATACAACTCGATCACGACTCACTCTTGATGGATACATGTATTAATAATGGTATCGATCTTTCCTTAGACTATTCTGAAGGTTGTGAATCTCAGTCTACTAATGATATCAATTGGTCTGAAATAATAATTGAATTTGAGGATAGTATTGGTATTAAATCCAGTGAAGAAATCGAGGACAATTTGATGTTTGATGTTAATTCTGGATGTGATATCACGATTAATGAAAAAAGTCCAAACTTAGATTTTGAATATGAGGACAATGGATTGACTTCTTCATGCACCAAGACTCTCTTCCAACCAACGCATGATTATATGTTGAAGATCTTTTATGATGATCCTTTCAAAGATGAGATTTCCAACTCCATTGCCGCCACCATTAAGAAAGACGATCCACTCAATTCGGTTGATGACTATACGAATACATCTTCTATTACTGAGTCAAAATCTGATCAGAATGATTTTTTATTCTTCGATCCTTTTTGGAATGAAATAGAGGAACTACTCAAGACATTCGAAGATAATCATTCAATCATTCATGCGAGGCATCCTTTGCCAAATCCGACTTCTATTGTCATACCTCCTAATTCGTTAGCCAATATTCCCCCGCTCCTGGCCTCTGAATCTCCTAATCATATGTCTTGGAAAAAGTCATCTTTGTGGATCATGAAGAGAACTGAAATGAAATTCATAATAGATGTCACCGAGGATAACCATGATGATTATTTGAGGAAAAATGATGATTTATCACAATATACAGAGGACTTCATGGAGGAATCAATTCTTGATCATGTAGAGCTCGACTTCAATACATCATATCTGGTCCATGAGCCCTTCACCAGTCCACTCATTTCCCTCCCATCACATCCAATCCAGGATCAAACTGATTCATCTCTCATTCTGATTCATCAACTAATTAATGTCTTCACCGTATTAATGATAGCACACATTTATCAAATTCATTAACCGCACTCTCACACCTGGGTCAAGATATCCGTATCATATCAAGAGTTTCATTTGGGTTTTCTGAATACAGCTTCTGCACTCACACGCAACACTGGATACTCTTAATAAGCTGAATCGTCGAGTTGGGACGTTAAACCAACAACATTTTGTGGGCCCACACCCATAGGTATCTTTTCCTTTCTTTGTATCATTCTCTTTACTACATTGCATTAGATAAGTATGGGGGTCCACCTCCACACTTCACCAAAAAAACCAAAAATACTTTTCACAATCACTCACCCCTTCTGATCCTCCTATTACACTTTGTCTTCACCATGAGGACATGGTTTCTGATAAGTATGGGGGGTGTCTGCATAGTTTTCAAAATTGCATACTTTTCAAAACAAAAAAATTGCAAAATCTCTCCTAAAAATATTTTCAAAAAGCAAGAAAACCACCAAAAATACATCCTTCCTAGTTTGAGAAATTAGATCTTCACTGCATAGATCCTAGATTGAGGTTGAGTTGACCCTAATCCACTTAACTTCATCAGAATTTCACTAGGCATGAGTTTTTAAGCTTTCTTCATGTCCATGTGGCATTTATTCTCTCAGTTCCTCTAACTCTACTGGTGAATGAACTTCTGTATCTAATTAGATCACCTGAGCAACTAGTAGCACTCTTAAACTCTTCAGTGGATATTAAGCAACCGCACATTGCACTTAGCTTGATTGAGTTTATTTTACGAGATACAATTACAATCTAGTTAAGGTGAGGAGTTGTCTGCTTGGTTGTGCCAATGCCTGAACCTTATCTATAGCTAATGAAGGAACTTGACTCAGGAGCAACATGCTCTCTCTAGTCTAAGTATGACAGCAAATAAGCCAGTATCGTACCTTCAAAGTCAATATTAAGTCGATACTACCTTTTTATGCCAAAACCCAAGACAAAAACACCACAAAAAGTCATATCACAATACAAATGCCAAAAAAAACCGCCAATCATGCAAATATACGCAAAGCAAAAGCAAAGAAGACCACCAAATAATCCTTCTCCACCAAAAAGCCATGGTAGCAGCCCAATGATGCTACCTAAATTATTAAAAGAGGCCCAAAGAGGCCCAGGGTTATGCTCTGCAAAAGGAAATAAATGAGAGCAACGGACCAAAGCGGTCTACGGAGAACCTTGAAAGTTTAATCCCATTTTCCAAAGAATTATGACATATTTCTTTATGCTGACATACTTGGGTGAAAAGAGAATATGCCTGAATTCAGGTGAGGACCGAGGCTATATGAGTAGGGAATCATTCGGTACCTTGATAGATTGTGTTGTTAGCTCATTTCTCTTGACTCACGAAAGCTAAAATATCACTAACATTGTTTATATCCATTCAAAGTCAAAGAGAATGCTTGTATCTTAGGGATGAGCTGACCTGATCGACCTTCTGAAACCATGTCTGATTTTGTTGGAACTGAGAGGCTGTTGAAACTACAAAACTCGAGTCAAGTCGACAATTCGAATAAATCATTAATCCATGGGTCAACTCTACTGAAGTCCGTGTATTTGTGAGGTTAGGATCTGAAAACTCGAGACTTTGTGGGTATATCTGCTGTAAACCCTCACCAGATCTATCTTGGCTATTCTCCTTGTCCTTCACTATTGCTTATCTTATTCTTGCTCGGGACTAGCAAGACTTAAGTATGGGGTGTGATGACCATATTATATACTAGTATAACATGCCTAAATTATGTGAAGTACAACATTAATCTTTGATGTATAAACTTCAAATTCACATAAATTGCATCCTATACACAGAGGAGATAAAATCATCATTCACATTTAAAAATCATAATCCTATACTGAGATTAATTATCAACTATAAAGTTCAGACTTGTTGTTATCAAAGAAAATGAAGAACTATTGGGTATGTTTATAATATAAAACATCCAACACATTTCACTTCACCTTTTTATTAGGAAGAAATAGGGAGGGGGTATAGTGTAAAAGACCCACTCTTTATTATCATGCATAGAGCCACCCTTATTATGCCTCTCTCATTCCCATGCATTCTAGTCGACACATATGCCTTCCCCATGCAAAAACAAATTAACTCTCCATATACTAGCATGGGATGTCTCCATGCAAATACCATTATAAAATGATTCCCCCTCTCCTCCCACTTGCCATTGACGCATACTCCTCTCTCCCCATTCCCATTCTCTTCTCACGCATAGCACCCCTCTCCCTCGTTTTTTATGTAATTCACCCTCTTCTTTCCCTCACTCTCTTTCTCTATCTCTCTCTTTTTCTCATGCCGATGACGCCTGATATGCAGCAGCCACCGCGAGTGCATCTAACGCGAGTGCATCTAGCCACTGTCCCCAGCAATTAGCGTGCGCGAGTGCATGCCCAGCACTGCCCTCCAGTGTGTTCTCTTTCTCCGTCGCATAGCTGCTGTGCGCATCTACAACCGCACACCACCGGGTGTGCGTCCAGCCATTATCCTCCCCTTTGTACACGTCATCGTCTACAACTGTTTACCTGTGCGCGCCACTCTCCTCCTCGCGGTATACTCCGGCCCGCAGCCATCATCTTCGCGCGCCTCTGACCGCCATCATCATCTGGATAGAGAAGCTTTTCCCTTCTTATTTTTATATCTCTCATGCATTTTGTTATATTAGTTGCTCTTGTTTAAGATGAAAAAAAACTTGCTTGGTAATGTCTTTTATTTACTCTAGTTTGTTTCTCGAAATATGCATTACAACTCATACATATTTATTCCATCTTGAAATATTACAAGTATCACACTATTATCTCCATATTAATTTGCGATTCATCCCCCACTTCCTCCCTTAGTCACACTCACATCCATATTTAGTCAATCTAAGCTCTTGGAAATACTTTCTCCGTAGATCACAATTTTCCATCATCTATCTTTCGTCGCAAAGGATCTAAGATTTGATTTAAGTTTGAAAGAAGTACAAATATCGCAAATTTGCTTGGTCCCTATGGATTCGATCCTGTACTTGCCGCATACTTAATTCATACTTTCATCATGCTCGTAGTTGTAATATTATTTGTTTGATTGCGGTTTTGTGTGGGACAACAACGACGCGGTAAAATAACTTTTTAAACCGCATAAAATCGTATCAACAAAGCCCTTAGGTTCTGAATCGAGTTATGTGCAGAAATCGAGAGTGGTCTAGACTTGACCTTAATCCACCTAATTTTCATAGGAACTTCATCGAGAAATAGGATTTTAGACGCTTCAGGTCTTGGACTTAATTCTTCGAGTTCCGCATGACAATGTGCAGAGTTTGACTCTTAGTATCTAACATGGTCGCCTCATTCTGGGTACGACTCTAGAATAGGGAATTAATTTGTACTCCTGCACTATGCACTTAGCTCAACTCAGATGGGGTGTTGGAAGACTGTGTGAGTTTCTTTTTTGGTAACATGGACTCTAAAGATCGGAGTATGGGTTGAAATAAAGCTTCAGAAAAGGGATGGATGACTGGGCACAATTTTTTCTAAGAATCCAATACATATACGAAAAAAAGATTCCATATCTATAGGGGCACAACAAGATCCATGCAGAGCTACCGAAAATCCAAACACAAAGAAGACAACTACCAATCAAATATTTGACCAAAATGGTCAAGCTTCAAGAAAACCTGCAAATCTTGGTGGAGACTTGGCTAAACTGGTCGTTTTCACAAGGAGAGGTGACTACACTGGTCACCCTCCAGTTCTTTCCCCTTCTTCTAATTTCTCCCTCGTTTTGATTGTGAACACAACATGACAAACCTTAGAAGAAAATACATGACTCCCCGAGGACGAGTTATTAGAGAGGAGGTTTTCATGGTAGTACGACATTCTGGATGGAAGAGCTAAAACCTTTCATACACATGAGTCAACTGTTCAATGTTCATGGGGTATTGATGAATCTACATTTCATCATCTTTATTCTATCATTTTGACCTTAAAAACCCTAGCAAATGCGTGTAAATACTGTTAATTTATGCATTTTAGCATTCATGCATATTTGTGTAAATATTGTATAAAATACGGTTTTTAAAGCCAAAATTATAGAATAAAAAAAAGAAAAAGAATAAAATATTGTAAATATTTTATGACCCAAAACCCCGAGACCTAGGCATCCTGATGACTAGGTCGACAAGAAATAAAGTAGGGGGAGATAAGGACCAGAATCCAATAAAAATCCCTTTTATTTAATTCATTTTTATTCATTTTGGAACCTATTTTTGGTTCCAATTCATATGCCTCAAACAAAGAAACTTTGTACATGAAATTATAGGTAATTAAATATAGAAAAATACAAAATTGATTTCACTCAAGAATAATATACATATAAAAAGTTATGATCTGAATAAGATTCCAGAATCCAAACTCCCCAGACCTGTATCTCCCAAATAAAAACTCGAAACGCATCAAAATCACTTTTAATTGTATATAACATTAAATAAGCTATTTAATGAAGGTGGTTTCGCATTTGGCGGAGCTACGGTTTGCAAGTTGGGTTTTGGACCCCTAATATATACTTGTACAGATTAAAATATTCATTTTATTTATTATTCATTATTTTTATAATTTTATAATTTTGTAAATATTATCTATAATATCTTTGTACATTGAAATCATAATAAAAACCTAAAGCAAATACAAAAATAAAAATACATGTATAAAATACATAGGTTTAATACATATAAATATACCTACGTAGAATATACTTCTATTTTATTGAATGTACAAAAATGCCTATAGGACCTATGTTAGAATGACAACGGCCGAGAACTCCGTTGCCTCCTCCATCCACCCACCACTCCTCCGCCCCTTTCGCATCCATCTACCCCCTCACCCACCCCTCCTCCCCTCGCGATTCGTCCCAACCAAGGTGGCGACAGTGGCGTGAAAAGGCATCACCTTTGTAGTGGCGGTGGAAGGGGGACGTGAGGGAAGAGTACGAGGAAAGCATACCCAGAGGAGTTTCGTGTGTGTGTGTGTGTATGTGTATGGGCGAAGTTTGAGAAGAGGTTCCCAGTGTAGATCGCAGTGGTGATCGACTCTGTGTAGTAGGAGACGTAGGTGGCGCTATAAGCATGCATCGTCAGGGCCCGATGCATGATGTTCTTCGGGTTCTCCGACAGTGGCATCATCTAGGTGTGGACGTTGGGTTTATTGGACAGATTTGATTTTTAGGGTTATGGGTTGGTCTAAAAGTTCGATTTGAGAGCAGTGGGGTGGAAAACCCATCTACACCGGTCACAAAAAATAAAATAAAAATATATTTTTGAGTGTATAATAATATTTTAGAAATTTAAAAAATAAAAAAAATAATAAAATTAAATACACAAAATAAAAATAAAATAATAAAATATATAGTGCATATACCTTATAAGCCTAAAAAGGTAACTTGTAATTTTTAAACTCGAAAAAATAAATAAAAATCATAATAAAATAATTTACAAAATAATAAACATTTTTTATTTAATAAATTAAAAATATTAAAATCATTTATTATTTTAAAATGAATTTATAAATCTTTTTTCCAGAGATTTTTATGGTTGGTCCACGTGGACCAACCAGGTCCTCTCCCTGGTTGACCTCAGTCAACTCTCTGACTGAGGTCTGGCTCCATGTCCGATTGTGTTTTTTTGGCATTTTCTCGGAATTTTGGAGGGCGAGTCTTGGACATTCTCGTGATGACATCTTATTGACTTTTGTTCACCATGAATCGATGATTCACGCCCTAGTGTTTTCTTAGGGAGTGGATCGTCGATTCGGTCGATCTTCATTGATCTTTGAAGCCACCTCGTCAACCATTCAAATAGGACCCCCGACCTTCTTTCTCTCTTTGATCACTCTTCCACCACCTAAACCCTAGCTGGAGACCTTGATGACCTCCCTGGTGACAGCTGGATAAGGTTGAGCCTTTCGTGGGACCAAGGAGGTGTTAAATTGAGGCCGATCCACCTCGCCGGAGCACACCACCCGAGCTCGTCGCTGGTGGTCTTTGGTGAGTGTTCTTCTATTCTTTTTCGTTCCTTTTTCGTTCTTTAGGACCACAGTAGTTGGGCCTAGCTTCAGAGGCCAACGATTTGATCTGAATCATCACAAATCACCTCAATCACGTGTGACCCGAGCTCGAGTTCCTTCCGGCCGTAGCTGATCATCCCACACGTTACATCGCCATTCCACCCTCCACGGAGTCGGGGCATTTTGCCCCCAACTCCTTGACTATTTCTTGCATGTACCCGGAGCGATTCAAGCACCTGGGGGCGAGTTTTCACCCTCGTCGGAGGTACCTGGGACCCCCCACTTCTCCGACACTATGGGGGAGCTCCAGTGGCCGCCATCGCTTTTTGAAGCCCCCAGCACTCAGAGAAGGGTTGTAGGAGCATCCTGGGGCGTTTTGGAACTGCATGGACCATCGGAGGAGGACGATCTAGCTAGGAGAACCTCGCCCCCAACGGAGCTCTTCCCAGTTCTTCGTCCGGCCTCCACAACCGTTGATCAAGCCCCCGTTCTTGGAGCGTAGCAGCCACCGTCCGATGCTTTAAACCTACACCGTCGATCGCCATCCGCAAGATCTAATCCTAGTCGAGCATCCACGAAGCGGTATCGGTGAGCCCTAAGCTGACGCGTGGCAAGTGAAGGCGTCACAACCGTTCGATCTGCACCCTTGCCTGGGTAGTTTGCACAGTTTTACCCAGCACTTTTTGTTTTTAACTATTGCTACCAAAACATTCATTGGATGCTTTACATATTTGTAATATTTGCAGTTAAGCTCCCAGGGTTTTGACTATTTGCGAATAGGTCCTTGTCCACATCACCGCACGTGACCCACGTACGTGGGTGCGTGGACATTTTGCCAGGACCCCCTGGGGTTTCTTTATTTCGTTTCAGTCCCAAAAAATTTATTATAAGTGTTAACTTTTTGGAGTATTTGCACCCAAGCCCCTAGAGTTTTTGGTAGTTACAATTAGGTCCCCGCTAGGCACATACGCGTCACGTGCAGGCTTGGGCATTTTGTAGAAATAACCTCGCGGCTTTAGCTATTTGTGATTGGTCCTGGAACTTAATAATTAGTTATAAACTTCTGGAAAAATTGCAACTGGGCCCTTGACTTTTTGGATATTTACATATATGCCCCTGTTAGTATTGATTTTTCTCTTTGTTGTTTTTTATTTATTTCACGCATCTATAAAATCGTAAAAAATCCACAAAAATTAGCATAAGCTCATGTTGCATTCTACTTTCACGTCATATTTTTTATTTTGCATTTTTATTGCATTTTTATTATTTATAAAAATTCAAAAATATGCATTTTCTCTACTATCTGCATTAGAAAACAGCTAAAAAATATAAAACCCTACGAAAAACTCCAAAAAAATATATTTTGTGTGTTTTAGTGTGTTTTAACTCATATCCAAAAATCATTAAAAAATACAAAAGAAAACTTCCAAAAATTAGAAAACCCCTTAAAACTTCATAAAAATATTAAAAATTCCAAAAAAATCCTAAAAATCTAATTGTTATTTGTAAATTTTCTCCTTTTTATTCTCTTTGTTATAAAATTAATTTGAGGAATTTTTTAGTTGTTAGATATTTTTCATCCTCATTTTAATTTTGATCAGCAACTTTGTTCACTATTTTCAGTATTTTTGACCTTAAAATACCAAAATAATTAGGAAAAATATAGAAAAATCACAAAAACACTAGAAAAATATAAAAACACAAAGATAATATATTTCCTGAATTTTGAGTATTTTTTCCTCTTTTTATAAATATATTATCTTGCTCTTCTTATATGTGAACTTCTTTTATGAAAAAGAAAATATAAAAAAATAAAAAAAAATATGAAAAGAAAATAAAAAATCAGAAACTTAAAAATCAAATATAAAAATATAAAATCAAAATTTTAAAAAAATTTAAAATTAAAAACCCAAAAAATCCACTTTGGCTAAGTGATACACAAGGCATATGGTGTTTGACTTTTATTTAGCCTGCTTTACTCCTTTGCTTCCTGTGTTCGACCCCTACTTGCTTGCCATTATACATTCTTAGTAGGGCATAATAAATTTTAATCCTTGCTCTTAACTGCTTGATTGATTGTGTGGGTTAATTGTTGATAAACGAGAAGGTGTGAGTAGTCGCCTCAACGACAGTGAGCCTGATTTTGCAGGCCGTTACTTAGCGACTCTCGTCTTTCCGTTTTTCAAATGGTATCGTTGCCGGGGAGCATCGGCTTTTAGAGTAGACTTGTGTCTTTTTATATGCTTAGCCATTTTTGATTATCTATTTCTATTGTATAATTGATTGTGAACTCTCTGACATCTCTTTTTAGTTTTCTTGCGAGGGACCACGAACCGAGGAGGATCACCTAGGTGATCCTACGCATCCTTGGGAAGCGGAGCCGGCTATTCTATCCTAGCCGACAGGAGAGAGCAGGAGGACTTGAGAGAGAGAGAGGATAGTTAGCTTTTTATTTTTGTGAGAGAGAGATTTTTGATTAATTTGTAATAATACATGTACCATGGACTTTGGACATTCGGGCCCAATTTTCAAGTGTTTGTTCACTTGGGGCTCACCATCATTTTATCGTGTTTTCATTGTATTTTTTATTTTGTTTTCCGATTTTTTTCTTTCTTTTATGGAATGAGCCCTTAGTCTGTAGGTTTGCTTGATCGTGTAATGTAAGGCCAACCACCTAATAACCATTGCATGCACCTACAGTCTTCTCGTTTGGACTTAGAAATAACTAATTGCTATAGTACTCAGTCTCGAATCCGCATGCTTCTAGAGGTCGTATACAGTGTTGGCAGGATCCGTTGTGGCAGACATCGATCGGCATTAGAGACCGAACTTAGGCTTCATTTTGAGTACTTAGCATTTGGTTCTTCACGTATAGAAATTGCCTGATTAGGACGATTTTCGTATGCATATCGACATTTAGATTAGGTTTATAAATTCTTGTTTTGCATCCCGCATGGAGAGAGATAGGAGGCACTGTAAGTCTTCTAACTGAGCATTCATCATCCAAGCACAAAGGTGAGATTTCCATCTTGGTGCCGCCTTGCATTGCTTTTCTGATCTTCTCCCTCTATTTTTGGATCAAGTGAGAATCAAAGAAAATACTAGAACATTAGGCATTTATATTGAATTTACTCAAAACAAGTGATAACAGAAAAAAATTTAAAAAAGGGACTGCTAAAAATACTTGACCTAAATAAAACTGATTAATTGGACTCATTGCCTTAGGGTGAGCAAAGCCCTCATTTGTTTTCAGGTTGTATAGGAAGGTTTCCTTCCCAGTGAGGTGAGCGATGCCGTAAGGATTAGAGCCCAAAACCTAGTCTGTGGCTGCCTTGTGTATCGTGTGGATTTCCGAAGTATTGGCGCTTCTATCGTACATAGACGAGTAGGGCTTGGTTGGCATTGATGACTCTCTCTTGTGTAGAGCATTGACCTTGTCCGAAGTATCGAGCATATGCCACGCCTTCACGAGGGTGTCTGTCTCATCGTCTTGCGTCCGAGTAGGTTCTTGTATGCTCACGGGTGATTCTGTTGCGAACGAGATCCGAAGTATTGGTTTTGCCTATCGGCTTCCTCCCTCTATTTCTTTGGCTGAGTAGGGATCCATGAAGGGTTACAAGGACCTCAAAAAGTGCAGACTACAGGTTACACAAGAGGAGGACAAGTACGGGATACTTTTCTCGCAGTTCTCTCTCTCCTATAGGCGTAGTGCTTTAAGGACTTGTTACTAGATAATTGCCTGAAAATCAAATCTAAAACTCACAAAGATAATTGCCAAACCTTCACGGCTTCATGGGTCGAGTTGGTGAATCCATTATTTTGAGGTTTGATTGATTAGTCGTATTAAGGTCAAGATCAAAAACATCGAGCCTTTGCACCATTTTTGCTCCTCTTCCATTTGACCCTTGCTCATTGTGAGCCTTCTACTGTTTTACACTCCCTTTGTTTCTCGTTGACCCCCTGTATCTTTCATCCACATCGATCTTCCGCTTGACCTAAGAGATGGTGACGAATGGATAGTTCAGTCGAGACTCTGTCGACACCCACATCAGTTCCATCCCGAGAACTCGGTTCGAACTCCGTGAACCGATCTCCAGACTCCCCGTCTTCTTTAAAAATCGGGATCACTCTTGTCCTGAACTTTGTCCGTTTTGGATGGCCATTAATTTCACTCCTTACACATCGTTGTCCTTAATAAAGTTCTATGTTGACCTTGACACAGAATACTTCTCTACATATGGTGCTACAATTAAGACTGATCGGGGCATTCTTCCATGTGCAGACCGAGAACCCGATTCTGTGCCAACAAGTCAAGCAGAATTCGAGATGGTCGATGGAAGAGGAAAGGGACCACAGCCCCAACCTGAAACTGAAGCCAATCACGGGGAAGGACAGTACACCACGCAGAATGATGTTAATAGTCATTTGATGGCATCAATCCAAGCCATCCAGCAGCAGTTGACTAACCAAGCCCTGGCCCAGACTGCGTTCCAAGAGATGTTGAATGTTCTAAGGAGGAGGTCTGACGCAAGAGATGGCCGTAGGGAGGATGATCCAAACTGAGAGTTCAATTATGAATAAGTTAGAGATGAGCTTTTAGTGGGAGAACCAGAATTCTATAGAGTGGACACAGACCCCTTGCAGCTGAAGCCGGCGCTGAAGGAGACATACAATCCTAGAGCGGGCCACATCACTGAGTGGATCCAGATTCCACGAATCCACACCCACTTCAAGCTAAAGCCGCAGTTTCTATCTCTGCTTCCCACATTCCACAGAAATACCACTGAGGAGCCATACATTCATCTCAAGAAGTTCGATCGCATCTGTGCTACTGCTCACTACCCTGGAATTCCTTTGGGGGTAGTCAAGATGACTGCCTTTCCCTTCAGCCTTCGAGACAAGGCCCTATATTGGGTCAACCACCTTGGGAAGGTAGTCACGACCTGGGAGGAGTTCAAGTCTGCATTTCTTCACAAATTCTATCCTCTCGGTCGACTGAATCAGATGTGTGCCTGTATCTTTAGTTTTTGCCAGCAATCCCACGAAACTATTCATGAAGTGTGGGAGAGATTCAAGGACCTCCAAGAGAAGTGTCCCCACCATGAAATCCCAAAGACTAGTCTCGTACATCACTTCTTTGGTGGGCTTACACTTGAGAGCCAAAAGCTTGTTGATGCCGCTTGCGGCGGTTCCCATTTTAACAAGGATGAGGACTTGGTGTGGAGCATCTTCGAGGAAATGGCTGTAGGAGAAGCCACTCAATCCTCATCTCGAGCATACATGAAGGTACCAACCGTCATCAACAACCCAGTGAACATGGCTTCTCACACCGAAGACAAGGATGAGAGATCCAACTTGAGCATCATCGGGAGCCATCTGTCTAAGGTGGACATAATCGAGAAGAGGTCGCACGACCTCGAGAATTTATTAATAATTGAGAAAAGGACCCAGGGCTTGGAAAAGCTCGATGTGATTTCCCAGCAGCTGGAACAGCTCGTTAATGCCTTGAACGCCAACATGTGCAATGTTGTGTCTACCACTGCCGAGCCGAACACTGAGAAGAAGGAGCATGTACTGCATCAAACCCCTCAGTCGACTCCACCGCAACCCCAGCCTATCCAGCACGTATATTACATGCAGGTTCCGGAGCAGCCCCCTGCAGCCTCAGACACATATGGTTGTGTATTAGCCAGAGTCCCAGCCTGCTTACTCCGAGCAGCTCTCTCCACCCTTGGTACTGATCTAAGAAATCAACGGTGTATGGAACAATGAAGCGCAGCTGACCCGTCCTCAGGGACATTCTCAGGGTCAAAACATGGGCAACATGCCCTATCACCACCAGCAGCAGCGTAGGAGACCCTTCCGGCCCTCATATCAGTACCAGTCTCCGTTTCACGGAAACACCTAAAGGCAGAATTATCAGCACGGTCCTCAGTAGTCCGGATACCACGGTCAAGGATATCATCAGCGACTGACTGCCGTGTATCACCATCAGAACTCGCAATATTCCTCCAACCCTCCTCCTCACCAATTCTCTCAAGGTTACCAGTCACAGTCTCAGCCGCCATACAAGCACTCTAGGCCCCAGCAGAGGGATTCTTCTGAGATTGTGCCGGTTAATCCAGCCTTGTCCTACCTTGAACAGTTGATGAAGAACATGGCTGAGATGAACCAGAAGATCGACGACTTGGCGGCTGTGAAAACAGCCATCCCTGCTCAAGTCGAGGCAAATCCGAACAACTTCCGACGCAAGGAGCAGGTAGCCGGCAGTGTCCAACCCGATTTAGGTAAATTAAATTATTTTTTATCTAATGTTGTTACTCTCAGGTGCGGTAGGACATTCCAGTTATCAGCGAAAGCGAAGGGAAAGCATCTTGCATCTGACAGGGAATCGTCAGCCAGGCCAACGCTAGGGCCAAGAAGTATTTTTGGAGCAGCACCACGAACCAGAAAATTACAAAAAAATGAAGAAAACAACAAAACACAAAAGGATAGCAGCAACCTCGATGGAGATAGGCCAGCATTGGAGACCTCTGCACCTGCCCCAAAATCAGCTCCTGACGGAAGAAACCTTGCACCTGCAGCGAGTCCAACGCCAGCACCTGAAGCCGAGCCAGCCGTTTTTGGTCCACATATTGTAGATGATTCCATTCCTTTTTGCCATCTACCTGTACACAACAATACAGACACTATTTTGAATGACATTGGTGGAGATTCTGCGATATTCCTTTCCCAGAAGCAATGAAAAAAACACAAAAAATGAAAATTTTGAAAAATACTTTGTCTGATCCTGCCATTATAGAAATTATTCAGAATTTAGTCCTGAACATGCTATTGATGAAAGCTCTTGAGTACATGCCAACAATAAAGAAAGGGTTGAAAAATGCATGCACAACCAAGCGCAGGCCTCATACTCATAATTCCAGGAATAAAGGTGGCAAGTCCGAAAAGCATATCCTCACAATGGCCACAGTTAATGCCATCAGCAACCTCCCGGATAAAAAGCCAGATATGGGAGCACCTCTTGTGCGTTGTTAGATGTTTAATCAGGAATTATAATGAATACTGCTCGACAGCGGGTCTTCTGTCAATCTAATGCCAGCCTCACTTCTTATAGAATTCAGGCTAGGACCGCTCAAAGCTACAAAGATGATTCTGCAGTTCGCAGACAAATCAGTTAAGCGGCCTAGGGGCCTGTTGGAGGACGTGATAGTCATGGTCCAAGGGAAGCAGTTCCCGGTCGATTTTTTGGTACTAGATATGGACGTCCCCGCTCCATTGCTCCTTACCCAAATCATACTTGGATGACTATTCCTGCAGACGTCGAACGCAATAGTGAATTATGGGACTGGAGAAATCACTTTTGGCGCTGGCAACGAAACAATTAAAGTAGAGACCCTACCCGAGGGAGCACCAACAAAACGAACATCTGCATCTTACGCAAGGGTGATTGAGCATTCTGAAGACTGCGACTTTCTGGCAGAAATTCAAGATACCAACTTATTCTTGGAAGACAATGAGATCCATAAACTCCTCTGCCCTGGGGAGGAATTAGAGACTGCAGTCGAATTTCCCCTTATCGATCCGAATATGGAACTTGCTGACACGTTGTATGAGACTTCCATGAGGGTGATGTGCCTTCAAAATCAAGAGCAATTTGTCGAAGAATCTTGTGAGGAAGAGGAAATTATTGAAACATTCTGTCAAGATCTGAGTGAATAGGTAGAACAGAGTATGGTGGACACCGAAAAAATGAGAGAATCACCACCAAAATTAATAGCTGAAGCAGCTCCGACCCCACCAGAGTTGAAACCTTTGCCCTCCAACATGAAATATGCCTTTCTTGCGGGAGAACCTAACATGTACCCGGTCATTATCAATGCGCATCTGACCGAAGACCAAGAATCTCGTCTGATGGAGGTTCATGAATGCAACCGCAAGGCGATAGGCTGGAGAACTTCGGATCTCCATGGGATCAATCCATCACTATGCTCGCATTGCATTTTCCTGGAGGAAGATTGCAAGCCCTCTCGAGAACTTCAGAGAAGATTAAATCCTAATTTGTGGGAGGTTGTTATGAAAGAGATCTAGAAATGGTGTGATGCGGGATTCATTTATCCCATCTCCGATAGCAAATGGGTGAGCCCTCTGCATGTTGTGCCAAAGGAATCAGGGATCACCATCGTGAAGAATGATAAAGGAGAGGAGATCGCAACCAGAGTACCCACCTCTTGGTGAGTATGCGTGGACTACAGAAGACTTAATCTCGCCACCAAGAAGGACCACTTTCCTTTACCCTTCATCGACCAGATCTTGGAGAGATTGGCCGTGAAGGAATACTTCTTCTTGGATGGATACTCTGGGTATAATCAAGTTGCTATAGCTCCTGAAGACCAAGAGAAGACCACGTTCATCTGTCCTTTTGGTACATATGCCTTCAGATGGATGCCATTCGGGCTTTACAACGCCCCGGCCACATTTCAAAGGTGTATGCTAGCAGTTTTTGCCGACATGGTAGGCAACTTTCTTGAGGTATTTATGGATGATTTTTCGATCTATGGGGATTCATTCGATCAGTGTCTGGATTATTTAGACCGAGTCTTACGGAGGTGCTGTGAAGTAAATCTTGTGCTCTCATGGGAAAAGAGCAACTTCATGGTGACCGAAGGAATCGTGTTGGGTCACGTTATTTCTAAACATGGCATGGAGGTTGACCCAGCCAAGGTGGACGCAATTTCTAAACTTGAGCCACCTACAACAATCAAGCAAGTTAGGTCATTCTTGGGCCATGTTGATTTTTATCGACGATTCATCAAAGATTTCGGGAAATTGGCCAGACCGTTGACTGAGTTGCTCGGCAAGGAGAATGAATTCATTGTGGATGACCGTGTGCTCATTGCCATTAATCAGCTGAAAGAACTTATCACACAGGCCCCTATCTTACAGCCACCAATCTGGACTTAACCTTTTGAGATAATGACCGATGCGTCAGATTATGCCATTGGTGCTGTACTTGGATAGAGGAAAGATAATGTACCATTTGCGATTCACTATGCTAGCCGAACGCTTGATGAAGCCCAACGAAACTACACTGTCAACAAAAAGGAGATGCTAGCGGTAGTCTTTGCCTTGGAGAAGTTTAGATCCTATCTTCTCAGATCCAAAGTGATCATTTACACTGACCATTCGGCCATCTGGTATCTACAACAGAAGAAGGACGCCAAACTACGCCTTATTCGGTGGATCCTTCTCCTCCAGGAGTTTGACCTTGAAATCAGAGATAAACCTGGGGTCAAGAATGTAGTGGACAATCATTTATCGAGGCTTCCTGAGCCGGAATCTCCTGAGCTAAGCATGCAACCAATCACAGAAACCTTTCCAGACGAGGCAATTCTGTCAGTCACCTCACTTCCATGGTATGCAGACATTGTGAATTATCTGGTGACCAAGAAAATCTCACAGGATTGGCCGAAGTTGAAAATAGACAGATTCTTGTCTAAAATCCATTTCTACCAGTGGGAGGATCCATACTTATTTTGTGAGGGGGAAGACTGTATCTGGAGAAGGTGCATTCCTCAGGAGGAAGTCCAAGTGTCCTCGCCTTATGCCATGACCAAGATTCTCGAGGACATCATTCAGGCAGACGAACGGCAGCAAAAGTTCTTCAGAGTGGCCTTTGATGGCCTACACTATTCAAAGATGCAGAGGATTATGTCAAATGATGTACTAACTGTCAGAAGATGGGCGGAACCATAGGAATGAGAGACACGATGCCTCTTAAATTCATTCAGATATCAGACGTCTTCGATACATGGGGCATCGATGTTATGGGCCCATTTCCCAACAGCCAGGGTTATGAATATATTCTGCTTGCTGTCGACTATGTAAGTCGATGGGTGGAGGCTATCCCCGCCCGAATCGACGACAGTAGGATTGTCTGTCGATTCTTGAGAGATCACATCATAGCACGGTTCGGGATTCCCAAGATTCTCATATCTGATGGGGGTAGTCATTTCATAAACATAGAGGTGAAGAAGCAGATTCAAGAATTCTCTATTGATCATCGTGTTGCTTCACCTTACCACCCGCAGTCTAATGGCTTAGTTGAATGTTCAAACAGGGAGATCAAGACAATTCTACAGAAGCTTGTGCGTCCGGATCGTAAGAACTGGTCTCAGCTGCTTGACTCAGTTCTTTGGGCTTATAGAACAATGTACAAGTCACCCTTGGGAATGTCTCCCTACCGCCTGGTATATGGAAAGCCATGTCATCTGCCCGTTGAATTAATTCACAAATCTTTATGGGCCGTCAACATCTGCAATTTGGATTCTGAAAAAGCAGGGAAAACCAAAAATTGGATCTGAACAGATTATTGGAATTCAGAGATTATGCATACGACAATAGCCTGATGTACAAGGAGAAGGTCAAAACATGGCATGGCAAGCATATCTGCCGCAAGTCCTTCGAGCCAGGTCAGAAGGTGTGGTTGTTTGATGCAAAATTAAAGATCTTTCCAGGCAAATTGAAGAGCAAATGGACTGGGTCGTTTATGGTTAAGCATGTGTGTGACAATAGAAGCGTATTGATATCTAATCTGTCAGCTGACGCACAGCCATTTGTAGTCAATGGACAGCTTCTAAAGCCTTACCTTGAACATGATACATTTATGTCTGTCGTTGACTCGATTCAAGTAATCTATAGGGATGAGCCGGATATTTCCGAAGAGGCAGAAGAAGGCAAAGCAGAGCAAAACATTTTTGAATGACTTTTCTTCTTTTCTTCTCTTCTATCTTATTCTACCGACATGATGTCATCCCCTTCATTACTGCTACTCTTAGGATGTACTTTATCCTAAGTGCAGGGGGGATGCGCATCCCGAGTTGTTCATACCCATCTTCTGATCTCTTTTCTTCTTTTCTTATTTTATCTTTTGTATCTATCAAAAAGGTGTCACCCCTTGTAGACAGTCTTCTATACTTAGGACGTACTTTGTCCTAAGTATATGGGGGTGTGCACCCTGAGTTTCTCTATTTTTTGATCCTCTCCATTGTCTCCTCTTCTTGTCTATACTTAGGGATATATAAACCTAAGTGTAGGGGGAGACAATCTGAGTACGATCTGTTCATTCCCACCCTTGACCCTCCCTGCTTTGTGTAAAGTCTGCTATACTTAGGATTATTTGATCCTAAGTATAGGGGGACGATCGACTTCTAATTCGTTCATTCAGTCCTTTATTTATTCTTTAGACTTGTCTATACTTAGTACGAGTTATGTCTTCTCTTTCCTCTCCGATCTATAGAGACATAGCTCAAGCTAAGTATAGGGGGGTCGTATATACTGTGTATATACTTTAGCCATAACTCGTACTTTCGTATTTTACTAATAATTATGGCTAATAATTCTTTAAAGTTCATTAAAAACCCTAATAAAAGATGTTGATCATTCCTCAAATTCTTTTTGTACTTACTGATTAATAAATCAGGTAAAAATGTTTTTTGCAAAATGTTTGAAAAATAGCTTGAAAATCTTTGTGAAAATCCTTAGAAAACTATTTGGAAAACGTTCTGTGACATGTTTTCAACCTTTGTAAAAATATTTTGTTTGAAAAAATTATTTTCTTTATGCGTGAAATAAAATATTTGAAAAATAATTGGCAAATGGTTTGAAAATGGTTGCAAAAATATTTTGAAAAACCTATATATACTGTTTGAAAAACCTTTGCAAAATGATTTTCAAATGTGTGTACATGTTTGTAAAATGTTTGTAAAAACTATTTTGGACTATAGTTTTTCAAAATTGTTTGTAAAATGATTTTCAAATAAGTTTGAGGAATATATACATCACACCAAAATCCATTATATCTATATCTATAAAATTGACCACTTACCCTTGGAAATTCTTAAAATCCACTTCTTGTAAATATAAGAAGCATCCCCTTGTAAATATTTTTAACCTAGTTTTTATCCAAAATCTTTTTGTTTTCAAAAATAAATCCTAAAAACATTTGCAAAATTAAAATACCAAAAACATTTGAAAAATCTTTGAAAATACAAAAAATGCATATGCATCGTCTTTGCAAAAATCCATAAAAAGCTCAAAATGTTGAAACTTGCATCACAAAAATATTTTCTGCATTCTGCATCACATTTGCATAGCATTAGCATTTTTCGGATTGAGTTTGATAGTTGAACAAGTCTAAGTAAAATCCGAAGATTGAGGCTTGATTGGACCTTAAAATCTACCTAATAACAGGAACCTTATAGGAATTGGAATTGAGGTACTTCAGGTCTAGATGACTTAATTCTTTGAGGATCACGAGACTTAGTTCAATGGATTCTTGACTGCCTAAGTAGAGTACTTCGGAGCACACACGACTGTTGTTGATAATGACCTAACTTGGACATCTGCACCTTTCACATGGCTCAACTCAGTTGGAGTGGTGAGGGGATTGGATTTGCTGGTATGAGACGCACACAAGTGGAAACACTTGTCCTCCTCTAGGGAGGAAAGTGCGCCCCAACCCGTCCAGTGATGAGGAATTCTAAAGACAGGAGAGTTTGGGTTGCAATAAAACTTCAAAAGAGGGATAGTCTACTGGCTCAAGAGGAAAAACTCCCTATGTAAATGCTGTTGTATAAAGTATTTCAAAAAAAAAGAGAGGACATGCCTGTACAAAAATAAAATGCCTACAAAAGTATGTGAATATGTTGTACAGAAAATAAGCAAGCTTGAGTTCCAAAGTCAAATTATGTGAGCCTGCAGCTGGATGACTTGACTACACTAGTCTTGCATCCTAGGATAGGTAGCTACACTGGCTACCGTCCATTCTTCTCTTCACCCCCTCCTCTTGAGTTGGTTACCACTTGAACTTAGAAGGGAATACCCCGTTCCTCGAGGAAGGAGTTATTGGATTGGGGAATCATTGGGTTGTCATACTGGAGAAGTCAGACTCTGTCATTCTAGTTGGGGAGAGCCACTATCACTTACACTGTACGAGTCAGATTCATAGTCGTAAGGGTTTGCGTATGAGTTGAAATATTTCTGACCGGGCTATTGAGGAGACTTGCACAGGGTTTTGGGATTCTCGAAGGCTGTTGGATTTCAAATCCAGTTTCCATTAAGGTTACGCCCACACTAAAATTCCAAAGGTTCGACTTAAGGTCCAAACTTTTATTTTGTGAAGACAAGTTTGATAATTAAATTTAATCCACATTTCTTCTTTTTCTTTTTCTTTTCTTTGTTTTTCTTTTTCTACACTTATTGCACAAGTGTTTGCTAGGGACTAGCAAAGGCAAGTATAGAGGAATGATGAATCTACGTTTCATCATCTTTATTCTAACATTTTGGCCTCAAAAACCCTAGTAAATGCGTATAAATACTGTTAATTTATGCATTTTAGCATTCATGCATATTTGTGTAAATATTGTATAAAATACGGTTTTTAAAGCTAAAATTAAGAATAAAGAAAAGAAAAGAAAAATGATAAAATATTGTAAATATTTTATGACCCGAAACCCCAAGACCTAGGCATCCCGATGACTAGGTCGACAAGGAATAAAGTATGGGGAGATAAGGGTCAGAATCCAATAAAAATCCCTTTTATTTAATTCATTCTTTATTCATTTCGAACCTATTTTTGGTTCCACTTCTTATACCTCAAACAAAGAAATTTTGTATATGAAAGTTGTACATAATTAAATATAGAAAAATACAAAATTGATTTCACTCAAACATAATATACAGATAAAAGTTATGATCTGAATAAGATTCCAGAATCCCAACACCCCAGACTTGTATCTCCCAAATAAAAACTCGAAACGCATCAAAATCACCCTTAATTGTATATAACATTAAATAAGCTATTTAATGAAGGTGGTTCCGTATTTGGCAGAGCTATGGTTTGAAAGTTGAGTTTTGGACCCCTAGTGTATACTTGTACATATTAAAATATTCTTTTTATTTATTATTCATTATTTTTATAATTTTATAATTTTATAATTTTTTAAATATCATCTATAATATCTTTGTACATTGAAATCAAAATAAAAACCTAAAGAAAATACAAAAATAAAAATACATAGGTATAATACCTATAAATATACCAACATAGAATATACTTCTATTTTATTGAATGTACAAAATACTTCAAAAAATAAAATAAAAATATATTTAAGTGTATAAAAATATTTTTTAAATCTATAAAATAATAAAAAAAATTAATAAAATTAAATACATAAAATAAAAATAAAATAATAAAATATATAGTGTATATACCTATATAAGCCTAAAAAGGTAACTTGTAATTTTTAAACTCTAAAAAATAAATAAAAATCATAATAAAATAATTTATAAAATAATAAACATTTTTATTTAATAACCTAAAAATAATAAAATCATTTATTATTTTAAAATGAATTTATAAATCTTTTTTCCAGGGATTTTTTTAGTTGGTCCACGTGGACCAAACAGGTCCTCTCCCTGGTTGACCTCGATCAACTCTCTGACCGAGGTCTGGCTCCATGTCAAACTGTGTTTTTTGGCATTTTATCGGAATTTTGGAGGGCGCGTCTTGCACATTCTTGTGATGACATCTTCTTGACTTTTGTTCACCTTGAATCGATGATTCATGCCCTAGTGTTTTCTTGGGGGGTGGATCGTTGATTCGGCTGATCTTAATTGATCTTTGAAGCCACCTCGTCAACCATTCAAATAGGACCCCCGACCTTCTTTCTCTCTTTGATCACTCTTCCACCACCTAAACCCTAGCCGGAGACCTTGACAACCTCCCTGGTGACAACATGAATAGGTTGAGCCTTTCGGGGGACCAAGGAGGTGTTGAATTGAGGCTGATCCATCTCACCGGAGCACGCCACCCGAGATCATCGCTGGTGGCCTTTGGTGAGTGTTCTTCTATTCTTTTTCGTTCCTTTTTCATTCTTTAGGACCGCAGTAGTTGGGCCTAGCTTCAAAGGCCAACGATTCGATCTGAATCATCACAAATCACCTCAATCACGTGCGGCCGGAGCTCGAGTTCCTTCCGACCGTAGCTGATCATCCCATGCTTTCCGCTGCCATTCCACCCTCCACGGATTCGGGGCATTTTGCCCCCAACTCCTTGACTATTTCCTGCAGGTACCCGGAGCGATTCAAGCACCTGGGGGCGAGTTTTCACCCTCACCGGAGATACCTAGGACCCTCCCTTCTCCGACGTCGTGGGGGAGCTCCAGTGGCCGCCATCGCTTTTTGAAGCCCCCGACACTCAGAGAAGGGCTATAGGAGCATCCTGGGGCATTTTGGAATCACATGGACCATTGGAGGAGGACGATCTAGCTAGGAGAACTTCGCCCCTGGCGGAGCTCTTCCCAGTTCTTCGTCTGCCCTCTGTAACCGTTGATCAAGCCCCCATTCTTAGAGCGCAGCAGCCACTGTCCGATGCTTTGAACCTGCATCGTCGATCTCCATCCACAAGATCTAATCCTAGCTGAGCATCCACAAAGCGGTATTGGCGAGCCCTAAGCTGACATGTGGCAAGTGAAGGTGCCACCACCGTTCGATCCGCGCCCTTGCCTGGGTAGTTTGCACAGTTTTACCCAGCACTTTTTGTTTTTAACTACTACTACCAAAACATTCATTGTCTGCTTTACATATTTGTAATATTTGCAGTTAAGCCCCTAGGGTTTTGACTAATTGCGAACAGGTCCTTGTCCATGTCACCGCACGTGACCCGCGCACGTGGGTGCATGGACATTTTCAATGACCCCCCTAGGGTTTCTTTATTTCGTTTCAAACCCAGAACATTTATTATAAGTGTTAACTTTTTTGGACTATTTGCAACCAAGCCCCCAAAGTTTTTAGTAATTATAATTAAGTCCCTGCCAGGTACATGCGCGTCATGTGCAGGCCTGGGCATTTTGTAGAAATAACCTCGCTGCTTTAGCTATTTGTGATTGGTCCTGGAACTTAATTAATTTATTATAAACTTATGGAAAAATTGCAACTAGGCCCTTGACTTTCTGGATATTTACATCTATGCCCCTAGTAGTATTGATTTTTCTCTTTGTTGTTTTTATTTATTTCATGCATCTATAAAATTGTAAAAAATCCACAAAAATTAGCATAAGCACTTATTGCATTCTACTTTCACGCCATATTTTTATTTTGCATTTTTATTGCATTTTCATATTAAAAAAATTTAAAAATATGCATTTTCTCTACTGTCTGCATTAGAAAATAGCTAAAAAATATAAAAACCCTCCGAAAAATCCAAAAAAAATATATTTTTGGTGTTTTATTGTGTTTTAAGTCATTGCCAAAAATCATTAAAAAATACAAAAGAAAACTCTTAAAAATTAGAAAACCCCTTAAAACTTCATAAAAATATTAAAAATTCCAAAAAAAATCTAAAAATATAATTTTTGTCTGTAGGTTTTCTCCTTTTTATTCTCTTTGTTGTAAAATTAATTTGAGGTTGTTAAGTTTGTTAGATATTTTTCATCCTGATTTTAATTTTAGACAACAACTTTGTTCATTGTTTTTAGTATTTTTTACCTTAAAAATACCAAAAAATAGGAAAGATATAGAAAAATCACAAAAACACTAGAAAAATATAAAAAGCACAAAGAGATTTTATTTCCTGAATTTTGAGTATTTTTGCCTCTTTTATAAATATATTATCTTGCTCTTCTTATATTGTGCACTTCTTTTATTAAAAAAAGAAAATATAAAAAATAAAAATGTATATAAAAAGAAAATAAAAAAATCTGAAACTTAAAAATCAAATATAAAAATATAAAATCAAAAAATTTTTTAAAAAAATAGTAAAAACCCACAAAAAAGGTCCACTTTGGCTAAGTGATACACAAGACATGGGGAGTTTGACTTTTATTTAGCCTGCTTTACTCCTTTGCTTCCTGTGTTCGACCCCTACTTGCTTGTCATTATACATTCTTAGTAGGGTATAATAAATTTTAATCATTGCTCTTAATTGCTTGATTGATTGTGTGGGTTAATTGTTAATAAACGAGAAGGTGTGAGTAGTCACCTCAGCGACAGTGAGCCTGATTTGTCAGGCCATTACTTAGCGACTCTCGTCTTTCCGTTTTTTAGGTATGCTTTGGGAGGGGATTATTCTAAGATGACTTCTGAGATGGAACCATGACAATGATGTGTAGAACTTGGAGGATGTTGATTTTAAAACACTCTGTCTCACAGAAGTTCCGCCAAAGTAATAATCCAAAGGTTGAGACTAGTTTCATTTTCACCTTCTGCTCATGGTCTTGGTATGTAACCCAATCGCATTTCACACTCATTGTATTTCATTAGATGCTTGGGGACGAGCATGGTTTTTGTATGGGGGATGATGAATCTCAAATTCATCACTCTAAAAGTGATAAATTAAGCTCAAATCCCCAAAATTCATCTGTATTTCTTCATTTATATTCCCTAATTAGCATTCATGCATATATAATTAATAATTGCATTTTATCACTCATTATTGCAAAAAAATACGAAGGCATGAATTCCAGCCCAATTGACCTGTAAAATAGGATAATTTCCCTAATTTTGAAATAATTCATGCTAACTCAAAATCACCTACAACCACTCCACTGTGTACATATTACTAACAAGAATAAAGGAAAAATACAAAAAAATCACTAACATAAATAAATGGACCAGAAACCCAAACCCTAATTTTAGATCTGTCAGACTAAAATGTTGATATCTTTCTCATACAGTGTCTTATTTGATCCTACTCATTTTTGAACTAATGTACATTCAAATACCTTCAAAACAAGACCAAGTTCGAGTGAATCGAAGATCAGATGTGAAAGTTGGGTTTTGGGCCTCTTTTGTACATTGTGTATTTTAGCAGTTTTTGACCTATTATTTTATGTAAATAATTAACTCATTTTATTTTATTTCTTGTTCATTTTCTTTGATGAAAGTTTTATTAAAATACACAAAAATCCAAATCCAAAATGTGCTTGAAATCAAAGAAACTAACTAAGTCCGAGTCTTCACTAGTTGTTTGTACAATAGTCTTCTTTTTCGTATTTTATTTTATTTCTTCATTCATTAATTATTAAAAATCCAAAAAATTAGGGTAATGTGTGCTTATTTATCGCATTTTCCCTTTTTTATCTTAACTAAAAATCACAAAAAAATTACAAAACACAAAAATCAAGGTATTATATGTACATAGAGAACCACCAAAAATTCACTTTGTGCAAATGATCAATTTTGGTTTTGGTCTCTTCATGAAAGTTGTAGATCTCATCGAGACGAGCAATTTTAGCAAAGAAAAATTTTCAATCCGAGGTTGTTTTCTATTTATTCCAGATTTTTCTTTTTTTTTATTTTTGAATTTCTAGAGCTGACACGTAGCAGCTCCTAGAGTCGCCATGTATCACTTATTTTCACATTTATTGTTTTATTTTATTAAAAAATTAATTCAAAAAATAAAAATATATAATAATAAAAAATAAAATACCACATGACATACATCTGGCCCTCTGATCTCTGCTGATCGGGCAACCACTATACACAATCCCCTTCCTCTGTTCAGCCAATCCACTTTCCTAATTTGACGACTGCCGCATCACCTCGTACGCCACCCTCCCTGCTCACCTTCACCCACTATAGGAGGCTTTATCTCCCAACGACCCTACCGCGCTTCTTAGACAACTTCCGGGAAGCAATCTTCGTGCCTCAGAAACATGCCTACACCACCCCACTACAGCCACCTCATGCTTCCCCGGCGTCCATCGTCCATGTGTCGACCACGGGAGCTTCGTCGACGTGCCACCATAGCCACACACGCCCTGCGAGTGACACCCAGACACGCTCCTTCGGCTTCCTACAGTGCTTCTTCCTTCCCTTATGTTGGGTGTGAAGACCAAGAACCTCACGTATACCACATGTGAGGTTTGGAGGTGGTTTTGTAGACGACTCCCCCTGCTTCAGTATTATTCCAGAAGACCACCCGCACACGTGCTTCCCACGCGTGGGGATGGTGAAATTGCAAGACGACCCCGGAGGAATCCCAAATCCATGAAGACACCCCACCACCAGAGGGCACATGCCACGCAAGTGCCCCTCTGGAAGTTTTACAGAACGCACCCTAGAGAGCTCGATAATTACAACTAAGTCCTTGCTCTGTATTTTATTTACTTATTTTATATTCTATAATATTACAAACAAAAACATGTGTTCTCATCATATTTTGAGCTTATTTCTTGCATCATTTTATTATTTCAAAAATAGAACTTTGTTCTAGAAATAGTTCTTAATATTATGGCATACTTGTAATATTTTTCGTGTATATGGTTGATTAATAATTAATATTCTTGCAAAAATTGCATATTTTGCCCATTCTGAGCTCAGAAATTCATATCTGATTAACCATCACTCAAAAAATTGTCAAAAATTCACGGATCCTAGAATTAAATATTAATTACATTATTCCCAAAAAGAAATGCATTTACTTGCATAGTTTGCTCTATAAAAATCATTTTGTATATTTCATTAATTAATTTTTAATAGGTATTAAATTCAACATTTTTAGGGTTTAGGATTTTTGTGAGATAGATCACCTAGTGATACATCTTAAATATTTTTATTCTCTGAAAAATAAGTAGATTTAATATTTATTTAATTAATTATTAAAAATCTCACTGTATGTATTCATTAGCTCATAAAATATTCATATTACATCGAAAAATTCCAAAAAAATTAAGTGTATATATTTCATCATTATTAACGTCTCTGCTATTTTCATAATTTGTGGACTCCATTTAATTGAAAACTATATTTTAGCCCCTAAAATTGGCCACATTTGCATTTTCATTCCAAAATTGCATTGAAAATACCAAAAATATTCTGCCTTGAAATCTACGTACAAAATATAATAGGTATTAATCTAAGTTGTTCATTTGCCTCCTTGAGTTTGACCTTGGGACTTGCCTCAGTAAAATAAACAAAAAATTACTCGAATTATATGGATTAAATTTTTAAGTGGTTATTTCTTGATTGATTCTGGTTACCCACCTACAACGAAATGATATTATTTTGAACGCTTAATTCACACATATTAAGTAGGGTAATTCTCGGACAATCACACGACCTCCCCTATATCTCATTATATGAGACAGTCCAAATCGTCTCCTCTTAATCATCCATAGGGGACAATCATATGATTCGTATAAGTAATATTCCATGATTGCCCCCTCATGTTTTCTAAGATTCCGTGGGGTGAAAGAGATGCACACAGAAAAGAAGAGGGGACAATTATAACCGTCCCCTCCAATGCCAAGTTCCCCAAAAATCGACCATATAGACCTCGTTTGTCGGAAGGTACTATCATAATCATCCCCTATAAGAGTAGGAGACCATCCCCTCTTATTCTCCTAAGTGTGGGCTGAAAGAGACCTCAAAGAAGCGAAAAGGGGATGATTATAACCATCCCCTCTAGTGCCAAGTCCCCCAAAAGCCAACCAGAATGCTGCCGTTTGTCTGAAGGGACTGTCGCAATCATTTGATGAATTTCCATTTCATCACCTTTATTCTTTCATTTCGACCGTAAATACCTAGTTAAATGTATGTAAATATCATTAATTTGTACAAAATAACACTCATAAAGTGACATATAAATACTATATAAGTACAAGTATTTCATTCCAAAATAAAAGAGTTAATGAAAGAAAAGGAAAAAATGAAGTGTCAAATATACTGAATGACCCTAGATCTCGAGACTAAGTCAATATTGACTTGGTCGACAATGAATAAGGTAGGGGGAGATAGGGCACCCAGTTGTACAATAAATACCCTTTAAAACCCTAATTTAATTTATCAATAAATAACCATTTGTACCCTATTTAATTTTACATTTTATGCATCTCAAAAAAGAAACCCTCAACAGGAAACTTGCACATAAAAATACATAGAAAAATACATAAACAATTACACAAAAATAATGCACAATGCACTTGGGACAAACATAGGAAAACACTTCAAATAAAACTTCACAGACCAATAAATTCTCCATACAAGCTCAAAATTGACCAAACTCACCAATATTAGTCATAAAATTTATTATATATTTAATGAGGCGGTTTCATTTAAAATGGAGCTAAGATGTGAAAGTTAACTTTTTGGGCCCACATTGTCCCATATGTTTGTATATTTTATTCACTATATTTATTCTTTATATTTTTATCTTTATTTTATATACTTATAAATATTATTTGAAACATATTTAAAGTATAGATATAAAATAAAGGCATTAAAATACATCAAAATAAATAAAGTATTAAAATATATAGGTATACTATATCTCTAATAATCCCTATTTATTTAAGTATATCAATTAAATCGGAAAAAAATAAAAATAAACAAATATGCATTTAAATATATTATAAATATATAAATTATGTATATACAAATAAGATATCAAATATAAAATAAAAATAAAATACTTGAAATCTATGTAAATATACATATGTATACACATGTAAATATAAGCACCTAATAAATTATGTTGTAAAATAAATAAAAATATCCTAAAAAGAGTACACAAAATAATAAATAATTTTCATGATTTAACTTTTATTTAGTAAAATCATTTATTATTTTTTATTTATTTAATAAGAGATTAATTTCTTAGAATTTTCTGGTTGGTCCACTCGGACCAACCAGAGTTGGGCGTTTGTTGACTTCCAGTCAACTGTACATCCTTTGTTCCAACTTTCGTTAGACTCACGAGACCCCCTGCCTTCTCCATTTTCCTCTCCTTCCTTCATGCCACCTTTCTTCTCAAGCAACCCACCACCTCACACCTCCCTTATCCCTCTTCCACGCCCTAGATCTCACCTCCACTATCTCCTCATCTTCTTCACGCAATCACCCATTGAAATCCACTAAAACTTTGCCTCTAAATAATACCCATCAACCCCCCTTTTGAATTTTGACCCCTTCTTGCCCTCTTAACCCTAATAGGAACCCTCTGAATCGAGTTTCTAGTGGTAGGAGAAGCTCTTCAAACCTTGTCAGCGTGGATAAGAGGTGGAGGAAGGAGATCCAGGTGTCACCGGAGTCCCTCCGACGAAGCTTTCTTCTGCTCCCTGGTTCAAGTCAGGTCGAGTTGATAGTTAGGTTTTCTTTTTGCAATTTCATTCTACATTCGAGTTTAGCTTTTAAATTTTGCATTTAGTGATTAACTACAATTAATTTTTAGGTTTTAGTTTCTAGATATTAAAGCTCCATCCCTATTCCACTATGATTCACATGTGAATTCTACCCGCTATCACTGACATTTCTTTCCCCCTTCGCTTCTCCATGTTTCAACCACCATTTACACTCTGATTTAGCACAAATCAGAGCGAATCGAAGTTCATGTTTCATCCTCACTCGAAGCTTCTCTGCCTCTTCACCTCACTAGCTTCCAACTTCAATATGTGGTCGAGGCTCTTTGCCTCGAATCGAGGACCCTTTTGTGTAGGTACATGTCTTGAACGAGCCATCTGGGAGACGATTCGATCAAAGAACAAATGCTACATGGCATTGAAGGCGACAGACCTTCCAGGTCCTCATCGATGGGACCTAGATCCATTTGACTCCACTTGCAGGTGCGCGGGACAACTAGGAAACTACTGAGCTTCTCAACAACGCCGGAGGTGGCTGGAGCTGCGAAGAATCGGTGGACGAAGGAGCCCCATCATCGTCTTCTTGGGTGTTCTTTGTGAACACCCAGATGATGTCAGATCATCAAGCCCCACCAGATTCTTTCTCTGTTGTTAGATCAGAGCCGAACTGCTATGCCACTCCAGCCACCCGATTGTTAAGTAAAGCCATGTGGAGCTTCCACCGTCGCTAGATAGTGCCCTTTAGCTGGTAATTTATGCCAAGACCCTGCCACCTTTTTGTAATTTGCTTTAACCTTGTAAATATTAAGCATATCTTAAATATTTCTTTATAAGTTGCAAGGACCCCCTAAACTTTGCAATACTTGATACATGTCCTTTGTCATGTCACCTTATGTACCTGTATGCGTGAGGGCCTGGTTATTTTGCACTCATACCGCTCCAGGTTGGGGTACATAATTTTAGTACCATATTTTGTATAATTGTTTTTAAGTTTTTGGAGAAATTGCATACATGACCTTGTCTTCTTATTTAATTACATTTATACCTTTTCTGTGCGATTATTATATTTGAATTTAATTAGATAAATTGCTCTAATTCTCTTGGACTTTGTTTTTATGGTTACTAAATGCATTTAAACTTTTATTTAATTTAAAATTGGTCTTTCTAGTTCTGATATTTATTTTTTTATATTTAATATTATAAATAGCATATTATATCTAAAAATTGTAGGAAAATCACCTAAGGTCCTATTGGTTATTTATTACACAGAAAATTCTCTAGGCATTTTAAGTTACTTTCCTTTTTCTAAAAATAAAAAATACACCTTTTATTCCCTGTCTAAATATTAGAATTCAAAAAATATAAAACTATCCTTAAAATTTCCAAAAAATTATAATGTGTGTATATATATTAATATATATTCTACCTACATGCCAAAAATTGCTAAAAATACAAAAAATCCTTAAAATTGCAAAATACTAAAAAACTTATAAAAAATCATTAAAATTATATTAAAATATAAAAATAGTTTTTTATTCTATATATATCGTATATATTAAAAATAGTATTGGAAATTTTGAAACCTATGATCTATTTTGAATACCCGAAACAATTCGACCTATTTACGTTATTATTTTTTATACATTTTATTACATTAAAAATACATAAAAATTAGCAAAAATTTTATAAAAGTCCAAAAAATGGAAAAGATAAAAAGCACTCAAATATTTTATCTTGAATTTTTTGAATTTATTTTATATTTATAACTTTTTAAAAAAGGATTGTTCATATATATATACTATATATTATATATGTTATTTATTATATCTATTATATCATTATTACTATATATTATAAAAATAAAAAGAAATCAAAAATTTGAAAATTAAAAAGAAAATAAAAACTAAAGAATTAAAATATAAAATATATAAAACATCTAAAAATAAAAAATAATTAAAACACCCAAAAAATTAAAAAATAAGAGATATACAGAAATAATAATTATTAGTTATTATTAATTATGCATATCCACAGTTTGCTCTTATTTGTTCGACCCCTACACTTGCTGACTATACACACTTTGTAAGGTATAATAAATTTCACCCCCCCCCCACTTTTTTTATTGCTTAGACATATATAAAGGGTTGTGACTGTTTGTTTGATTTGTGTTGATTGGGTGACGTGTCGAGAGCTGATAGAGGTACTTATACATTTATCTCTGGGTACATGATTAAAAAAATCACAACAATAGACTCGGTGCTCTATTACTACAACGAATTCACACCAAAATTGTCTTATCTCAACATCCTATCAAAAAACTTCGTACATATATTTAAGGATGTTCAACAAACATTCTAAAGTGCATAAAAATAAAATTAGTCACTATTTGAGAAAACAAAGTGTTTAACTTAAATCTAAAATTGTACAAACATTCTAAAAAAACTATCTACTTGTCTCTTTCATAGCTCTCCTCCTCTTAGGCGTCGAGCCATGTTGGTGATATCGATCGGTCGACCTTACTCTACAACCTATTAAAGTAAGCCATCACTCTCTCCCTTTGACTTCCTTGCAACGATGATTGAGACCCACTAGCATCAGTTCTTACCATGTACGAATCATTGCCCGCCATCCACCGCAATGTTGTATCCATTGTGTTCCATACTTGTGGCTTGGACAAAGGCCTCATCAACAGATAGGGGTAACATACTCATCCTATGATATTTAGAGAGCAATCGTAGTGAGCTTGATTATTTCTTAATGTATATTGAGTTGAATAAGCAATCAAGAGAAGAGATTTTAGGCTCGAGACTTTATATCATAATTAACTTACATGGATTAGCGCACATGTATCATCAACCCACTATACTTCTCCTCCGACATCTCTACTCTTTGACCCCACAAAAACCTCTATTCGAGTCATCTCTCTGTTGTGTTCTTGAACTAAAAAAATATGAAAATATGTATTATGTTTATCGTATTTTTTAATATCAACCAAATAGCTAAAACTTACGAATTCATCCTTCAGCTGCTTCGTATTTTTCCTACCCATCTTGTGGGTGGCCTTGAAACCTTTCACACAAATCGTTGCAATTTTTGGTGATATCACATAGTATCATTCAAAGTTAGTATAAATCACGAAATGGCACAAGAAAGGTTTCTTTACCTACTGTGAATTCCTCACTGGATCAAAAGTTGATTAGCTCCCTCCATTACTCTAGGAAATACCTGGTGGGACATTCTACACCGATTACTCATAATGGATATGCAGGTTATAATCCTACAAAAAGTAATACAATATTTAGTAAAGGGCCATTGAATCTTATAAAAAAGGTGCTAAATTGTTACCTTCTCCTTTATGTGCCCCTTATAACAACACAACATCTTAGCTGCAAGATATAGAATATGCCCATCAATCACCGGATCTCTATCCCATGTAAATGCAACCTATAAGAAATAAAATTTAAATCACAATATACAAACTTAAGGAATACAATATTTATATAATACGGACCTCCAAATCAGATAGAATGATAGACTTAATATCTTGGGGAATCTGCCGAAAGCCTGTAGTAGTGATGGAGACTCGTGCACGAGCAACCTGGTCAAGGTAGCTCTAGAACTTCATGCAGTTCTCACCCACGGCATCGCCACCAATAATACGCACACGTAATGTCTACCCAGGAGGGAGATGATATATGAACCTACACTGAGAGGGTCCCCATCGTCTTTGAGAACTACCACTAACAGGATAAGATGAGGTTCCATGTGATAGCGGATAAGGTTCAGGATTTTTTTGAATATGTTTAGGTCTAGGAGCCTTACCTACGAATAAAGAGAGTATAATTGCAAGAGCAAATGTAATTATAAAATAGTAGATAAATGATATTATAAAAAGAGAAAATTTAATGGATAGAAAAAAGAATCTTCACTTCTTATTTTTATAACAATATTATCGCAAAATCTTCTACTGCTAATAGAAATGTCATTATCAATTATAGAAGGAAGAATATCATGCGAAGAATTCTGATTTGTATCATCATTATCCACTAAATTTCAATCTTCGTTAACATCAAAGAAATCCCTAGGTATGTCCTAACATGTATAATCCATCCACTGACAGAGTTGTGTTGGACATAAAAGACCCGCTATACCTGACTTGTTATAGCAAATGGCTTGTTGGTTCGCAACTGACCTGTTTACTTTAAAGAGAGAACACTATTTTTGTCTTTCTTGTATTCAACTCCTGCATGGACAATGCCATACCAAATGCATTGAAATAGAACACTCCTTGTGTCATGTATAAAATCGATCTCTAATATGTCAACTGAGAATTAAGCCTTCACTATCACTCCGGAAAGTTGTGTTGATTTATTATCATCAGTTAATTTTTTCATAACCTAAATCCGTTGACGATATAATCGTAATGAGATACAAATTGTGAATATGAGCTTTAGAGAATATCAAGATTTATGCTCTACCAATCATCATTTTTTAATTTCAACTTTTTAGTTCTATCCTTGAACCATATTAGGAAGTCCATTTTTTGTGCTTATTGAATTATATTCTTAAAACGAATTCAACTTCATATAATTGCATCAAAATATAATAATGAATAATATCTCTTTCTTCATCTGAAATCGATCGATCTATACTTATAAGTATAGCTCTTTTGTTTTGTTGAAATATCCAGAGTTTGTTAGGATTTTCATCGGACAAATTGCCGTCATCATTTCATTTGAATCTACTGAACATGATACTTTTTCCATCATCCACATACATATCACAAAATGTAATACATTCTTCACATAATTATCTCTCGGGGATACAACCTTCAGGTGTAGCTATATCAAACACCATATTATTTAACTTCCTTAAATATTGGGAATGCATCCACCGATACTGAAAGGGACCACATATTCGATCCTCAATGGCAAGATGTACAATTAAATATACCATAATAATAAAAAAAATATGTGGAAATATTTTTTCCAACTTATAGAAAGTAATAGCAATATATGTTTTTAATCGGTGCAATATTTCTGGATCCAAGGTCTTCAAGCACAACATCTTAAAAAATTGACTAAGTTTGATCATATGTTGCATTATATCATATAGCACTTATCTGATAGCTAATGGAAAATGAACTTGTATCAATATGTGACAATCATGACTGTTTAACGATGATATCCTTCTTTCTACCTTATTTATACATCTTTCTATCCACGATGAGAATGCACCAAATACTTTCATGTTTTTAAGAAATGTAAAAATCATCATTAGATAAGGTATAAAGAGATGCATGAAGTGTAACTCTAGAATTATCTGTTGATTCTATCGGATGTAACTCTTGGTGGATATCGAGCTCCATCAAATCATGTCTTACTCACAAGCTATCCTTCATAGTAGTTGAAAGGTTTAGTATTCCAAGAATATGTTCCATAACATTATCTCAATATGCCATACATGCAAATTATGACAGATTTCTAAGGTCTGGCAATAAGCTAATTCTCAAAAGAAAATACTCTATTTTCGCCATCCGCTAGATAACTTCTTCTTAAATGGCTGACCTGGAGAAAAGTTACCCAACATTTCTTATTCTTTCCACATCAAGTTTCCTGATTGTCGAGCCAAATTAATTCGACATCCAAATGGTTGGTTGTCAAACTTGTTATTATTTTTACTTTTTTCTACCATTTGTGATTCACATGTAAGAAATGATGGTGTGTGTCCTTCCTCTTGATATTACTATGTCATATCATTCAATTAGCTATCCTTTCATATAAATATAAACGTTGCAACTGAGGTATTAGAGGAAAGAACATGATGAATCTATGTTTCATCATCTTTATTCTATCATTTTGGCCTTAAAAACCCTAGTAAATGCGTGTAAATACTGTTAATTCATGCATTTTAGCTTTCATGCATTATTGTGTAAAAAGTATATAAAATACGGTTTTTAAAGCAAAAATTATAGAATAAAGAAAAGAAAAGAAAAAGAATAAAATATTGTAAATATTTTATGACCCGAAACCCCGAGACCTGGGCATCTCGATGACTAGGTCGACAAGGAATAAAGTAGGGGGAGATAAGGGCCAGTATACAATAAAAATCCCTTTTATTTTAATTCATTCTTTATTCATTTTGGGACCTATTTTTGGTTCCACTTTTTATACCTCAAATAAAGAAACTTTGTACATGAAAGTTGTAGATAATTAAATATAGAAAAATAAAAAATTAATTTTATACAAAAATAATGTACGGATAAAAAGATATGATCTGAATAAGATTCTAGAATCCTAACTTCCCAGACCTGTATCTCTCAAATAAAAACTCGAAACGCATCAAAATCACCATTAATTGTATATAATTTTTCACAAGCTATTTAATGAAGGTGATTTCGCATTTAGCGAAGGTACGGTTTGAAAGTTGAGTTTTGGACCCCTATTGTATACTTGTGCAGATTAAAATATTCATTATATTAATTATTCATTATTTTTATACTTTTATATTTTTATAATTTCGTAAATATTTTTTATAATATATATATATATATCAAAACCAGAATAAAAAGCTAAAGAAAATACAAAAATAAAACACTTACAACACATAGGTATAATACCTATAAATACACCTACATAGAATATACTTCTATTTTATTAAGTGTACAAAATACATCAGAAAAATAAAAAATATATTTAAGTGTATAAAAATATTTTATAACTTTATAAAATAATAAAATAAATTAAATAAATTATATATACAAAATAAAAATAAATTATTAAAATATATAGATATGTGTACCTATATAGGCATATAAAGGTAACTTGTATTTAAAACCTCGAAAAAATAAATAAAAATCATAATAAAATAATTTAGAAAATAATAAACATTTTTTATTTTATAACCAAAAATTAATTAAATCGTTTATTATTTTAATTTGATTTTACAAATATTTTTTCCAGGGTTTTTTCTGGTTGGTCCATGTGGACCAACCAGCTTCACCCTTTTGTTGACCTCGGTCAACTCTCTGACCGAGATCTGCAGCCTATCAGATCCTCATTTTTGTCCCATTTCGTGGAATTTTCGAGGTCATTCCTTGCATATTTTCGGGACGAAGTCTTCACGACTTTTGTTCCTGGGAGATCGGGCATACACGCCTGGATGTCTCCTCGGCAATTGAATCACTGCCACTCCCGTTGTACCTCGATCTTCTCGCCCTGTTCACCACTTGTTCAAATAACCCCCGTCACTTCCTTCCACTTTGAACCCTCCTTTGACTTTTTCTGAACCTCTTGGCACCGTGCTCTGGACCGGAGGTGTGACATACCTCCTTCAGCCGGCAAGGGAGGCCCAAGCGAAGGCCGTGGAGGCGCTTCCACTCATCTTCGGCGAAGCATGGCCATGAGGTTCTATCTCTGATATACACCCCTGAGGTCCACTTTTTCTTCGTTTTTCTTGCATTTTTCTCCTCGCAGTAGCTTCAGGATCCATCTCCCACCTTCGTTTTCGTTCACCATTCAACCAATCGTCCACGCTACTCCTCGTCGAAGCTTGCTCCGGCAAGTGCCATTTTCGTCGCTCGCCATCTTCCTCCCTCCTCGCTATGGGGTCGGGGCTATTTTCCCTAGCCCCTATCACCGTCTTTTGCAGGTATAGGTGCACCTCACGCGTTGCTGGAGGCTTTTTGAAGACCCGTCGGAGACACCTGGAGCCTCAAACTTCGTTGTCCTCCTGGGGGAGCTTCGGTGGAAACCAGAGCATTTAGACACCGCCAGCGCATTAGGGACCACGTCAGGGAGCTTCGGGGTCATTTTGGAGCTCAACTGCGCGCCGGAGCGGGGTGGAACAGCTGGTGGAAGTTCACCCCAGTCGGCCTTCATCCCAGTTCATCCATGCCTTCTTTCAGCCGTCCGATCCTCCTTGTTCGTCGTGGAGCACAACAGCCGTCGGATCACGCGCAACCTCAACCGTTGATGCCCATCTGAAGATCTAATCTGAGCCGTTCTCGCGAAGGGGTATGCGGTACTAGGGAGCGACACGTGGCAAAGTGTTGAATCATCCGTCGTCGGATCCCGTAGCTGGGAATTTTGCATTTCCTACCCCAGCCTTTTTTGTATTTAATTAGTAGCACCTAAAAATTCATCTGTCGTTTTGTAATTTTCTATAATTTGCACGTAAGCCCCTTAAACTTTGCATAATTGCCGATAGGTCCTTGGCCACGTCACCTCACGTGACACGCGCACGTGAGGTGCGTAGCCATTTTGCAAGATCACCCTTGTGGTTTTGGGTATTTTGAATTAGTGCAGATACATTTCTATGCAGTTATGAATTCTGGCATTTTTGCATCTTAGCCCCTGGATTTTCTTATATTGCGTTTAGCTCCTCGCTAGACCACGTGCGTGTCACGTGGTCTCTGGCATTTTTGCATACATAACCCTTGCATTTTGGGCTATTTGTAATTAGTCCAGAAAGTTTTTTATTCAGTTATAGATTTTTGGAAAAATTTGCACTTTGGCCCTGGACTTTCTGCTAATTACACAAACACCCCGACCAGCATTGCATTTTCTTTTTGTTTTCTTTAATTATTTCATGCATCTATAAAACCCCAAAAATTCTCAAAAAATAGTTATAAGTTCTTGTTGACTTGTTCTTCCATGCCATATTTTTAGTTTGCAATTTTGTTGCATTTAAGTATTTATAAAAATTCAAAAACACACATTTTATCTACTGTTTGCACTATAAAATCCATAAAAATTATAAAAACTTCTTCAAAAATTCCAAAAAGATTATATTTTGTGTATTTTAGTGTCTTTAATATTCAAACCAAAAATCATTAAAAAATATAAAAGAAAACCCATAACAATTACAAAACTTTAAAAACCTTCATAAAAATATTAAAAAATCATTAAAAATCTTAAAAATATAATCTCTATTTCCAAATTTTCTTTATTTTATTATCTTTTATTAAAATTATTTTGGAGAATTTTTATTACTATTTGATATTTTATTTCTCCATTTTAGTTTCAGCTCTTTATTTTATTCACTATTTTCAGTATTTTTGACTTTAAAAAACTAAAAAAATTAGGAAAATTATAGAAAAATCACAAAAACGTTAGAATATTATAAAAAGCCTAAAAATATTTTATTTTTTGAATTTTCCTTATTTTTACCTATTTTTATAAATACTTATTCCTATCCTCTCTTATATTGTATATATTTCTACTTAAAGAAAAAGAAAATATAAAAATATAAAATATAAAAAGAAAATATAAAATTAGAAATTAAAAAATCGAAATATAAAAATATAAAATTAAAATTAAAATTAAAAAAATATAAAATTAAAAACCCACAAAAAATAGCATTTATAGGAAAATACATCACTTTCACATTTTGTGCATTATTGCCCCGATCTACCTGTCTGCTCCCTGTGTTCAACCTCTACACATACTTGCTCCTATACACATCTTTGTTGTAGAGTTATAATAAATTTTAGCTCCGCACCATTTTTCATTGTTTGATTCTTGTTGTGGGTTAATTGTTGTTTGAATTGGGATTTCTTGCGGGTCACCTCAGCGACATTGTGATCATGCCTTGTATAGATTAATTTAGACCCGTGAAAAATCGCCTTCAACAAATAGCACCGTTGCTGGGGAGCAACATCACTTAGTTCAAGTTTTTTCTTGATTGTGATCTTTGTCTATTTTTGTGGCTTTTATGTTGTGCCTCATTTATTTTTATTATTTTTGATATATCTTGTTGAGCTATCTAACCTCTCTCTTTGTTAACTTTGTGCGAGGAACCGTAGATCGAGGGAGGCGCTCCACCCTAGGCGCCTGTGCACCCACGTGAAGTCGACGTCAGCCTGCCGACCTAGCACCGAGGAGACTTGTAGAAATTTTACAGATTTAGCTCCACTCATTTTCGTGTATTTATTTTTGTAATTTTAAGTGAGAGAGGGACTCTATTGTTGTAATAATACAGGTACCCTGAACTTTGGACTCTCGAGCCTAATTTCCAAGTGTTTGTACACTTGGGGGCTCACTATGGTTTTGTCGGCTTTTCTTCGCATTTTTTATTTGTTTTCCGATTTTGTTTTCTTTCTTTTGTGTGATTGAGACCTTAGTTGTACGAGTTTCTTGTCGATAGCATTAGGTCCAAACACTTAATATATTTGCTCGTGCCTATAGTGACGTTTGGACTTAGTCAAAATTTGAAAATCGTGCTTCACGCTAATAGTAGCTTCTCATCCTAGGGCGATTTCATCGGCTTGCATCTGCATATAGATTAGGTCTCAATTTTCTGAGCATCCTTGCATGTAGAGTGCTGGAGGCAAGATGAGCATTTACGCATTAGCATTCATCATCGTTTGCCGCTTGCATTGCTTTTCCGCTCCTCTACCTCTGATTTTGATCACCTAGGTGCTTAAAGGAATCGATTCCTCATTAGGCGTGTGCATTTCTCACTAGAAATCCAAAAAAAAAGTTACAACAAATAAAATTGGGACTGCTAATATTACTCGACCCTAAAATTGATCAAAAAGAAAAATATTATCTTGGTGCGAGTAATACCCTCATTGTCTTCGCTTTTACTTGCTCGTGTATACACTAAGGATTAGTGCCAAAATCCCATTTCAAACCAGTAAGTATTTGTGCAATTTTTGACTTCTCACCTAACTCTAAAACAGACAAGATAAAAAGACCGCTCTTTTGCGATCTCTACCAAGTTGAGTAGGTGAATTGAGGGTTTGTATTATTTTCATTTTTGTTTGTAATTGTTTTGTGTGTGTTCTAGATCGCCTCTGCGCATTTGCTCCTTTTTCTTCACTTCTCTTGATTTGACCTTCGTGCTCTCTCGACTATCCTTTTCTTTTGTTTCGAGATGGCCGACTGGAGCGTTTTCTATCCGGACTTTGCGGATCCCTCGTTCACTCCAGTCGGTCCACCTCCCTTTTATCAGGAGGATCCTCCTCCAATTTTTTCTGATTTTTTTACATACCCGCCTCAGCCACAGTACCAGATCTTGGACTTCTACCCACACCCACATACACCTCCGTATTTTCCACCTTCACATCCACCCGAGACTGAGCTGTTGGAGTCACCTCTCACGATGTCCGCACTTGAGACCTTGACCCAGTTCATGGAGCAAATGAATTAGAGGATTGACAACCTCACCTGCATGAATAAGAGCCACATTGATGCTTCACGATCTGATTATTTGGAATCATTTGAGGATTACCATGAGAGCTTGTAATCGCCCAAAATACAAAAAAATGAAAAAATTTAAAAATTCAAAAAGAGTTTGGGAGACACATGATCGAGTTAGACTGTGAGGAGAGGTACCATCTGTCAGACCCTTTGACCACACATCCATTCACACCCTGTCCCACCTTTGACCCCAAAGATGCCGCTGTACAGACTGCTCTTGGCATGTCTCCTGTATATGATGATTCTGACTTTCTCCCTTGTATGGGGGAGGTCCAAAAATTCAAAAAAATATTGACTGAACCCGAAGTGGTGGTCGCTATTCATGAAATCATTGATGCCCCACTTCGTCAGGCCATGAACTAATTATCTTCTCCTCATCATAAGAAGAGAAAGCAGATGAGCAGATCTGAGCGTCACATTCTGACCATGGCCACTGCCTACACCATCACACACCGTCCCCTTCCTTAGAAGAGGAACAGTGCCACACCTTTCATTAGTTGCACCATCTCTGACCACACATGTGATCACACTCTCCTAGACGGGGGTACTTCGATTAGCATATTACCCTTCTTGCTGGTACACTCTCTTCACTTAGGGCCTCTAAAGAAGACCAGGATGATCGTTCAGTTTGTTGATGGAATAATAAAGAGGCCGATGGGTATCCTTGAAAACACCATCATTTCGATTCAGGGCATGAGCTACCATGTTGACTTTGTTGTATTCCCCATGGAGACCTCCACTGGGGAGCCTTCTCCAATCATCCTGGGACGACCATTCCTCACCTCTGCGAGGGTCGTTATTGATTATGGATCAGGAGAGATTCGCTTTCGTCCTATTGATGAGAGCGAAGTGTTGATAACCAAACCCACAGTTGACCAGAGACCTGCACCTGATGTGACTACACCTATTCTGGCTGACCCTGAGGCCTATGACCTTTATGTGGATATCAGAGAGACTTTCTTTATGACCGATGATGAGACCCGAGAATTACTCTCCAAGGAGGAAGGCTCGGAAAGCATAGACCATGGTGTTTCCGCTTCTTGTGATTGGCGATGTGTTGATGACATCTGCGGGATTTACACGATTGATACCATTGAGCGGAGGGTAGATTTAGAGACCAGACAGGACAGACATGATTCGACTACTTTCACCGTTGGGTCCGTTCCTGTTCACGTAGATATTGACGAGACTAAGGCCGAATTTGATCTTGTTGCTTTTATTCAGAAATTCGGGCCTTTTGATGAAAAAGATGATCTGGTTGAGATTATAGAGGACGAACAGAGTTCGACTACTTCCACTGATGAGTTCGTTCCTTTTGGTTTTGACCTGGATGAGACCTCGCAGGACGACACTGAGTACACTACTTCCGATGATGATGAGTTCGTCCCATTCCAGTTTGACATCAACAGACTCCTAAGGCTGGACCTGGTCGTACTTCTTCCACTCACCAGTCTGTGCCTCTTCACCCTAGGGCCCCTGACGATCTCCACTCTGTCGACCCTAATCGGCTTCCGTCCACTGTGGACCCCGATGTCGACCTGCACCATACCAGATCTATTCCTCAGCGGTCCTGCAAGAAGGTTCGCTTTCAACCTTCTTGATCATGTGTACATCCATCTCTATTGTACATCCTCTTCTATTCATCTCTGTCCATTTCCTGTATTTCTCATCCACCCATTCTCGTGTTTGTCGTGCTTAGGACGTACTTTATCCTAAGCATAGGGGGTGGACGAGCCGAGTGTTCATTCGTCGTTCCGTTTCATTACTCTTATTGTTGCTTATACTTAGGGCTTCTTTTACCCTAAGTATAGGGGGAGTGATGTGCACATTCTCACGATCTCTTCTCCCATCTTCAGATCTCTTTTCTTCTTTTCCTTTTCTATCTTCCTTGTCTACTAAAAAGGTGTCGCCCCTTTTTGTCAGTCTTATATACTTAGGACGCACTTTGTCCTAAGTATAGGGGGTATGCACCCGGAGTTTTCATTCTTTTCGATCCTCTCCATTGTCTCCTCTTCTTGTCTATACTTAGGGATATTTTACCCTAAGTATAGGGGGAGACAATCTGAGTATGATCTGTTCATTTCCACCCTTGACCCTCCCTGCTTGATGTACAATCTGCTATATTTAGGATTATTTGATCCTAAGTATAGGGGGGACGATCAACTTCTCATTCGTTCATTCATTCCTTTATTTGTTTATTCTTTAGACTTGTTTATACTTATTACGAGTTGTGTCTTCTATTTTCTCTCCGATCTATGAGGACATAGCTCTAGCTAAGTATAGGGGGTCGTATATACTGTGTATTTACTTTAGCCATAACTCATACTTTCGTATTTTCCTAATAATTCTGGCTAATAATACTATTAAAATTCATTAAAAACCGTAATAAAAAGATGTTGATCATTCCTCATATTCTTTTTTGTACTTACTAATTAATAAATCAGGTGAAAATGTTTTTTTGCAAAATATTTGAAAAATAGTTTGAAAATCTTTGTGAAAATCCTTTGAAAACTATTTGGAAAACGTTTTGTTACACGTTTTCAACCTTTATAAAAATGTTTTGTTTGAAAAAATTATTTTCTTTGTGTGAAATAAAATGTTAGAAAAATGATTTACAAATGGTTTGAAAATGGTTGCAAAAATATTTGAAAATCTATTTATACTATTTGAAAAACCTTTGCAAAACAATTTCCAAATGTGAATACATGTTTTTAAAATTGTTTGTAAAAATTATTTTGGACTATAGTTTTCAAAATTGTTTGAAAAACCTTTTTAAAATAAGTTTGAGGAATATATACATCACACCAAAATCTATTATATCTATACCTATAAAATTGATCACTTACCCTTGTAAATTCTTAAAATCCACTTCTTATAAATAAAAGATGCACCCCTATGTAAATATTTGTACCTAGTTTTTATCCAAAATCTTTTTGTTTTCAAAAATCCCAAAAACATTTGCAAAAAATTAAAATACAAAAACATTTGAAAATTTTTTTTGAAAAATACAAAAAATGCATATGCATCATACTTTTCAAAAATCCATAAAAGTTCAAAATCTTTGAAAAATGCATCACAAAAATATTTTCTGCATTCTGCTTCACATTTGCATAGCATTAGCATTTTTCGAATTGAGTTTAATAGTTGAACAAGTCTAAATAAAATCCAGAGATTGGAGCTTGGTTGGACCTTTAAATCTATCTAATAACAGGAACCTTATAGGAACTGGAATTGAGGTACTTAGGGTCTAGATGACTTAATTCTTTGATGATCACAAGACTTGGTTCAAGGGATTCTTGATTGCCTAAGTAGAGTATTTTGGAACACGCGTACGACTCTTGTTGATAATGACCTAACTTGGACACTTGCACCTTTCACATGGCTCAACTCAGTTGGAGTGGTGAGGGGATTGGATTTGCCGATATGAGATGCACACAAGTGGAAACATTTGTCCTCCTCTAGGGAGGGAAGTGCACCCCAACCCGTCCAGTGATGAGGATTTCTAAAGACGGGAGAGTGTGGGTTGCAATAAAGCTTCAAAAGAGGGATAGTCTACTGGCTCAAGAGGAAAAACTCCCTATGTAAATGCTGTTGTATATAGTATTTCAAAAAAAGGGACATGCTTGTACAAAAATAAAATGCCTGCCGGAATGTACATATGTTGTATAGTCAATAAGCAAGCTTGAGTTTCATAGTCAAATATGTGAGACTGCAGCTGGATGACTTGACTACACTTGTCTTGTGTACTAGGATATGTAGCTACACTGGCTACCATCTATTCTTCTCTTCACCTCATCCTCTTGAGATGGTTGCCACTTGAACTTAGAAGGGAATACCCCGCTCCTCGAGGAAGGAGTTATTGGATTGAGGAATCATTAGGTTGTCATGCTGGAGAAGTCGGTCTCTTTGTCATCCTAGTTGGGGAGAGCCACTATCACTTACACTGTACGAGTCAGCTTCATAGTCATAAGGGTTTGCGTATGAATTGAAGTATTCTGACCTGGCTATTGAGGAGACTTGAGCAGAGTTTTGGGATTCTCGAGGGCTGTTAGATTTCAAGTCTGGTTCTCATTAAGGTTCGACCGCACTAAAATTCCAAAGGTCTGACTTAAGCTCCAAACTTTGATTTTGTGAAGACAAGTTTGATAATTAAATTTAATCCACACTTCTTCTTTTTCTTTTCTTTGTTTTTCTTTTCTGCACTTATTGCATAAGTGTTTGCTAGGGACTAGCAAAGGCAAGTATAGGGGGGTGATGAATCTACGTTTCATCATCTTTATTCTATCATTTTGGCCTTAAAAACCCTAGTAAATGCATGTAAATACTGGTAATTCATGCATTTTAGCATTCATGCATATTTGTGTAAAAGTGTATATAATACGTTTTTTGAAGCGAAAATTATAGAATAAAGAAAAGAAAAGAAAAGAAAAGGAATAAAATATGTAAATATTTTATGACCCAAAACCCCGAGACCTAGGCATCTCGATGACTAGGTCGACAAGGAATAAAGTTGTAGGAGATAAGGACCAGTATACAATAAAAATCCCTTTTATTTTAGTTCATTTTTTATTCATTTTGGGACCTATTTTTGGTTCTACTTTTTATACCTCAAATAAAGAAACTTTGTACATGAAAGTTGTAGATAATTAAATATAGAAAAATACAAAATTAATTTTATACAAAAATAATTTACAGATAAAAAGATATGATCTGAATAAGATTCCAGAATCCCAACTTCCCAGACATGTATCTCTCAAATAAAAACTCGAAACGCATCAAAACCATCTTTAATTGTATATAATTTTTCATAAGTTATTTAATGAAGGTGGTTTCGCATTTGGTAGAGCTACGGTTTAAAAGTTGAGTTTTGGACCCCTATTGTATACTTGTACAGATTAAAATATTCATTATATTTATTATTCATTATTTTTATACTTTTATATTTTTATAATTTTGTAAATATTATTTATAATATATATCAAAACTAGAATAAAAACCTAAAGAAAATACAAAAATAAAACACTTATATATAACACATAGGTATAATACCTATAAATACACCAACATAGAATATACTTCCATTTTATTAAGTGTACAAAATACATCAGAAAAATAAAATAAAAATCTATTAAAGTATATAAAAATATTATATAATTTATAAAATTATAAAACAAAATAAATAAATTAAATATACAAAAAAATTATTAAAGTATATAGATATGTATACCTATATAGGCATAAAAAGGTAACTTGTAATTTAAAACCTCGAAAAAATAAATAAAAATCATAATAAACTAATTTAGAAAATAATAAACATTTTTTATTTTATAACAATAAATTAATTAAATCATTTATTATTTTAATTTGATTTTACAAATATTTGTTCCATGTGGACCAACTAGCTTCTCCCTTTTGTTGACCTCGGTCAACTCTCTGACCGAGGTCTGCAGCCTGTCAGATTCTCGTTTTTGTCCCATTTCGTGGATTTGTCGAGGTTATTCCTTGCATATTTTTGAGACGAAGTCTTCACGACTTTTTTTCCTGGGAGATCGGGCATACACGCCCGGATGTCTCCTCGGCCATTGAATCATTGTCGCTCCCGTTGTTCCTCGATCTTCTCACCCTGTTCACCACTTGTTCAAATAACCCCCCGTCACTTCCTTCAACTTTTGAATCCTCCTTTGACTTTTTCTGAACCTCTTGGCATCGTGCTCCGAACCGGAGGTGTGACAGAACTCCTCCAGCCGGCGAGGGAGGCCTAGATGAAGGCCGTGGAGGCGCTTCCACTCATCTCCGGCCAAGCTTGGCCGTGAGGTTCTATCTCGAGTATACACCCATGAGGTCTGCTTTTTCTTCGTTTTTCTTGCATGTTTCTTCTCGTCGTATCTTCAGGATCCATCTCCCACCTTCGTTTTCCTTCTCCATTCAACCAATCGTCCACGCTACTCCTCGCCAGAGCTTGCTCCGACGAGTGCCATTTTCATCGCTAGCCATCATCCTCCCACCTCGCTACGGGGTCGGGGCAGTTTACCCCCGACCCTATCACAGTCTTTTGCAGGTACAAGAGCACCTCACGCGCTGTTGGAGGCTTTTTGAAGACCCATCGGAGACACCTGGAGCCTCAAACTTCGCCATCCTCCTGGGGGAGCTCCGATGGCAGCCGGAGCATTTTGACGCCGCCAACGCAGTAGGGTCTACGTCAGGGAGCTTCGGGGCCATTTTGGAGCTCAACTGCATGCTGGAGCGGGGTGGAAAAACTGGTGGAAGTTCACCCCGATCGACCGTTATCCCAGTTCATCCAGTCCTTCTTTCAGCCATCCGATCCTCCATGTTCGTCGTGGAGCACAGCAGTCATCGGATCACACGCAACCTCAGCCGTTGATGCCTATCTAAGATCTAATCTGAGCCGTTCGCGTGAAGGGGTATCGCGGTACCGGGGAGCGACGCGTGGCAAAGTGTTGAATCATATGCCGTCGGATCCCATAGCTGGGTATTTTGCGTTTTCTACCCCAGCCTTTTCTGTATTAAATCAGTAGTACCTAAACATTCATCTGTCATTTTGTATTTTTGTATAATTTGCACGTAAGCCCCTTAAACTTTGCATAATTGCCGACAGGTCCTTGGCCACGTCACCTCACGTCACATGCACACGTGAGGTGCGTGGCCATTTTGCAGGACCACCCTTGTGGTTTTGGGTATTTCGAATTAGTGCAGATACATTTCTATGCAGTTAGAAATTTCTTGCATTTTTGCATCTTAGCCCCTAGATATTCTTATATTGTGTTTAGCTCCTCGCTAGACCACGTGTGTGTCACGTGGTCTCTAGCGTTTTTGCGGACATAACCCTTGCGTTTTGGGTTATTTTCAATTAGTCCAAAAAGTTTTTTATTCAGTTATAAATTTTTGGAAAAAATTGCACTTTGGCCCTGGACTTTCTGCTAATTACACAAACACCCCTGCCAACATTGCATTTTCTTTTTATTTCCTATAATTATTTCATGCATCTATAAAACCCCAAAAAATCCTCAAAAAATAGTTATAAGTTTCTGTTGACTTGTTTTTCCACGCTATATTTTTAGTTTGCACTTTTATTGTATTTAAGTATTTATAAAAATTCAAAAACATGCATTTTCTCTACTGTTTACACTATAAAATCTATAAAAATTATAAAAACTGCTTCCAAAATTCCAAAAAAAATATATTTTGTGTATTTTAGTGTCTTTAATATTCAGATCAAAAATCATTAAAAAATATAAAAGAAAACCCATAAAAATTACAAAACTCTAAAAACCTTCATAAAAATATTTAACATTTCTTTAAAAATCCTAAAAATATAATCTCTATTTTCAAATTTTCTTTATTTTATTTTCTTTTTATTTAAAATTAATTTGGAGTATTTTTGTTACTGTTTGATATTTTATTTCTCCATTTTAGTTTCAGCTCTTTATTTTATTTACTTTTTTCAGTATTTTTGACTTTAAAAATACCAAAAAAATAAAAAAATTATAGAAAAATCACAAAAACATTAGAAAATTATAAAAGTCTATAAATGTTTCATTTCTTGAATTTTCCTTATTTTTACCTATTTTTATAAATACTTATTCCTATCCTCTCTTATAATGTATATATTTCTACTTAAAGAAAAAGAAAATATAAAAATATAAAATATAAAAAGAAAATATAAAATCGGAAATTAAAAAATCAAAATACAAAAATATAAAATTAAAAATAAAATATAAAATTAAAAATTAAAAACCCACAAAAAATAGCATTTATTGGCAAATACATCACTTTCACATTTTGTGCATTATTGCCTCGTTCTACCTATCTGCACCATGTGTTCGACCTCTGCACATACTTGCACCTATACACATCTTTGTTGTAGAGTTATAATAAATTTTAACTCTGTATTGTTTTTCTTTGTTTGATTCTTGTTGTGGGTTAATTGTTATTTGAATTGGGATTTCTCGCGGGTCGCCTCAGCGACATTGCGATCCCGCCTTGTGTGGATTACTTTAGACCCGTGAAAAATCACCTTCAACAGAACCATAACATCTTCTCAGGTTTTTTCTACTTCGGTTCATCATTCATATCTTATATCAGCTAGCTTTGCATTCTAGAGAATACTCTAGCTTTGAATTCTCCTTCCAATATAAAATGGAATCATTTGGGCATGCATCGATTTTCTCATAATTTAATCCAAGTGATAAAAATCTTGATTTAGCATCCTTCTAATCTTTTGGAAATCATTCCGGATTATTTAATATCCTCCTAGTTAATTGCAACATATCGGTCATTATCACCACTAATGATTCTTCATTTTCATCTTAAACATCTCCAATAGAAATCGTAAATGATATATTTCAATTCCTGAGGACAAAGGAGTTTCTGCATCTGTTAAATTTTCACATAAATTATCCCGAATCAGTTCAACACTTTCATTTGAAATAGGCCGTCGAATATCATCTAATAATTCAAACATGTTACCATGATCATTTATCTCCATTAAATCGTTTTCATGATCAACTGCTTCATTATTGTGTTCCGGTATATTACCAATTCCTTCGACATGATACATCCAGTTTGTATAATGAAGCCAAACTCCATTTAATATAATGTGCTCGTAGACTACACTCTGATTGTTAGGCAGAGTGTTCTTACATCTAACATATGGACAATGAATCTTATTTCATGCACCTCCAACAATATGGTATAGTGATTCTCACCAAAATGCCCAATCCAAAAAATTGATTATAACATTATTATATACCCGATAATCATAAAATCCTTTGTTCATCTAACTCTGGGGCATTCCCCATATCATATAAATTAATATAAGTGAAATATAAATCATTTTTGGTGATAATGGGAGATCTAAGAAATAAATAAGGTTAATTCCTATTACTAAATCATGGGTCAACCTAAAAGGTAACCCTATGACAATTGAATATTAATAATGCATCAACCACTTGCGACATCAACCTGACAGCAAAGCACAAGCCCATTCTAATATCCTAAGCATCATTTCATCATTTGATCTAATTGGGGACATGATTTTTCTACTCTCCTCATCATAACAACCATCATTGGATCTTAGTGGATCATTCCCTCACCTCACCATTTCACAAAGAGTGATATTCTTTGTTTAGGAGTCAAAATATAAATTCAACTTCTCAATAATTCTTCATGGTTTGTACTAACCATATATAACATGTAATTATGAAGGTTTAGCTACAATAAAGCATCGATAAAAATGCATAAAATCGAATATTTATCTCTCTTATTCATCTTAGTTATGAATGTTTAGCTAGAATAAACTCTATAGACATGTATGCCTTGAATGAATCTGTATTTCATCATCTCTATTCATTTATTTTAGCTTAAAATCCCTTATAAAACACATGTATATAATATTAACTTCATATTCTTACTAACTTGCATCTGTGTGTAAATATTGTATACTTATTACTATTTTAACCTAAAATAAATAAATAAATAAATAAAGGAGAAATAAAGAAAAGAAAAAAAGAAGATTGTGCATATGTAATAATTACAGGTTGACCCAAACCTCGAGAGAAGGTCAAGACTTGACCTCATCGACCATGAATAAAGTAGGGGGAGATAGGGTCCTTAATCAGGAAATCCAAAAAAATGTGTTGTGCATATTTGTATACTTACACTATTTTATTTGTACATAAATTGATCTCAAACTAAATAATTTTCATAGCAAAAGTTCTAAATAAAAATATTTCCTAAATAATAAAAATATTTGCAAAATAAAATCATGTACAGAATAAAAGCAACTACACTTGAAAAAAGCCACTAAGCGATAATTGAAAGACCAATTCTACCAAACTAACTTCCATTGTATTCTAAACTAAATTATCTTCAAAATGGCTATGATTTCATAATTTTTGGAGTTACGGTTGAAAAGTTCATTTTCTAGGATGGTTTGTGCAATTTTACCATTTATTTATGCATATTGTATTTGTAAATATTTGTAAATATTTTTGCTAATTATTTAAAATAAAAATTTAAAAATAAAATTTTAATTCAAAAAAACCAATTTCCTTATTTAACTATGTATATAATGTACCATATGTATATAATATATGTATATAGTTGCTATTCTTAAATAACCACCACAAAAAATAAAAAAAATTAACATTTTTACTCAATTTATTAAGTGACGAAAATACAAAAAAATTATTTTTGTATATAATTTTAACTTTGTCTCATTTCAAATTTTTTTCTCTTATCTCTTATCTTCATTCAAAAATTCAAAAGTCAATCTCCATTCTTTATATATTAATATGGCTCCCTCTCCCTCATTTCAACTTGATCAATCTTTGGTGATAGTAGCCTATTCTTTGAGAGTTATCTTGTCGCAGAGAGGTGCCCAGCCTCCAAGTCATCCGGTGACAGCGAGTCAGCCTTCGTCGAGGCGATCACGGTCTTTTCCGCTCCTAAGGTGAGATCCATTTTCTCTTATTTTTATTCTAGGTAAATTGTAGATTAATTTTCATTTTTTATTTCGTTGTCATTTTGTTTCCTCTAGATCTTAGAATCCTTCATGATTTGATTCGCCATTGATCTTGATTTTTCATCTCACATCTCGATCTCTACACGTTCCAAATTCTACCTCGTACGATCTCTCACATTTGACCACGCACAGTGGTCTGAGATCCGGTTCCATCCACCATTGCCTCAGAACTGTACTCGTTCACATCTTCCGTTTCGATTTTGGGATCGAGCCATCGTGCTCGAATCCTAATTGTTTATTAATAAAAAACAGAAAACAAAAAATATATTTGTTTGCTTTCTTTCTAACATTTCTTTTGCAAGATAAAAAACAAAATAAATAAATAAATAAATAAAATTATAAAAAAGTTTTCTTCTGTTATAGTTTTCAAAAAATATAATGAAAAAAATTTTAAAAAAATAACACGGCAACCTGGTCATGGTTGCCCACCTCAGCCGTGCAACCTCTACTAGAGGTGGAGCCCCTTCCATCGTCGTCGAGCTCTACCTCCCGACCCCGCGCGAAGCCGCCCCTCCACCGCAGTGCGGTTTGGCCGCAACCCCACACCGACCCCCGCACGGACCTCCTGAAGCCCCATCATCGTCGCGCGCGGTTCTTATCTCAGCCGCACAGCACTCACGGCAACCGCTACTCCTCTGCCAGGAAGATCCATCATCGACTATCGAGGGCGTGTGACGCCCCTCCAGGCCGTACGACTCACCCTTCCCTCCATGCGAGCCCTCCTCCCATCGATCATCGCGGTTCTCATCTTAGTCGCATAGCACTGCGCCAGCCACGGGTCGTGCCACCCTCTGCTAGCCTGCGCCGCGCGGCCCTCCACCGCCGCCTGCGTAGACCTCCTTCTTCCCTCGACCCTCTGTGCGTGCCTATCCGTGCGAGACCTCGCGTCAACTATGCCGTCATCCCAGCCATCACGCTTGGAACCGCCACAACCTTGTAGCGGCCAATCGAAGCCGCGGCCACCATTCGTGGCTTGAGTGAGAAGGAAGAAAGAGGCGGCACCTCCCATCGGTACTTTGTTCCCTTTTGCTTCCTTGAAGAAGAAAGAACTGGAACTGAGAAAACGTAGGGATATTATTTTTTTGGGCTAATTGCATAAAGTTCCCCATATGTTTATGAAATTGCAAAAGAGCCCTTACTAGTTCAAGCATTATATTTGAGCAAAATTACATCTACACCCACAGAAATTTTACAAACTACAAAGAGATCCCAACCAACATCAAGTCACGTGCACAACACATTAATTCCTAGGTAAATTTCGAAATTCCCACTGCATTTATTTCTTGTTATTTTCTGATGCTAAAATAATAAGTATTTACAATTAAGTCCATGTTTATCTAGACTTGATTTGCATGCTTTATCTTGATGAAATAAATCTTTTTCTTGCTGAATAATTTCTGAAAAAATCCTATTATGCTCATGATGTGTCTATCGTTCAAGCATAATTTTTATTGCATTTTATTTCCATTTGTTATTATTAAAAAATCAAAAACAGTGTCATTTTCTCTTCCTGAAATTCAAAATTTCATAAAAATTTGAATATTTCTCTTAAAATTCCAAAAAAAATTACATTAGTTTTATTTTATTGTCTTTTAATTCCTACACAATTTTCGTGCATTATTTCTTTTAAAATCCAAAAAAAATTGAAAAATATCAAAAATCTTAGAAAAATCATAGAAAATAATGCAAAAATCCAAAAATCGTGATTTCACGTCCTCTTTGTATATATTTGTCTATATTTTAGAATAAAAATAGTATCCAAGAGGTTTGGGTATTTAAAATATTTTTAAGTTGTAAATTACTCCAGACAGTGCACTTTTTATCATTTTTGGCACTATTTGATTTTTAGAAAAACACAAAAACTTCTGAAATTCTACAAAAATTCCCAAAAACATTTCAAAGCCTCTAAAACCCCAAAATGTTTTCTCTATAATTTTCTGGAGATTTTTGACTATTTTGAAAAATAAAAAAAGAGTGTAGTCTGCGTATTTATTCCCTTGTGCATATTGTCTCTTATTTTTGAAAATAAAAAAATGTAAAAATTAAAATCATTAAAAAATTTAAAATCTGGAAATAAAAAATTAGAAATAAAAAAATTAAAAAAATAAAAAGACAAAAAAATCACAAAAAAACCAAGATAGTTTGCATTGGACGTTCCCTTTTTCTTTTAATTGATTTTCGATTATTTGAATAACCCTTGGGAATTGTAGCCTCCCTGAGTTTGATCATGTTGCTATACACGTAAATAAGTAGTAAAAATTTCTCTCACATCATTTTTCTCTTGTAATTAATTTTGTATCTTGAGAAGAAAAAATTTATTTGTTTGTTGCAGGATATTTGGGTTGCAACGACCATTGCGCATTTAATTTCACATCAATAATTATAAACCCGAAGATCTCGTGTCAACAAAAAGGCGCTGTTGCCGGGGAGGCACGGTGAGGGTAGTTAGGTTTCTCTTTTGACCTGCTATTCTTGGTTGTAAATATTTGTTTATATTTTTCCTTATTAATTCCATTGTTTACATTCATTATATTTATTCCATTTTTCTTGTTCATATTAAATAATTGTATTTCTTACACATTCTCACTTTTCTTTTTCTTGCGATTGCCCGAGAAGCGAAGGAGGCAATCCTAGGAGAGTCGAAGCACACAAGTAAAGCAGAGGCGGCTTGATTCTTTACCGAGCTGCAGGATAGCGTGAGAGGAGGAGGAAAAAACTGAATGAGACAAAAAAAGAGACTTTCTTTTATTTATTTCTAGCATTTAAACCCTTGTAAACAGACATTCATTTATTGTAAGGTTTGTTTCGCCAAGTACCAGTGCACTTGGGGGACCTCACTAGTTTTGTTTTCAATGCCTTATTTTTTCTTTGTTTCACGCAGATTTCATGAGCTACCTATTGATTGCTTTAATTAATTTGCTTGAGCCAGGTATTTAATCCGCTCCAAAGACCCTAAACAATAATTTCAGTACCTATAAAATAGAGTGTAATTGGACTTAGTCAAATTAATTTGTTCTTGTCCGTTAATAGAAAATATTGTTAGGACAGTTCATTTGCATTTGCATATAGTTTAGTTTATTTTTCTGTATTTAAATTCTATGCGGATCACCCTGCATGTAGAGTGCTGGCGACAAGGTACGCATCTCTAACCCCTGCATGCATCATTGTGTTTAATCGTGCATTGGCAGTTTTGATCTCCTTCCTTGTTCTCACTCACACAAGTAAAAAAGGAAATTGGATACTCGGTAGGCGATTCATTGAAAATATTCAAACCAAGTGATAATTGCCTAAAATTCAGGATGCTAAAGAAAACTCAACCCTAAAATAAATGTAAGGAAAAATAATTGTTTTGGGGAGAGTAACCCCCATCTTGTTTGATTTATCTACAGCGAGAGAGCGACTCGCACACTAGGATAGAACCACGCCTGAACTCTCTTCAGACTATTGTCTTGTCATTAGTTGTTCTCTAGTGAGGACTTCACCGTGTAGCTGGTAATCGGTCCAGGATTTCCTTATCATAGTGGGAAGATCGGGTAGCTGGCAAACGGTTCGCACCCATACCGGCTGGGAAAAACTAGTTGCTGGATTGGGACAGTCTCCTGGGAGCATTGGGTTCCTAACATCTCATTTTAACCGCTTTGATAGATTGTATTCTCACCAAATTCTAAAAATTGACAAGATAATTGACTGAACCTTCACAGTCTTCACATTGCGTTGAGTTGGTGAACTAGGGGTTTGTTTTGTGTTTGACTGCTTGTGTGCATACTAGATCCTTCTGCACATTTGCGCCTTTTTCACATCTTTTGACTTGACTATCGTGCTCTCTCGATCATTTTCTCTTATTTCGGAGATGGCAGACTAGAGTTATTTTAATCCGATCTTCGTGGATCCCTCATACCCTCCAGCCGATCCACCTACCTTTTCCGGGAGGACTTTCCTCCTGATTTTTGTGCATATCCGCCTAACCCATTATTTCAAGAAGCAGACCTTGATTCTCACCCACCCTCATTCCACACATCCGACCCTGGGATTTTGGAGTCACCTTTCATGATTTCCACCCTTGAGACCCTGAACCAGATGATGGAGCATATGAATTCAAGGATTAGCAATCTATTTAACATAAATAAGAGCCAAAATGGTGCTCCACTATTTGAGGATATGGATTCACTTGAGGATAATCACACGAGCTTATAATCACCCAAAATAAAAAAATGAGAAAATTTTAAAAATTTAAAAAATTTCGGGAGACACATTGTTGATTCATTTTGTGAGGAGAGGCCACCCATGCCAAACCATTTTCCCACACAGTCATTCAACACATGTCCCACCATTGACCCTGAGGATTCCACTATACAGACTGCTCTTGGCAATCCTCGTGTATATGTTGATTCCGATCTCCTCCCTTGTGTGGAGGAGGTCCAAAAATTCAAAAAAATATTGATTGAACCTGAAGTGATGGCCACCATTCATGATATAATTAAAGGCTTACTTCATCAGGCCAAGACCCTTTTATCTGCTCCTCAACACAAGAAGAAAGCGGAGGAGTAGATCTGAGTGTTACATCTTGACCATGGCCACTGCTTACGCCATCTCCCACCCTCCACATTTTAAGAAAGGGAACACTACCACACCTCTTGTGAGTTGCTCTATATCTGACTATTCTTGTGATAACACTCTCCTTGACAGTGGCGCTTCATCCAAGAATTCCTCTTCAAGGAGGAAGAATTAGAAAGCATAGACTTCGAAGTTTTCCCTCTGGTATGTGGAGATGCATTAATGACTTCCGCGGGATTTACATAATAGACACCCTAGAAAGGAAGGCAGACTCTGGGTATAGACATGACAGACATGATTTGACCACTTTCACTGATGAGTCTGTTCCTATTCACCCTGATTTAGATGAGACTGATATGGACAAATGTGATCTGATTGCTTTTATAAAGGAATTTGGGCCTTTTGATAAAGATGATGATCCAGTAGAGGCTCGCCAGGCTGGAATTGATCTTACTTTTTTTGATAATGATTTCGAGCCTTTTTACTTTGATATTTGCAGGCTTCCCAGGCAAGGCATGACAATACTACTTCCACTGATCGATTCGTGCGTGTACATTCTGAGACTGTTGAGGATACATTCTCGGTCGATCCTGATCAGTTTATGTCTAATGATGACCCCAATATCGACCTACACCTTGTTAGATCCATACCTCGGCGGTCCCGCAAGAAGGTTCGCTTTCGATCTTCTCGACCTTTGTACATCCACTCCTTTTGTATTATTTTTTTGTTTCATTCTTTCTTCTTCCGTTTTATCATTCACCCCTTTTCTGTGTGTATATATGCTATATTTAGGATGTGCTTTATCCTAAGTATGGGGGGTGAATGATTTGTGTTGTTCATATTCATCTTGTTCATCACTCCCGTTGTTGCCTATACTTAGGGATACTCTACCCTAAGTGTGGGGGGATGATGTTGTTCATATCATTTTTTTTTGTTGTTCCGTTGAGTCCGTACATTCTCTACATCGGTTCTCCCATTTTGTGCAGTCTTCTATACTTAGATTACTTGATCCTAAGTATAGGGGGATCACAGACTTCTATTCTTTTCATCTTCTCTTTGAGTCTTTGTAGCATAGGACTCTTTTCACCTTTCTATACTTAGCATGATTTATGTCTTTCTTTACCTCTCTCTAATTACTATAAGGACATAGTTCGAGCTAAGTATAGAGGGATGTCGTATATATTGTATATATACTTTAGACATAACTCGTACTTTTAATATAATTATTTTTGGGGAAATGTATATAAATTCGTAATATTAACGTGTGTCTATCACCTTTTAAACAAAAAAACAACAAAAACGAAAAAATAATAACAAAAAACAAAACAAAAAAAACCAGAAACCAAAAAAAACCAAAAAACAAAAAAAAATAAAACAAAAAATCCTTATATGTACTTGTATATATTTTACTAACCTTTTTTCCTTTTTGAAAAAAAACCCTTAAAAACCTACAAAACCAAAAATCTATAAAAAGCTGCACTAAAAAATCGCATATGCATCATTTTTCCTTTCTTTTCCAAAACCCATAAAAAGTTCAAAATTAGAAAATTTTTAAAAAAATTGCTTTCTTTTTGCATTGAACATATTTCTTGCATCTACATGTACATTTTTCAGGATAGTATTGACATTTAAACTAAGTCTGGAATGAGGTTGAAGAATGGAGCTTAGTTGGGCCTTAATCCACTTAATTTAAGAGGAACCTTATAAGAACTGGAGTTAAGACTTTTTAGGTCCTAGTGACTTAATTCTTTAAGTTCATAAGACTATGTTCACATGTCATCTTGCTTAGTCTAAGTAGAATATTTAACAACACACACATGATTGTTTCAGACTGTAGCTTATCTTAGACAAGCACTCTACACGTAGCTCTTCATGGAGGTAGTGAGGAGGCAGAATCTTTTGGCTTGGAGTAGTATACGAGGGCAGTACTTCTAGGCGGAACCTCTCGTCTTCCTCTAGGGAGGGAAGTGTGTCTCAACCTGGTATGGTGGCATTGAGGTCTAAAGACAGGATGTTATGGGGTTGCAATAATGCTTCAAAAGAGGGATAGTCTCCTAGCTCAAGAGGGAAAACTCCTTATGTACATGATGCACCTTGTATATATTTCCAAAAAAAGAGAAAAATGCAGAATCTCAAAAGTGGACAGGCTTGATTGAAAAGTAAAATACCTGCCGGAGTCTATATACAAGGATAAAGAAAAAAACAAAATAATAAGAGCTTCAAAGTCAAATTTTTGTTATCTTGCAGCTGGATGACTTGGCTACATTGGTCATGCATCAAAGGATAGGTAGCTACACGGGTTACCGTCCATTCTTTTCTCCATCTCCTCTTCTTGAGTTGGTTGTACTTGAACTTAGAAGGAAATATCCCCGCTCCTCGAAGAAAGAGTTGCTAGACGGGGGGACTAGAGTTACCTTGCTGAGGGAGGCTATGTCTTTGCTACTTTTAAGATGGGGATCTATATTTCACTTACACTGTACAAGTGAAGATTCATAGTCATAAGAATTTGTGTATGTAGACTTGTTCTGATCTGACTGTTGAGGATACCTGAATAGGAGTCTTTTGAAACTTAGAGGCCGTTAGGTTTTAAATCCATTTCCCATTAAGATTCCGCCACAGTAATAATCCAAAGGTCTGACAGAGCTCCATACTACAATTTTACGAAGATAAGTTTAATACTCAATATTGTCTTAATTTCGTTATTTTTCCTTTATTTTTCTTTTTCTTTGTATTCACTTATTCTTTAAAATAAGTGTTTGATAAGGGACTAGCAAAGGTAAAGCATAGGGGGATGATGAATATGCATTTCATCATCTTTATTCATTTATTTTAGCTTAAAATCCCTTATAAAACACATGTATATAATACTAACTCCATATTCTTACTAACTTGCATCTGTGTGTAAATATTGTACACTTATTACTATTTTAACCTAAATTAAATAATTAAAGAAAGAAAGTAAAATTAAAGAAAAGAAAAAAGAAGACAATATATATGTAATAGATATAGGCTGACCCAAACCCCGAGAGAAGGTCAAGACTTGACCTGATCGACTAGGAATAAACTAGGGGGAGATAGGGTCCTTAATCAGAAAATCCAAAAAAATGTGTTGTGTATATTTGTATACTTACACTATTTTATTTGTACATAAATTAACCTCAAACTAAATAATTTTCAAAACAAAAGTTGTAAATAAAAATGTTTCCTAAATAATAAAAATATTTGCAAAATAAAATCATGTACAGAATAAAAGCAACCACACTTGGAAAAGGACACTAAGCAACAATTGAAAGACCAATTCTGACACCATATGAACTCAAATTTAACCAAATTCACTTTCATTGTATTCTAAATTAAATTATCTTTAAAATGGTTGTAGTTTCGTAATTTTTGGAATTATGGTTGAAAAGTTGGCTTTCTGGGGTGGTTTGTGTAATTTTACCATTTATTTGTAAATATGGTATTTGTCAATATTTGTAAATATTTTTACTAATTATTTAAAATAAAAGTTAAAAAATTTAAAATTTAAAACAAAAAAAAATAATTTCCTTATTTAACTATGTATATAATGTACCATATTTATATAGTATATGTATATAGTTACTATTCTTAAATAACCACCATAAAAAATAAAAAAATAGCATTTTTTCGATTTAATTAAGTGACAAAAATACAGAAAAAAATAATTTTTGTAAATAATTTTAACTTTATCGCTTTTCAATTTTTTTCTCTTATCTCTTATCTTCATTCAAAAATTCAAAAATTCTAAACCCGTTCTTTATCTATTAATATGGCTTCCTCTCCCTCATTTCAACTTGATCAATCTTTGGTGAGAGGAGCCTATTCTCCGAGAGCTATCTTGTCACAGAGAGGTGCCTAGCTTTCGAGCCGTCCAGTGACAGCGAGTTAGCCTTCGAGGCGATCACGGCCTTTTCTGCTCCTAAGGTGAGATCCATTTTCTCTTATTTTTAACCTAGGTAAATCGTAGATTAATTTTCATTTTTTCTATTTCGTTGTCATTTTCTTTCCTCTAGATCTTAGAATCCTTCGCGATTTGATTTGCCATCGATCTTGATTTTTCATCTCACATCTCGATCTCTACATGTTCCTGTTCTACCTTGTGCGATCTCTCCCCTTCGACCACGTACGGTGGTCGGAGATCCAGTTCCATCTGCCATTTTCCTCAGAACCGCAATCATTCATCTCTTCCATTTTGATTTTGGGATCAAGTTGTCGTGCTCGAATCCTAATTGTTTATAAATAAAAAACAAAAACATGTATATTTTTGCTTTCTTTTTAATATTTGTTTTACATGATAAATAAAAAATAAATAAATTATAAAAAAAGTTTTCTTCTGTTACAGTTTTCAAAAAAATTAAAAAAATTAAAAAAAATACGACAGCTGGTCACGACCGCCCGCCTCAGTCGCGCAACCTTTGCTAGGGGTGAATCCCCTTCCATCGCCACTGAGCTCCGCCTCCCGACCCCACACGAAGCCGCACCTCCACCGCGGTGCGGCTTGGCTGCAGTCCCACACCGACCCCCGTGAGCACTCCATCCGTCGACTATCGCGGTTCTCATCTCAGCCGCACAGCACTACGCCAGCCACCAGCCATGCCATCCTCTGCCAGCCTGGACCGTGTGGCCCTCCACCGCTGCCTGCGCGGACCTCCTTCTTCCGCCGACCCTCTGTGTACGCCTAGCCATGCGAGACCTCATGCCAACTGCGTCGTCATCCTAGCCGTCACGCTTGGAATCGCTGCAACCTCTTAGCGGCCGATCGAAGCCGCAGCTGTCGTCCACGGCTTGAGTGAGAAGGAAGAAAGACGCGCCACCTCCCATCGGCCCTTGGTTCCCTTTTGCTTTCTTGAAGAAGAAAGAACATGAAACGAGAAAACCCTAAGGCCCTGTTTGGTAGGAGAATAAGCCCTAGAATAAGGGGTCAATTCTCCTCCCGACACGATTCCCAGTGGTACGACTATTCCCCATTATTCCATCTTATTTCACTCTTATTTCTATCTTTATCCCACCTTACCTACCTTTATTTCACCTTATTCTCCTTATTCCTATACTCCAGTCGAACAAAGAATAGACCCTTATTCTCCTTATTCCCCATCCTTATTCATGCTTATTCCCGAACCGAACGGGCCCTAAGGATATTATTTTATTTGGACTAATTACATAAAGTTCCCCAAAGGTTTCTGAAATTGCAAAAGATCCCTTTCCAGTTCAAGCATTATATTTGGGCGAAGTTACATCTATACCCACAGAAATTTTACAAACTACAAAGAGATCCCTGCCAACATCGAGTCACGTGCACAACACATTAATTGTTGTGTAAATTACAAAACACCCCCCCCGTATTTATTTCTTATTATTTTCTAATGCTAAAACATTAAATATTTACAATTAAGTCCATGTTTATCCAGACTTGATTTGCATGCTAGATCTTATTGAAATAAATCTTTTTCTTCTCAATAATTTCTGAAAAAATCATGTTATGTTCTTGATGTTTGTATCTTTCTAGCATATTTTTTCATTGCACTTTATTTCCATTTGTTATTATTAAAAAATAAAAAACCAATATCATTTTCTCTTTGTGAAATTCAAAAATTCATTAAAATTTGAATATTGCTCTAAAATTTCAAAAAAATAGATTACTTTTATTTTATTGTCTTTTAATTCATGTCCAATTTCCGTGCGTTATTCTTTTCAAAACACAAAAAATTTGAAAAATATCAAAAATCTTAGAAAAATCACAGAAAATTCTAGAAAAATCTAAAAATCATGAATTCACTTTTAGTTTGTAATATTTGTCTATATTTTAGCATAAAAATAGTCTCCAGGAGTTTTTACCTTAAAATATTTTTTAAATTACAAATTACTCCCGGCTATGCACTGTTTATCATTTTTGCCACTATTGATTTTTAGAAAAATACAAAAACATCTGAAAATTATACACAAATTCCCAAAAACATTTCAAAGCCTTTAAACCCTAAAAATATTTTCTCTATAATTTTCTGGACATTTCTGACTATTTTAAAGAATAAAAAAAGAGTGTGGTGTGCGTATTTATTCCCTTGTGCATATTATTCCTTATTTTTGAAAATAAAAAGATTGCAAAAATCAAAATCATTAAAAATTGGAAAATCAGAAAACTAAAAAAATAGAAATAAAAAAACTAAAAAATAAAAAGATAAAATATCACAAAAAAACAAGATAGTTTGAATTTGAGATTCCCTTTTTCTTTTAATTGATTTTTTATTATTTGAATAACCCTCAGAAATTGTAGCCTCCCCGAGTTTGATCATGTTGCTATACATGTAAATAAGTAGCAAAAATTTCTCTCGCTTCATTATTCTCTTGTAATTAATTTTGTAGCTTGAGAAGAAAAAAATGTTTGTTTGTTGCGAGATATTTGGGTTGCAACGACCACTACATATTTTATTTCACGTCAATAATTAAAAACCTGAAGATCTCGTGTCAACAGCCTTAGCAATTAAACAACTAAAGCTCATCATTTAATATGAATCCAAAAGTAGATAATGGTGCATTAAGTGTGATATATCCTCATTTAGATAACCACGTGGTAAGAATATCTCAAAGTATTTATAAACATCTATTTCTATCTTAGAAGAACTACTCCATAAATTTAATACTAAAACTAAAATCAATATATACAAACATCCATTCTATCAACAATCATCCATTCCAAAAAAATCAAAACTTCATTCATACACTTAATATAATATCAACTTAAAAGAAGAAGTGGTTCCAATTTATTAGTTACCCAGATTTGTCTCGAAGGAGAGGGGTAGATGAGATCGATGGAGAGCGTAACCAGAGAGGAGGAGAGAGGGCGTTGATGAATATGGGATTTGTCACTCTAAAAGATTAAAATAGAGCTATGTTCTCAAGTAATTAACTGCATTTATTTATCTAAATTACATTCTTAGTATTCATGCATTTCTAAATAACATCTTTATTTTGTCATTCTAAATTGCATTAATAAGAAGCCATTAATTATGTGTAAATAAACACATGTATATTATCATAACTCCCCCTATTTTTAATTATTTTTCACTAACTCAAAATCAAATAAAATCAACTTTATTGGGTCTATAATACTAAACTTAATAAAGGAAAAATATCAAAAATTGCTAACTTGTATAATTGCACAATAAAGCCAAATCCTAGTTCAAAGACAAAAAGGTGCAAAGTTCATTCAATGGACCCTACTCACTTTTAAATTAATATACATTCAATTATCAATAAAACAAGATCAAATTCAAAAGAACCGGAGTTCTTATGTGAAACTTGGCTTTTGGGACCTCATTGTACATTGTATATGCTACCTTATTTGACATTATTATTTTATGTACAAAATTAACTCTTTTTTATTTATTTCTTTTTGATTTATTTTCTTTGATTTTTGTTTAAATAAAGCGTGTAAAAATCCAAATTAAAATTGAACTTAAAATCGAAGAAAATAAGTCAGAATTAGTCTGTATATATAACATGTATATAAGTCCCTCCTCTTTTATTTCTTTATATTCTAAATCATTAAAAATATCAAAAATTAGATTAATTGTAAATATTTATTTTATATTTTATTTGATTTAATTTTAAATTTTGTTCTATTTCAAAATCACAAAAAAAGTTGCAAAACTAAAAACTACAGTATTCTATGTACATAGAAAACCCCTAAAAACACGTTTTGTACATATGATATCGTTTGGTTTTCGTTCCTTCATAAAAGTTGTAGATCTCATCGAGAAAAACAAAATTCATGAAGAGAACTTTTTTATTTAACTTTATTTTATATTTTATTTTGATTTTTAAATTTTAATTTTCTTTTTTCTGGGAGCGACATGTGGCACTCTTGGAGTTGCCATGTCTTGCCCCCTTAATCTATGTGGTTGCCATTAATGCGGGTCGTTGGATGAAGAGCACCTCATCCAATGGCCCATATCCTATTTCTTATTTCTTATTTTATATTTGTTATTATTATTATTTCTTTTTATCCATGTCACATGGCTCACGCACGGCCGTTGATCTCGGCCGATCGAATGACCATGTTCCTTACTCCTCCCCCTTCGTCTTCTTTGCCAATGACAGACGCACCCATCCCCTCTGTCTTACTCGTGCTGCCCAACCACTTCCACAATCTCCACATCAATTTCCACAACTCCCCTCGTCGTGCTCTGTCCTTTTCCTCCAGATCTTCTCGCCTCGCACCCATTGCCACTACCTATCTCGACCTTGCAAAAACCAACCTTAAAGAGCCCCTTACCCCACTGTCAAAAGCATTCGCCATCATCTTGGATGGAGAGAAGAGAGAAACCTCTTCTTCTCATGTGATAGGAGAGTAGTTGAGGATCGAGCGATGACCCCATCTGTCATTCTGCGACATCATTCGGTGGTTGTATTCCACCGTTGCAACTGCAATCCAAAATAGATTGTTGACCTTACCATCTTGTCGAGCGACTCAGGTGAAGAATAAGGAAGCTCCTACGAGCTTCTCTTTCCCAGGCATTTGACCATCTGTCTTCCAAGTAGAACTCTTTTCCTTACGTGTTTCTTCCTCTTCCCTTCTCATCTCTATTCTCGGCTCTTCATCTGCTTCTTCTTCTTCTTTTTCTACATAATCGATTCTTCCACTCCAGCACCAAATCAATACCAATCCCGTTGGACCATCTCCATATCCTCCTCTTTTCCCTCCTTATCCCTTAAAACCTAACATCGACCATCTCTTGATCACCACTACACACTGGAGCAACACTCTTCATCTCCTCCCCTACGCAACAATGGAGCACCATCACCCAAATCAGTTCCCCACCTTCAACAACCCATCCATCCACCACCCCCCTCGCCTTGTGTGTATTGTGCAGGTAGCGGCCCCCCCACACAGAGGAGCATCGCTCTCATCCTCAAGTAGTACCGTTGCATCAGATACATCCTTGCTCCTCAATCTCCACCCAATAATCTCCTCCGGTCGAGCTAAGGAAGCATAAAAGCCATCTAGTAGCAGATACCCTCTGATCAAGATTTGTGGGCCACCATTCTCTTCATCCAACGGGTCGTTCCTTATCAGCGCCTCATCCAGTGGCTCGGTCATCGCCACGTCGTCACCTCGAATCTCCCACCAAGCTATGAGCCTTGATCGAGCCGGACCGCCCCTGCTAAGCTGCGTAGAGGGTATGCCCCTTAGGCTCCGCCCAACCTAGATGACCCTCGAAGCAAGCTCAGGTCACGTGTATAGCATGTGTGACTTGGGCATTTTGCACCCAAGCCCCCACATGTCTTCAGAATTCTACGAAACTTCTAAGTACGCGCCTGATACGTGTTGATGTGGAAAAATTGTGTGCATGACGCCTCGGGTTTTGGTAAATTAAAAAAGTGCATTGTACCTTTTCTTTTGCATTTATTTTATTTTATTTTATTACATAAAGATCCATATATTTGCACTTTTATTTGAACCTTCATTTGTCATCATTATTCATTCCAAAAATTGCATTATATTGTTCAAATAATCCTATGTTATAGGGTGAATTATTTATATTTTTATGAGCTTGGTATTAATTATTATTTTAACTGTGGTGATAATTTACATACTCTGCCCAATTGAGCTTCTGAAATTCATAGTAAAGTTTTTCCTGCTTCAAAATTTGAAGAAAAATCACATTTTATAGAATTGATTATGCTTTGTAATGCATCTAAAAAATCATATTATTTACATGTATATTTAGGTTAAAATAAATTGTTCTGTGATTCAAATAAATGATTTTTATTTGTTTGTAAACTTGGTATTTTTAGGATTTATACTTTTTCTTGAATAGATATTAATTAGATACATTTTGGATAATTTTATATATGGAAAATAATTAGGTTTGCTAATTAAAAAATTAGCTTACTCTAAATCACACAATATGTTTGTTTTATTCATAGAAAATTCAAATTGCATCCAAAATTTCCAAAAAAATATAGTAGGTCATCATATTTAACCTTCTGCCAAATTTTTCTAAATTTGCCATTTCATTTGAATGAATAATTGCATGAAACCCCTAGAAAAGAGTCATTTTTCATGCATACACATTACCCTTTAAAAATACAAAAAATATGTTATGGATTTGACATTGTATACATGATTAACAGAAAATAACATTCAGGATTTTTGAGCTCATTTGCACATTAAATTAGATTTGTTATCTTAGGCTAATTTGACCTTAAAATTGCCATTCTGCACTTGCATTTCATTAATTAGTTGCATAAAAATTTTGCTAAAAAAATTCCCTCAAAAACCTAACATCTAAATAATCTGAAAATCACCCTAAGGAAACAATGATCTCCTTGAGTTCGACCATGGGCTTTCCCAAGTAAAAAAATAAATTTGTCCACTTTTGCATTTAATTGAATATTGATTAAGTGGTCTTTTTAATAATCTGAGATTGCCCGCCAGCAACAATCATTAGTTAATTCTCACGAGTTAGCAAGGGATGATTTCATGTTCATTAGATGGCATCATTGCCAGATGACTTTTAGGGAATTTAGAAGTTAGGGTTTTCACTTCCTGGGTATTCTATCCCATGGGCTCTCTTGTAATTTATTTCTCCCTTTATTCCTACATTTTATTTCTTTGTTTAATTATTTATTTTATTTGTGTCATCTCTCTCTGAAATCGTCTTAATTTTTGTGTGAGGATACCAATGCATCTGGAGTGGCTTTTCGGGACAGGTGCATCAGTGGCTGGCTCTTCGGAAACAAGTCAACTCAAGGATGCATAAAAAATTAAAACTGAGTCGAGACATGAGAGAGTGTAGAGTCCTTAGGTTTTATTTCTACGTTTTATTTATTTTTGTAATTATTTGTAATATTGCACTTTTACAACGGTTCCCTTTAGGATCTCACGTTTGTACTCGAACTTGGACATTTTGTATCTTGTGGTGTGTCGAGACATGTTTCACTCTTGTATGGAGGGTGGGGCTCGACTTGAGTGGTTCGTAGGATAGACCTGCACTCGCAGATCTTAGAGCTTTTACATAGATCAAATATCATTTCTTATGCTCATGTAATTTTGGACCACACTTCACATTTTAATAGTACGTACTGTAGAATGTTCTACTTAGTCAAATTAAATTCGGATTCTTCCCGACTAATATAAGTTCCTACTACGTGTAGTTTTCTCTAACTTGCATTCATTTAGCATAAAAATTCAATTCTATATTGCATCCTGCAGGTAGAGCGTGAGGATCACTGCAAGTCTTCTAAACTGGGCATGCACCATTGATTTTATCAATTGCAGCGGTTTTTCTCAACCCCCTTCCCCTTGGTTTTATAACTTAGGATAAGCGGAAATCGAAACTTATCGTCAGGTGTGTCGTGTTTGGTGGACTTAATCAAGTGATAATCTAACTTAAAATCAGGACTACTAATTAGAATTGATCAAAAATTGATTAAAATAACATTTATTTTCTAGAGAGAAACTCTGTCGCTGTACGCATGTAGGTACCTACCTTCAGACAGAGCGGGTGAGAAGTAAACACTAAGGTTAGAGCCCAAATCTTTGGACTTGCGCCCTAAGTCTCTAGGTCTAACTCTTGCGAGCTTGAGAGCTATAAGCGCTTGCCTTCGACCTTAGAAACATTTTGGAGTATATCTTCTCACTATTATCCTTAGGGGTGCGATATACCCCAACATGCCTCTTTGATTGGGATATAGTGGGAGCATACACTGGGCATCACATGACTCACCTTGTGTGCTTGCGTAACAGGATTACTTTATCACTTAACTAAAACAAAAAAAATTAACGGTCGAACCTTTCTGACCATCACCATGTTGAGTTGGTGAAACTAGGGTTTGCTCTTGCATTTGACTTTGTGTTTGTCTGTGTGATATCCTTTTGTGAAATTGCACATTTTTGCCTCAATCTACTTTCATTTATTTTCAAATATGTCGGCTTATCGGTCTCTGTACCCTAACCCTGCATGTAACTTCTCATCAGCCAATTACCAACCATCTTCACCATCTCACTCCACCATGTACTCTCTACCCCATTTAAACTACAAAGTTAGACCTCCGACCAACTTTCTAGCCTCTGCTTACTCCTTCCATCAGAAACCTCTCTTTGAGACGGTTCCTCCTCAGCCACCTTTCTTCTCTCCACATCATTCCAACTACGAAGTCGGAACTCCGACCAACTTTCGAGCCTCCTCTTATTCTTCCCAACAAAACTCTCTCTTTGAGCGGATTCCTCCTCAGGCATCTTTATTCTCCCTAGCCCACATCGAATATGAAGTCAAAGCTTTGACTGACTTCCCCACTTCTTCGTACTTCTCACCAATCTTATATTCTCACATTCCCGATCTGCATCCATCCTTGGCTGACTCACCGTATTCTCAGGCACTTGCTAGAATCAAGGAACCATTCAAAGAGCAAGCCACTGTTGAGACAGATGATTGATAGAGTTATTTACACCCACAAGCCTCATTTCCTCCTGATATGAATGGTGGGACAAGTCAACTATTTACACATACACATCCTGACTTGACCTTAGGGTATAACATGGTCGAACAAACAAACCACATGGAGAGGCATGCACCCTATGATTTTCTAGACTTGATTGACCTTAGCATTAAAGCTCACATTGACCATTCCTCATGCTACCCATTCATAGAGCCTACATATATAGGGTATTGGAACCATGAGCTCGATCTACAAGCCCCTTATTTGCTGACTCCACTATATGAGGCTCCGACCAATATCTGTAGGACGCTAGGGAACTCATACACTCTTTACAGATTTAATGTTGAAAACCCTTTCTACAAGCCCCCTTATACTCAACAAACCATTACATACCAAAGTCGAGGTATGCTGAGTATGAGACTCCAAGTTCCCAGCAGTATCTTCCAATCGAACAGATCTCTCCCATGATTTTTCACGGGAACTTTTTGGAGGATGGCATTTCTAGATGTGTTTGGAGACATGAATCAATTGAGGACATGTTGAGAAATGTCACTGGCCTATTAATTTCATTTGTTGCCAGCTCGGGTATGAAAGTGGAGAACAAAATGAGCAGATTTAATGCTAAAAACCTAAAGGACACTAGGGAACCCACACACTCTATACAGCTAGAGTCCATTCTACCACCCTCTTTGATGATGCGGATTTTATGATCGACTAAGGTGGAATAAATAAACAGAGTGGCATTGTCCCCAATCAATCAAACTGGTCATAAGAAAAATAAACCACTCTCAAAAATCGACAAGGAATGTAAGCGGTTCTGCGATTTTATTTACCTGGTATAGCGACCAGGGTCGAATATAAGGAGCACGATTGAAAAACTAAGTAGTCAGATTTCGAGAAAATAAATACTTTTGGTGGTTTTTATTTTTTTCAAATTTTTAATTTTTAAATAAAGGCAAACAAGCTCAATAAATAAAAGACACACACCATACTCTTTTTGTATTTTTCAAAATAGTCAAAAAATGCTCAGAAAATTATAATGAAAATATTTTTGGATTTATATAGTTTTTGGTAATTTTTAGGGATTTTCTAATTTTTTGTGAATTTCTAAAAAATCAAACAGTGATAAAAAGTTTAATATAGAGCACAACTAGGAACAATTATCAAATTAAAAATACTTAAGTGCCCAAAACTCTAGGATGGTATTTTTATGAGAATATATAAGTAAAAATCTACAAACATGGATTGAAAACACTATTTTTAGATTTTCTTTCTTTACTTTTTATAATTTTAAGAATTTTTGGTTTTTTTGCAATTTAGGGTATTTATAAGGAATTTTCAAACAAAAATGACATTGGAGGTAAAACACAACAAAATACAACTACGAAAAGTTTTGTGGAATTTTTAGGGCATTTTTTCAATTTTTATAATTTCTCAAAAAAATAGGACACTTTTTAGTGGTTTTTGAATTTTTAATATTATAAAATGCAACCAATTTGGCAAATAAAAACTACCACGTAAATATCAAGCAAGCAAGAACTAACAAGTATTTTTGTATAATTTTGGGGCCAATTTGCTATTTATTTCATTCAATAAAAGACAAGAAATTTAAAATAGTTTTCAAGTATCCAAATGTAAATAAGTTAAGTTTCAAGATCAAACAGGTAACATATATTAAAGTTCCACGGCCAAAGATGAAATTTATCTAGAGAAGGCACGCGCAGCACGTGAGTCAGACAAGTAGGGGCATATTTGTAGATATGAAAAAGATTTCATTCATTCCATAGCAACTAATTGGTTCAGGGAATACCCTAGAAAAGCACGTGAGGATGGACGTGGACTCAACCGAACTGGACTAAAATGCAAATAGAGGAAGAATAAGGGTTTAATTGCAAATATTCTTAACTAATTATTACGATTATTGCACTTAATGAAAATGATATAAAAGAGTCGGGGAAAAAGTGAAATATACATAGTAGGGCGCGTGGTAGGCGCGCGAGGACTTCTGACGTAGGGCCCTGATGACTGCTCGAGGTAGATCTGATGGCTCTGATCCCAGGGATGCGTGTCAGATTCACCTGCAAAGCTGATCTGATGGTTGAGGTGGTGTCATAGAGGAGCAGTCATATCTGATACCAGGATCTGATCCAATGGTTTACAGACAATGTCGGTCGGGCAGCAAAGATGGGGGCCTAGACTTGATCCAAGAGTAAGGATAAGACTCTATCGGGTGGCCTGGATCAGATCTGGGGAGACGGCACAGATAGGACTATAGTGAAGTGGGATGGACAAACTTGGATCTAACGAACTTCTTCTGAGCGTGGAGAATGATCCACGGCTCCTATGAAGCAGCTGAGAAGTCCAACACGGTCGTGGAAGCACTCCGCGTCGAGTAAGATGCTCCGATGAAAAGGAGGACGGACGGATTGGCATCGTGACGATGTACCTCCTAGAGATACTCTGCCAAAGTAGTTGGAGCCCCAAGTGGGCCTCCTTGCGTGAACCAGTACCTGCAGAGAAAAGGGGGACTCGGGGGTTGTGCTCCAATCATTTTATTGCATGCGGATATGAAGGAAGCGATGGGGAATGAGGTTCGACCTCTGACGGAAGTGGAGGAAGGAGGTCTCGTCCTTAATCTCACTCTGATGAGTGAATCTAAGGTGGTCAGGTCGTGAGAGGAAGTGGATGGTGAGGCACAAAGTCGATTAGAATGTGGAGGCGCATATAGTGGGACTCCGACCAGATGGTCGGAGCTGATGAACCGATAGTGGATGGGGTGAACTAAATTGAAGCGCAATGATGAGTGCCGGTGATAGAAGCATTACCTGAAGGTGCTGACGGCTCAGGATCTCCAGGCGAGGGGAATGGCAGAGTTGTAGCCTCAACCGAGATGCTATGGGCCAGGGAGGCTTATCGCGGCGGTGCACGCTGGCCACGAGCTGAGCAATCTCTCTTGGTTACCGATTCAACTCCCTAAAGGCACCTAAAGGGTCCTACCACGATGCTAAAGGCGCTAAGGGGAGGAAGGTGGCGTGAGGGATGAGTTGTCATGCTCGGGAGGAAGCATATTTATAGGAGTGCTCAAGGGTCTAGAAAGATCGGAGAGAAATGCGAAACCCTAGGCAGATCCGATTGTGCCTAAGGATCCGCAAGGATCATAGATCCTAGAAGCAAAGTTGGGGAGTGAAATCAAGGCAAAGGGGCATCAGAGTCGGGCACTAAAAATGGAAGAAGTAGCTCTGGCGAGGTGAATGCAGACCCGACCTGACTAGGAGGAGACGTTGACCATGGTCAACGATCCTAGGTGGACCACTCGTAATGTAGAATACACAAAAATGAAAGAATATTAAATATAAAATAATAAATTATTTTAATGGTGTATAAAATAAAAAAATGTTTATTATTTTATTAACTATTTTCTGTGATTTTTAATTATTTTATGAAAAATCCAAATAGGGTATATATGGTACTAAGTGTTATATACATGTACATTATATCTATGTATTATGTACAAGTATTTTTATTTTATTATTTTTACAAAAATACTTTTTTATTTTATATTTTATTTATTTACATAATAATTTTAAGAGTATAAAATGGTTTTTATCTTATTTTTATAATTTATATAAGGGTGTTAAATAAATAGGTAGAATATCCACACAAGTGTCTTTTGTACATTGTGTTGTTGGATTTTAATTTTATTTTGTTTTTCTGATTTTTATTTTATTTTTATATTATTATTAGGACTATATAAAAGTATTTAAAAATAGTAAGATATTTTTATTTTGTCAAAATTAAATATAAATATTTATTTGTACAAATATAGGTGGTATGTACAATACATAGTGTACCCTTATCTCTCTCTACTTATTCTTTTGTGATTAGGCCAAGTCTTGACCGTCTCTTAGGGTTGGGTCACTATATATTTATTCTAAATACATCCTTCTTTTTCATTTCTCTTTATTCTTTTATTTTTGGAAAATAAGTGTTAATTATGAGATATTAACAAAGACATGCACAATGACAATTTATTGTATTCACGGGTATTTATAGATAGTTTTGCTAAAAGAAAGAGCTAAAATAAAACAATAAAGAATAAGAATCGTAGAATTATCATCCCTCTATACTTTACCTTTTCTAGTCCGTTAGCAAACACTTATTTGAAAAAGAAGTGAAAAAGAAGCGAAGAAAAGAAAAAGAACCAAAGTTGATTATTAAACTTGTCTTTACTAAATTGGAGTATAGAGCTCAATCAGACCTTTGGATTATTAGTTTGGTGGAACCTTATTGGGACATGGGTTTAAGACTCAATAGCCTCCAAGTTCCACAATTCTATGATCAGGACTCCTTAATAACCGAGTCAGAATCAGTCTACATACGCACACTCTAATGACTATGAATATTTCCTTGTATTGTGTAAGTGATATGTAGCTCCCCATCTCAGAAATGGCAAAGAAACAACCTCCCTCAACAAGGTAACTCTAATCCCCCAGTATAGCAACTCTTTCCTTAAGGAGCGGGGTATTCCCTTCTAAGTTCAAGTAGAACCAGCTCAAGAAGAGGGGGCAAATAGAATAAATCATGACCAGTTTAGCCATGTATCCTTAGGAGCTTAACTAGTGTAGCTAAGTCTCCAGTTGCAAGCTTCCATGAGATGGGATGGTGGAATACATATACTTTGCTTATTCACTATATACATTCCGGCATGCATTTTATTTTCAATCAGGCTCGTCCCTTTTTTAGAGTTTTTCATAATTTTGCATTTTTTAAAGTGCATATGTAAAATATATCTACATGGTACAGTATGTACATAAGGAGTTTTTCTTCTTGAGCAAGTAGACTATCCCTCTTTTGAAGCATTATTGCAACCCACCGACTCCTGTCTTTAGACCTCAATGCCATTAGACTGAGTTGAGGCGCACATCCCTCCCTAGAGGAAGACAAGAAGTTCCAGCTAACAGTACTACCCTCGTATGCTACCCCAAGCCAAAGGATTCTGCCTCCTCACCACCTCATCCGTGTTGAGCTACGTGTAAGGTGCGTGTCCAAGTCAAGCCATTGTCTCTGAGAGTCATGTGTGCATTGTTAAGTGTTCTACTTAGGCTCATTAAGATGACATGTGAACACAGCCTATGGACTCAAAGAATTAAGTCATTATGTACCTGAAAAGCCTTAACCCCAAATCCTATAAGGTTCCTCTGAAGTTAAGTGGATTAAGGTCTTAACCAAGCTTCATTTTTCAATTTAATTCTAGACTAGTTTAAATGTCAACCATGATTTAGAAGAATATACATGAAATATATACAAAACTCTTTTTGTGGAAATTTTTTTAAAAATATGTAATTTTTTGGGAATTTTTGAATGAAGAAAGAAGGGAAAAGTTTTGCAAAATATTTTTACAAACATTTACAAACAAAATTTTGCAAGCATTTATTTTTCAAACATTTTTTCAAAAATTTTGTACTATATAAATAATTTTTATACAAAAATATTTACAAAGAATTTTACAACCAACATCATTTTTGAAAAAGTTTGTACAAAAACAATTATTATAAAAATCTTTTACAAACATTTATATGAGAAATTTTAAAAATTTTGTAATTTTTTAGACATATTATTAATACACACAAAGTACAAGTTATGGTTAAAGCATATATACAATATACACGGCACCCCCTATACTTAGCTCAAACGATGTCCTCAGAGTGATCAAAGAGCGACAAAGGAAGATATAACTCGTGTTGAGTATAGGGAAGTGAAAAGAATGCTATACTACAACGACGAATGAAAGAATGAATAGAATGAATAGAGGTCGATGATCCTTCTATACTAAGGATCAAATAATCCTAAGTACAAAAGTCTGTACACAAGGGGAAAACCGAAGAATAGAATGTACATGTATTACCTTCCCTATAGTTAGGGTAAAATATCCCAAAGTATATGCATCAAAACAGGTAACCCCCTATACTTAGGGCAAAGTGCCCCCTAAGTATAGCATAATCATAATATGAAGACGGGGTATCAGATAAAAAGAATGAATGATATGGACAGTCTGGATCTATACAGTTGTGAAGAAGAAGTGATAATCAGGCATGAGATGCAACTGATGTGAGTCAAAGATCACATATCATACAAAATGAATAGGGGCAACATCAACGATCAGCTGATCATGATCAAGATATGGCTTCAGGAGCTGACCGTTAACTCGAAAGGTGGAATCAACTGACAATTCAGATATATCAATGCTTCCATTGTCGTACACCTTTCTGACCAAGTATGGTCCCTTCTATTTGCTTTGTAATTTCCCTAGAAATAATCTCAACCTAGCATCAAATAGCCATACTCTGTGGCTCAGCTCAAACTGTTTATGGATAATGTTATAATCATGCCATATCTTCACTCTATCATTATACTGTAGGCTACTTGAGAAGGTTGTGTCCCTCAACTCCTCCAGGGCTGCCAATTCTGCTTTCCTTTGATCTCCTACACTCTTGGGATCCAATAGTAACTTTGTAACTACCCAAAGTGACTTGTGCTTGATTTCCACTAGTAAGTGGTGTGCTTACCATAAACGAGCCGAAAGGGAGATGTACCCAAAGGTGTCTTGAATGAAGTCCTATAAGCCCACAAGACCGAATCCAAAAGCTACGACCAATCCTTTTGGTCTGAGCGGACAAACTTCTGCAATATAGTCTTGATCTCCCTATTCGAAACTTCAGAAAGACCGTTAGTTTGAGTATGATATGGAGTGGCAACTCTATGGTCAATGTTGAACTCGTTAGCAAGGGCCCTTACATTGTCGTTGATAAAATGAGTCCCCCCATCACAAATCAAAACTCTAGGTACCCCGAACCGTGAAATGGTTTTTTTCTCAAAAATTTGCAAACAATCTTAGCATCTGCGGCTCAGGAGGGGATGGCCTCAATCCAACGACTAACATAATCTATAGCAAGCAGAATGTACTCGAATCCCTGACTCTTAGGGAATGGACCCATGAAATCAATGCGCCATGCATCAAAAACCTCACAGAAGTGAACGGGCTGCATCGACATCATATCACGTTGTCCACAATTGCCATACATTGAAGTCAATGCACCTCTTTACGAATTCATCTGAATCCTTGAAGAGGGTTGGCCACCAGAGGTCGGATTGGAGAATTTTGTGTGATGTCCATCTCCCTGAGTGATGTCCTCCAGCCTCAAGATTGTGGCAATAGGTGAGGATGTTATGGTGCTCCTCCTGAGGAATGCACTGACGCCAGACACTACCCCCCTTCATGGTAAAGGGTGGGATCCTCGCAATGGTATGACTTGGCCTTTGCAAGGAAGGTCTCAAGTCACTGTCTGGGCCAACCTTGTGGGACTTTCTTGGTGACAATATAGTTCACAATGTCAGCATACCATGGAAGCGAGGTAATAGCAAGAATTGCCTCGTCTGGAAAAGTCTCTGTGATAGGTGTGGTCTACTCTAAATCCTCGAGATGCTCTAATCGGGAGAGGTGATCAGCCACCACATTCTTGACTCCGGGTTTATCCTTAATCTCTATATCAAACTCTTGGAGTAGAAGTATCCATCTGGTCAATCTGGCTTTGGCATCCTTCTTTTCTATAAGGTTTCGGATGGCGGTGTGATCTGTATAGATAGTCACTCTAGATCCAAGAATGTAAGATCAAACTTATCTAAAGCAAAAACTACGGCTAGCATCTCCTTCTCAGTCATGGTGTAGTTCTGTTGAGCGGCATCCAAAGTCTGGCTAGCATAGTAAATGGAAAAAGGCAATTATCCCTCCTCTGTCCAAGCACAACCCCTGTGGCAAAATCAGAAGCGTTTGTCATGATCTCGAATGGAAGAGATCAATACGGTGGCTGAAGGATAGGAGCCTGACAACTAATCCCTTGAGAGTCTCAAATGACGCAAGACACATATCATCTACAATGAAGTCAGTGTCTTTTATCAGCAAATCAGTAAGCGGTCGGGTAATCCGATTGAGAAACATTGGTTGAAACCAACATGCCTTAGAAAAGACCGTAACTGTAGAAAATTGGACGGTAGAGTGAGCTTCTTTATGATATCCACCTTGGTCAGATCGATCTCCATGCCCCTATTGAAGATGATGTGGCCATGGACCATCCCATGAGTCATCATGAAATGACTCTTCCTCTAAGATAGAATAAGGTTGACCTCGATGCAGCATTGAAGTACTTGATCTAGGCAGTCTAGACAAGCATCAAATCCATCGCCATAGATCGAAAAATCATCCATGAAGACCTATAAACATTCGCCCACCATGTCTGAGAAGATGGAAAGTATGCACCTTTGGAATGTAGCCGGGGCATTACATAAACCGTAGGGCATCTGTCTAAAAACATACATTTCGAACGGACATGTGAACTTCATTTTGTCCTTGTCATTGGTCTCTATGGCCACCTGATTGTATCTCGAGTACCCGTCAAGAAAGCAGTAATGAATCTTCCCAACTAGCCTCTCGATGATCTGATTAATAAATGGCAGCAGGAAATGATCCTTCTTGGTGGCCTGATTCAATCCTCTATAGTCTACACAGACTCTCCAAGAAGTGGGTACTCGGGTAGCTATCTCCTCTCCAGACTCGCTCACAACTATGGCGGTACCCGTCTTCTTGGGTACCACATGCAATGGACTGGCCCATTTGGAGTCAGAGATGGGGTAGATAAAATTGACGCTTCACCACTTAGATATTTCCTTCATGACCACATATCGAAGATTCGAGTTCAGCCTTCGCTGGAACTCACGCGATGGCTTGGCGTCCTCTTCAAGATAGATATGGTGGGAGCACAAGATCAGACTTATCCCCTGGATATCAGCTGCGCTCCATTTTATTGCCTTGCGATTTCTTTTAAGAACCTCCATCAAACGATATTCTTGGTCTTCAGTCAAATCTGCTAACATAATGACTGGGAACATATATGGCTCACCTGCAAGGAACCTATACTTCATGCTCTGCGGCAAGGTCTTCAATTCGAGACAAGTGGGAGCTGGCAAATCTGGCCTCTGAAACATCTGCGTGAAGGCTACCAGATATGTGTGTGAGAATTCTCATTGAATCTGCAAATCTGATGAAGACGGTCCTGCTGGTATATCTGTCAACTGTGTTGGCTCGCTCTCCATTCTAGTTGTGCGCTCTATGGAAATCAGACATGGTAAATAGTCATCAAAGTCTTGCCAATCAAAATCAGTGTCTGAGTTTGAGGGATCTGAATCACATGAAATGAAGTTTGCTTCACTACCCTGATCGCAACCGTCAACCTCTATGGTGTCATGTGCCATGAGTGTGCTCTCCGAACTCTACTCAGTTGTCATCTGTAACTTTGTAGTGTCTGAAGGTGTGACAAGAGCTCGTGATGCTGGATCTGCCCAAACTTCTTTATCATTTGTAATCACAAAATCATATTCCTATAGTGTCTGAAGGTGTGACAAGAGATCGTGATGCTGGATCTGCACAAACTTCTTCATCATTTGTAATCACAAAATCATACTCCTGGTGGATGTCTAGCTCCACAACTATCATCTGCTCTGAGTCGATAGTCTTTTCTGAGCAAGTTGAATCTCTGGCTCTAGTCTCCTCGATCGTCTCTATTTGTACACTTTCGCCCTCGATGCAGAAGTATACCTTCCCGCTATCACGATCGAATACTTCCTTGGATGTGTCCAAGAAAGGTAATCCTAAGATAATGGGGGTATCAGTCATTGCTTCAGGGATCTCCATGTCTAGTACAACAAAGTCCAAGGGGAATTTCAGGCCCTGAATTATGACGACAACATCCTTTAGTAACCCCTTCAGCCTCTTAACAGATCTATTAGTAAACTAAAGGACTGCCCTTCTTTGTCTAAAAGGGCCAAATTCAAATCGGTCGAGTAAGGCAATCGCGAGGAGGTTAATCGAAGAATTGTTGTCTAATAGAGTACGATCAAATCGCTGCTCATGAATATTGAAATTGACATAAGGAGCTCATGCATCAGGTCTCTTGGCCGGAAATAGGTTATGGATAGCAAAGCAAGTGGCACGGGTGAGCACATGGATCTATGCATTGTGGTTCCTCTTCTTCCTGTGGATGGTGGTCTTCTTTCTCAAGTTTTTCTGGAAAAGAGGGATGTGCTCAAATTCCACCTGAAGAGTCAATTGTATCTTGAATATGCCTATCATCTGCTTGTTGAACTCTATCTGATGTCTCTTTTTTGGGTTTTCTATTTTGGTCCCCTTTCCAAAGTGGAGTGCTTGAGGGAAGGGGATGAAAGGACCCTCTCCAGAGAGATGAGTGTCAAGAACAGGTTCTTATGTATGCAATAGGCTAGAATCCATGCAAAATTCATCAAGCACAATAGATGGACTCGCTGGAGATATAGAAACCTTTCCTTTATTCATATTTTTTATTTTTGTCGTTTTTCCATTTTTATATTTTTCTAAAAGTGTCCTCAGGTACATGATGAGCCAACACAACAGAAGGAAGTTTGGTGGCATCAGTACCACCGACAACGTTTGATCTTGCAGCATCAACACCGCGCTTTGACTTGGCATCTAGAATCATGGTGGCCTCAGCACCACCATCTGCAATTGAAAATACGACAGCCTCAATACTGTCGTCTGGATCAGCGTCCTTGGTGGTGTCAGCACCATCGTCGTCGTCATCATCATCTCATCCATCCTCCTGTCAATCCTCTATACTGCTATCAATCTGTCTGCTATGGATCAAAAATTGATCTCATTCCCCTCTAAGTAGGAGTGATATGGTGGTCTCTATCTAAGCTCTGCTAGTGGTTTGTGCTTGGTTATTCTCAATCATCCTCTCTGTAACGCCCCACCTCGGCGGTAGCGCATCTCAACATTACCCAACAATAGTCATAAACAACCTGCATGATATACCATTTATACAAATATAAAGACATAGGGAAGAAAATCTAAGTTTTCATTGATAATAAAAGTCCATATAAGGATAACAATAGAATCTCACAGTCTCTTTATTACATCATAAATAGATGAAACAGAGGGAAATAAAATGACTACAGAACTAAGCCTCAACCTCAACAATGTCCTGCAGCTGCACCACCGAAAACGCGAGCCTCTGTCTCATGTTCAACACTTCCTGATGGATTTCCAAAGAATGTAACTTGTGAGTCAACTGACTCAGAAAGGAAAAAATAAATTACAAATCAAGAGATTATAGGTAGACAATGCAAATGCAGTAATGAACAAGTTTAGAAGAGAACATTTTAAAAGCATCTAGCCATACACAATCACTTATTTTAGTCCTTTAACACGTACATAATCAAAACCGATTCTTTGATATATCTTAATCCAAACTTTTATTTACTTATCCCAGACTCGCCCATCAAAGGAAAAAGACTACACTAGGAATGAAGCCTGCAACACTCCATTCAAAGTGCAACCTAAGACCTGTGTGCAAGCGCGATCCTTCAGCTAGTGTAGTTGGTAGTACTCTGACACTCAAGATGGGCATACATGCCCAATGAGTCACAACTCTGTCAATCGAGTCTGTCGGAGGAGTCTCGCTCGCTCCCTAAAAAGTGCAACAAAAACGGATCTGTATTGTGCAATGCATGCATGCCTCCACCTCAACTTCACCAGAATACCTACCACCACCCCACTCTGTGATGCCCCTCGAGTGGGGGTGACTCACTGTCGGTTCAACTGGGCTACAAGGGTGTGCACCCACCTTGCAGTAATTATCTTTCGTTTCCTTATACGTGTATTTACACCCTACTTGGAAGGTAAAATAATCTTGGATATGATAACACTTCCATTCAATGATGGAACCAAATCATTAATATTTAAGATACTAGGCATGCAACCATACCCTTAGTCTTCAACAAACGACATACCCGTCAGGTATCACATTTCATTTCCATCATCTGGATTGTTAAACAAGTTCATCGAGCACCATATTCCGTTACAACCAAAATAAATTATCTCGATGATTGTCCAAACATTCGATCACTAATCCAAACATCCACCACTTTATGACTCGTAAAATCAATTAATCATCAAGAGAAATTCATAATGTGCAAAAGTGAGATACATAATATGTTGGGGTCAATAAAAGTACATATCTCGATTAAAAGATGATTGGATATCAACATAAGCTGTACATATTAATTAACAGAAGCCTGTATATGGGTATAACGGGTGTGATTGGTTTTGGGGTGTACCATAATTATAGGATACTATATATAGAATAGAGAGATCATTGAAAACAGAGATTGTAACGACTAGAGTATCTATACTAACAATAGTTAGAAATTTTTTAGAATGAAAAGAAAAAGATGGTCAATGATGCTTACTGTAAAAAGAATAAAAGTTGAATTATGTGTGCAGGTTATATATCATGGACATCATTCATGTCAGGCATAATATAATTGTTTAGCAATCCGCTATTGAGGCATAATCCATTCGAAAATCACTTTTATTGACCTATAGATAAGAGCTTCCGGACATATCTCTTAGATACATACAAATGTTCAAATCATCAACTATTAGAAGAGATTTTATATGAGTCACCATTGCCATGTAATCTACGATGTAAGGTTACCGCATGACAATTGCCAACTACATAATTAGGATATATGTAATGGCGTTCTATCTAAAAGATTTTGTATGCTCGTGAGAATTCTATTTCGTATTACTTTTGCTTTCCAATAAGCGATTACTTCATTGACAATTTATATATCTACATAACCATAAAGGTATTAATGGTTTATCTCATGACGTTATAGGTAGCGAATTCCCTGAACAATAGTAATTACTAAACTAATTTCTTTACCACAGAGAGAAAAATGGATTCTTAAGATTATGTTATAATTATAGCACTAAACCAAGCCTCATGACGTGATCAACCTACACCATTTATATTCTTATATGTTGAAACATGAAAAGGGAGGAGTCTGAAATTATCAAGGAGTTATAACTATCCAATAGCATCCATCGTGAAAGAAAAATAATAAAACGATCCTTTCCCTCGTTAGAGAGATAATCCTAACATCGCCTGATTATTGGTCAGTGATTCACCAACCAAGCTTATGGTATAATGCCATGAGTTCCAATTATACCTTCCATGTATAAAGGATTAACCATCTTCCTAAATCAACCTAAGACTCGCAAGGGGAATATTTGATGAGAATAGCCATGACCCACCAACAGCAAAAGATGATCTCGGGGCCGGATCAAAATCAGACTATCCTCGAACAACAATCTCTCAAAAAGAGAGATACAAGAAAATAAAAGGGAGAAGGTTGCAAATCTGTTACATATGCTCGTGCGCGCCTTTGATCCACGTGCTTGATCGTTCGATCAAGAATTTGATGAGAGAGATGCCTTTCCCTTGTGCTCCTTTTCCAGTCGTCGTGAAGCTACAGAGCTTGCATTGTTCTCCCTTTGATTCTCTGGATAAGGAGAGAGAAAATGAGATCAGAGAATGACTTGGGAAGGGGGAAGAGGATGGATTAGGGTTTGGGAAGGAGTGGGAATGAGGGAAGATGAAGGGTGTGAGTTTTTATATAGTTGAGGATTAAAACCCTAGTTTTACGATCCCTAAAATAGCTCTAATCCGAAATTGATTAATCAAATCCCGTAACCATTAAATCTCCTCAATATCCATGATCCCTCTACACCAAAACATGCATATCTCCCACATCCGAATTCGGAATTACGCGTTTTGGACTATTTGGAAAGCTTGCGACGAGACGCTTCTTTTGAGTATAATATTGAATAGGTTTCAAGACTTCGGAAGAAGTCGAAAATTGCGGGGTGTTACATAATAACAAACTTAAAATCAGTCTCGTCCCCGAGAATTGGGATGCAAAAGATGTAACATAACAACCTTAAAATTTTGGGCTATATCGAGCAAAAGATAACAACCTTAAAAAGATGAAAGTATAGATTATAGATCACCTTCAAAAAGGTGAGAATAGTCACGCCGCATATTTGCCTCGGGTTCCCAGGTGGACTCCACAAAGTTGTGTCGTTGCCAAAGGACCTTCACCAAAGGTATCTCCTTCTGCCTCAACTTCTTCACAGAACGATCGATGATCCGGACTGGTTCCTTCGGGTAACTCAGATCGGTGTCCACGTGAAGATCATCATAATTAATCACATGTGATGGATCATGCACATATTTTCTCAAGTTGGAGATATGAAAAAACATCATGCACACCAGCAAGGTGAGGAGGAAGTGCAATCTTGTATGAAACTTTACCAATCTTGTCGAGAATCTCAAAAGGTCCGACAAACTGTGGTGCTAATTTTCCCTTCACTCCAAACTGTTGAACTCCCTTCATGGGAGAAACTCTCAAGAAGACAAAATCTCCAACCTCAAAGCTAAGATTAGTGCACCGTCTATCGCTATAGCTCTTTTGCCTACTCTGTGCAGTAAGCAATTTCTCCCGAGCTATCTTGATTGCCTTAGCGGTCTCCTCCAATTACTCTACCTTATGTAAAAGGTTATGACCAATCCCATGCCAACTCAGAGGTGTAGAACATCGCCTTCCATGCAACGCTTTAAAAGGGGCCATGCCTATGCTGGCATGGTAACTATTATTATATGTAAACTCTGCTAACGCCAAATGGTCCTTCCATGACCCTTTCCACTCCAGCACACATGCTCAAAGAAGATCCTCCAGTGTCTGAATCATCCTCTCAGATTGTCCATCGGTCTGTGGATGGTAAGCAGAACTGAGGCGTAGTTGCACTTCTAAAGAACTCATGAATTATCTCCAGTAGTGAGAGGTGAACCTTGGATAACGATCAGATACAATCTGCTTCGGCAACCCATGAAGCCTGACAATCTCCTTAATAAAGATCACTGCAAGCTGTAAGGGAGTGCATGCCATACTCACATGTATGAAATGTACTGACTTAGTAAGCCTATCAACCACGATCCAAATGGCATCATGACTACTGGTGGTCTTAGGAAGTCCCGTCACAAAGTCCATAGATATACCCTCCCACTTCCACTTAGGAATAGGAAGGGATTGGAAAAGTCCAGGTGGCCTCTTATACTCAGCCTTAATTTATTGAAACGTCGGGCATTTTGCCACATACTTAGCTACATCTCTTCTCATTTGCTTCCACCAAAAATTCTTTTTCAAATCCTTATACATCTTGGTGCCACCAGGATGTATCGACAAACGTGAACTATGTGCCTCACGCATCATCTCTTCCCTTAATTGTACATATGTTGGGACACACAATCAATACCCATTTCGTAGCACACCATCTTGATAAGAAAAACCAACTAAGGTTCCTGCAATAGCCTTCTCTTTGAGTCTCTGCATACTCAAGTCTGCATGTTGCCCCTGGATGATTCGCTCAACTAACTCTGGACGTGAAGGGGATGGAACTATGACTGTTTCTCGACCACTCTGAAATGGATGCCAATCGCTGAAAGTTGCAAGAAGATCTCATGCTTTAAGCTGAGGATGTGATTCATTTGAGTGGGGCCTACGACTGAATGCATCAGCAACCACATTCACCTTACCAAGATAGCAAGAGATGGTGCACTCATAATCCTTTAAAAGTTCCATCCATCTCCTTTGCCTCATATTGAGCTCCTTCTGATCAAAAAGATGCTTGAGACTCTTGTGATCTGTAAAGATTTCAAAAGCAACCCCATAAAGATAGTGTCTCCACATTTTAAGAGCGAAGACAACTGCTGCCAATTCCATATCATGGGTCAGGTAATTTTTCTCATGCGGCTTCAACTGTCGAGATCTGTATGCAACAACCTTACCATGTTGCATCAAAACTACACCTAGCCCCTCCTTTGATGCATCAGTGTAAACCGTGAATCCGTTTGTATCCGATGGAATTGTCAAGATGGGAGCTGTAGTAAGCCTCTCCTTCAATGTTTGGAAGCTATTCCCACACTTTTCTGACCAAGTATATGGCATCTCTTTCTTGGTCAGTTAGGTGAGGGGAAGGGCGATCTGAGAAAATCTTTTCACAAATCGTCTATAATAATCGGCTAAGACAAGAAAGCTTTGGATCTCAGACACATTCTTCGGTCGTTCCCAACTAAGGACTGCTTCGATTTTTGCAGGATCCACTGACACTCCTGCACTTGAGATAACATGACCTAAGAATGATACTTCTTGAATCTGGAACTCACACTTACTAAACTTTGCATATAGCTTGTGACTTTGCAAGGTCTCCAGCACTGTCTGTAAGAGTGTGCAATGTTCCTTCTCATCTCGAGAGTAGATAAGGACATCATCAATGAAAACCACAACAAAGTTGTTGAGGAAAGGTTGAAACACCCGATTCATCATTTCCATGAATGTTGCTGGGGCATTTGTCAAGCCAAATGGCATCACCAAGAACTCGTAGTAACCATATCTGGTTCTGAATGCAGACTTAGGTATATCCGCATTCCAAATACGTAGCTGGTGATAACTAGACTGTAGATAATTCTTGGAGAAGATGGATGACCCGTGTAGCTGATCAAAGAGATCGTCAATGCACGGTAAAGGGTAACGATTCTTGATTGTTACTTTATTCAACTGTTGATAATCTACACGCATGCGCATAGATCCATCCTTCTTCTTAACAAAAAGGACAGGTGCTCCCCATGGAGATGTACTAGGACGTATGAAACCCTTCTCCAGCAGTTCTTGTAACTGCACCATGAGTTCCTAATGTTCAGTTGGTGCCATCATGTATGTTGCCATAGATATTGGTTGAGTTCCTAAAATGATAGAAATCTCCAACTCAACCTCACGAGGTGGGGGAAGCCCAGGAAAATTTGTAGAAAATACATCTGGAAAGTTATTTACTATTTCAAAATCCTTTATTCCTTCCATAGGGGTTTGATTCCCAATGACATGAGCAATAAATCCTTCGCATCCGTGAGATAGCAGGCGATGAGCTTGCAACGCTGATATGCATGATACACCTCTCGATGAGGTGTTGCCATCAAATACAAATCCTTGTAGCTTAGGAATCCTGAAAATAATATGTTTCTGGAGACAGTCTGAACATGCATGGTGATTCTCGAGCCAATCCATGCTGAGAATAACATCAAAATCCTCCATCTGAATGAGCAGCAAGTATTCCTCGAGCATATAACCTCCAATTTAAATTGGGCAATCAGGAAGCACCCGATGGACAACAAACACCTGACCCTCGGGTCCCTTAATAAGATAAGGGCCTGAAACTATGGTAGGCTCTTGGCCTAAGGTATCTGCAAAACTCCATGACACGAAGGAATGAGATGCACCCGAGTCAAAAAGAGCATGAGATGTAAAGTCGCCTACTGAAACAATACCCTCACACAACCGATCCCGAAGCATGTGCTTGCCCATCAGTGATGGCATTGAGTTGTCCTTCTCTTCGTGGCCCACTGGAACCTGTCATGCTCCGAGTCTGGTTGGGATGTCCCCTGCCGCCACGAGAGGTAGAATCATGTCCTTAGTGTTGCGGACATCCCCCCCCCCCGTACAATACCTCGCATCTCTGAAGCTCCCAACGGACAATTGGACCTGATGTGCCCCTCTTGGTTGCGTCGGTAGCAAACACATGCATCTGTCATGGTGTTTACCACTGGATGTGCTGCTCGTGATGGCTCAGAAAGTGCTTGCCCCAATGTAGGAGCTCCTCTATGTGTGGACATGGTAGACATGCCAGGCCGGTAGGGGTGGAGAGGTTGTCCTCTCCATGTCGCCAATCGATCATTACGAGTAGTCCTCCCATAATAGTTCGGTCATCCTTGCCTGATTTGTATTGACCTGCCTTCACGCAAGTCCTCCTCCACTCGTGATGCAGCATCAACCACTTCCTTCATTGTAACCAATCAAAGAGATACTAACCTCTCGCGAATTTCCTTACGAAGACCTCAAAAAAACTTTAAAGCTTTTTCAGACTCGGTCGGCACAGTGCTAGTAGCATACTTCAACAACTCAGTGAACATGTTCAGATAAGCAGTCACGGTCCTATTCCCTTGCTTGAGTTGTGTGAACTCCACGCGGCGCTACTTTAACCAGGATTCCGGATAGAAATGCTCCTGGAATACCTCAGTAAATTTCTCCCAAATAATTGGCATTGCAATCAGCGGCTCCATAGAACTCCACCATTCCTCGGCATATCCCGCTAAGGAGTAAGTAGCAAGGGTAACCTTCTCCTCATCTGGTACATGTATGGTGCGAAATACCTTTTCCATATGCTTCATCCACCTCTCTGCCACATCTGGGCTTGTATTTCCCAAAAACTCTGGAACTTTCTCCTTGCGATATTTTGAAAATATTTCCACTTATCGCGGTGGTCGCGACGAAGGAGGAGGAGGTGGTGGTGGTAGTGGATCACCATCTCCCCCACCCATTCCAGACCCGCCCTCGAATGCAGATCTCGACAATCGCACCTCGAGTATAAGTTGTCTCTGTTGCACATCCTGCAGCATTGTCATCATTGCAGCCAACTGCTGTGCAGTCTGATCCCTGCGAGGCGGCATGATCTGCATGCGTAGAAATAAAAAAAATTACGATTAGATCCTAGAGTAGAGATCACTATTCAACCTTGATCAATACAATTTTTTATGGACAAAGCTTCCCTTTTTTACAGTAGTCAGAAGATTGTCTAATGTATAATGGTATTTCTCCAATCATACAGTTGTTTAAGACTGATGGGATAAATGGGCTCTGATACCAAATGTAATGCCCCGCCTCAGTGGTAGCGCATCTCAACATCCATTCTCAACATTACCCAACAACATTCATAAACAACCTGCATGATATACCATTTATACAATTATAAAGACATAGGGAAGAAAATCTAAGTTTCCATTGATAATAAAAGTCCATATAAGGATAACAATAAAATCTCACGGTCTCTTTATTACATCATAAATAGATGAAATAGAGGGAAATAAAACAACTACAGAACTAAGCCTCAATCTCAACAATGTCTTGCAGTTGCACCACCGAAAATGCGAGCCTCTGTCTTCTGTTCTACACTTCCTGTTGGAGTTCCAAAGAATGTAACTTGTGAGTCAACTGACTCAGTAAGGATAAAATAAATTACAAATCAAGAGATTATAGGTAGGCAATGCAAATGCAGTAACTGTACAAGTTTAGAAGAGAACATTTTAAAAGCATCTAGCCATACACAATCACTTATATTCTAGGCCTTTAACATGTACACAATCAAAACTAATTCTTTGATATATCTTAATCCATACTTCCATTTACTTATCCTGGATTCACCCATCAAAGGAAAAAGACTACACTAGGAATGAAGCCTGCAACACTCCATTCAAAGTGCAGCCTAAAACATATGCACAAGCGCGATCCTTCAGCTAGTCTAGTTGGTAGTACTCTGACACTCGAGATGGGCATACATGCACAATGAGTCGCAACTATGTCAATCGAGTCTGTCGGAGGAGTCTTGTTCGCTCCCTAAAAAGTGCAACAAAAATGGATCCGTATGGTGCAATGCACGCGTGCCTCCACCTCAACTTCACTAGAGTACCTACCACCACCCCTCTCTGTGATGCCCCTCGAGTGGGGGTGACTCACTGTCGGTTCAATCGGGCTACAAGGGTGTGCACCCACCATGCAGTAATTATTTTTCGTTTCCTTATACGTGTATTTATACCCTACTTGGAAGGTAAAATAATCTTCGATATGATAACACTTCCATTCAATGAACCGAATCATTAATATTAATATTTAAGATACCAGGCCTGCAACCATACCCTTAGTCTTCAACAAACGACATACCCATCAAGTATCACATTGCATTTCCAGCATCTGGATTGTTAAACAAGTTCACCGAACACCCTATTCCGTTACAACCAAAATAAATTATCTCGATGACTGTCCAAACATTCAGTCACTAGTCCAAACATCCACCACTTTATGACTCGTAAAATCAATTAATCACCAAGAGAAATTCGTAATGTGAAAAAGTGAGATATATAATATGTTGGGGTCAATAAAAGTACATCTCTTGATTAAAAGATTGGATATCACATAAGCTATATATATTATTAATTAACAGGAGCCTGTATATGGGTATAACGGGTGTGATTGGTTGTGGGGTGTACCATAATTATAGGATACTATATATAGAATAGAGAGATCATTGAAAACAGAGATTGTAACGACTAGAGTATCTATACTAACAATAGTTAGAAATTTTTGAGAATGAAAAGAAAAAGATGGTCAATGACGCTTACTGTAAAAAGAATAAAAGTTAAATTATGTGTACAGGTTATTTGTCATGGACGTCATTCATGGCAAGTATAATATAAATTGTGCAGCAATTCACTATTGAGGCATAATCCATGCGAAAATCACTTTTATTGACCTATAAAGAAGGGCATTCGGACATATCTCTTAGATACATACAAATGTTCAAATCATCAACTATTAGAAGGAGACTTTATATGAGTCACCATTACCATATAATCTACGAAGTAAGGTTACAGCATGACAATTTCCAACTACATAATTAAGATATGTGTAATGGCATTCTATCTAAAAGATTATGTATGCTCATGGGAATTCTATTTCGTATTACTTTTGCTTTCCAATAAGCGATTACTTCATTAACGATTTATATATCTACATATTTAAAAGCAACCAAAAAAGTATTAATGGTTTATCTCGTGGCGTTATCGGTAATGAATTCCCTGAACAATAGAAATTACTAAACTAATTTCTTTACCACATAGAGAAAACTGGATTCTTAAGATCATGTTATAATTATAGCACTAAACCAAGCCTCATGACGTGATCAACCTACATCATTTATATTCTTATATGTTGAAACATGAAAAGGGAGGGGTCTAAAATTGTCGAGTTATAACTATCCAATAGCATCCATCAGGAAAGAAAAATAATAAAACGATCCTTTCCCTCGTTAGAGTGATAATCCTAACATCGCATGATTATTGGTCAGTGATTCACCAATCAAGCTTATGGTATAATGCCATGAGTTCCAATTATACCTTCCGCGTATAAAGGATTAACCATCTTCCTAGATTAACCCAAGACTCACAATGGGAAGATTTGATGAGAATAGCCATGACCCACCAACAGCAAAAGATGATCTCGGGGTCGGATCAAAATCGGACTATCCTCGAACAACAATCTCCCAAAAAGCGAGATACACAAAAATAAAAGGGAGAAGGTTGCAAATCCGTTACATATGCTCGTGCACGCCTTTGATCCTTGTGCTTGATCGTTCGATCAATAATCTGATGAGAGAGATGCCTTTCCCTTGCGCTCCTTTTCCAGTTGTCGTAAAGCTACAGAGCTTGCACTGTTCTCCCTTTGGTTCTCTGGACAAGGAGAGGGAAAATGAGACCAGAGAATGACTTGGGAAAGGGGAAGAGGATGGATCAGGGTTTGGGAAGGAGTGGGAATGAGGGAAGATGAGGGTGTGGGTCTTTATATAGTTGAGGATTAAAACCCTAATTTTAGGATCCCTAAAATAGCCCTAATCTGAAATTAATTAATCAAATTCCATAACCATTAAATCTCCTCAATATACATGACCCCTCTATACCAAAACATGCATATCTCCCACATCCGAACTCAGAATTACGCATTTTTGGACTCGTTGGAAATCATGTGATGAGATGCTTCGTTTGAGTACAATATTGAATAAGTTTCAAGAGTTCAGAAAAAGTCAAAAAATTACAGGGTGTTACACTCTCAAACACCTTCCAGTGTATTGATGAATCTTATATTCATCACTCTAAAAGTCATGAATTAAGCTCAAATCCCTAAAATCTATTGGCATTTCTTCATTTATTCTGCATAATTAGAATTCATGAATGTACTGGTAATAATTGCATTTTATCACTCATAATTGCACAAAATATGAAACCAAAAATCTCACCCCAATTGACATGTAAAATAACCTAACTTCCCTGATTTTTAGTTAATTCATGATAACTCCAAATGACCCGACACATCTACCATTGTGTACATATTACTAACAAGAATAAATAAAAAATACAAAAAAACACTAACCCAAATAAGTGGACCAAAAACCCAAGCCCTAGTTGCAGGATTTCCGCAATAAAACTTTGATATCTTCCTCATCCAGTGTTTGATTTGATTCTACTCGCTTTTGAACTAATGTACATTCAATTACCTTCAAAACAAGATCAAGTTCAAGTGAATCGAAGCTCATATGTGAAAGTTGGGTTTCGGTCTCTTGTGTACATTTTGTATTTTAGCAGTTTTTTACCTATTATTCTATGTACATACTTAACTCATTTTATTTTATTTCTTTTTCATTTAATTTCTTTGATAAAAGTTTTATCAAAATGCACAAAAATCCAAATCCAAACTGAGCTTGAAATCAAAGACACTAACTGAGTCTGAGTCTTCACTAACTGTCTGTACAAAAGTTGTCATTTTCGTATTTTATTTTATTTCTTTTTTATCTTAATTATTAAAAATCCAAAAAACAGAGTAATCTGTAAATATTTATCATTGATTTTATCATATTTTTCGGATTTTTATCTGGTTTAAAAATAACAAAAAAACTTTAAAACCCATAAATCAATGTATTCTATGTATATGGGATACCCAAAAATATAACTTTGTGCAAATGACCGATTTTGATTTTGATCTCTTCATGAAAGTTGTAGATCTCGTCAAGACAAACAATTTTGTGAAGAAAAGTTTTTGATTGAAGGTAATTTGCTCTTTCTTTTTCAATTATCTTTGAATTTATTTTTTTGATTTTTTTGGGGCTGACACGTGGCAGCTCCTGTGGTCGCCACGTGTCACCCATTTTTGAGATTTTTATTACTTCATTTTTATTAAAAAATTAAAAGCATTGCACGTGCAGCGTACGTGCCTCCTGTGCACGCGCATTGCTCGTGTCTGGCCCCTTCCCACTTGCCACCACGTGGCAGCCTCTCAACCAATCAGACCGATCATATCGATACGTATGAACCCTATATGACTCCACTGTTTGCGGATACAACCAATCATGGATGTAGACTCTACTCAAACCAGCAGTGCATTCCTGAGTCACGACATGTTGAGTATGAGACCTACATATTCCCGAAAAATCCTTCCACTGAGCAGACTCCTTCCATAATTTTTGAGGCGAATTTTTCAGAAAATAACAATCATATGTTGGATATTCCAAGAGAATCTCCTCTCAGCCAAGGTTTTTGAAACCGAACCGGACACCGAACCGAAAACCTTGTTGAAATGGTCGAATCGGGTCGAACCATGTAATCAAACCGGTTCAACTGGATGATGACGTTATCATTATTTAAAATTGGATTAAACAGGACCGGTGAAAAAAAGTGGTTGAACCGGCTAATCAAACCTAAATGAAATAATATATATATAATATACACTTAAATATACTTGAAACATATATAAAATACATAGATAATGTATATATTTCACACTATACATAAAGTATTTTTCTTATACACCATCAAATATCATACATATCATATATATAGATATTATTTGGACTAAATGCTCTATAACATGATTATAGTTTACTTACATTTAAAATACAATACATGCAAAAAGTTGTGTTAGTGTAGTTGGTTAGAAGTGTAAAATAGGTAACCAAAGGTCATGAGTTCTATTCCCACTATAAATAAAATTTTTAAATAATTTAAAAATTAAATGTGGTTCAACTTCGGTTAAACCTGGTTAAACCGGATCAAAAAAAATAGGTTGAACCGGATGGGTTAACTAAAATTGGAATAATTGAACCGAACCGGCCTAAACCGGTTAACCGGACCGGTCCAGACTCAGTTCACCGATCGGACCAGTCGAACCGGCCGGTCCTGTCCGGTTTCAAAAACACTACTCTCAGCTCATCCAGGAAAATGGAAGATGAAATTACTGAATCTCAAATTCAAAAACAAGAACACACACTGACTGCTCACATGATTGATCATGAAAAGATTTTTGAGGATGATATTTCGAGGAAAAATAAGGGGTATGGATTAATGGAGGATAAATTTAGAAAATTCATCGACCGACTAATTTCATTCTATGGTAGCCCAGATATAAAAATGGATGATGAAAAGATTGGATCCCCTGTTGAAAATCCCGATGATATTCAGAAACCTAGAGACTATGTTCACCTAGAGACGACTCTGACAGCGACATCTCTGTGTATTACTCTCTTAGAGACAACTCTGGGTCTAACTCAGTATATCTAAGCTCCTCCTCATCTGAGGAACACAACTCATCTACGCACAACTCATCTACACACAACTCATCTACACACCACACAGAAAACACCAAAAAATCGAAAAAAAATAGAAAAATCCATAAAAAAATTAAACTGAAGAAGATTTGAAGAATTTGGATCCTGCTCTAAGGGAAGCACTGGAGAAAAGAGTGATTTTTAAGATTCCTTAATACATGCCATTGAACACTTCCATGACATTAAAGGATTTGTAATGAACAAATTAATGATGAAAAAATCGGGCAGGATAACAAAAACTGAGAGACATATCTTATCAATGTCCACCTCCTTGGTGTTGAGGAGAAAAATCAAGAGCTGCATAGTGAAGCGATTGTTCGGATTTAACTATGGAATCAAAGACATGATATTTACCCATGCTCGAATGATGATGACTCACCAATCAATATCCTCTAGACCTCTGTATTTGACAAGCTTAAACTCAAACCTATCAGGAAAATAAGAGAGATCGTTCAACTGGCTGATGATCGATAAAGCGGCCGAGAGGAACCATTTCAGTCGACATTACATTTCAAGGTGCTCCGCTCAAAGTGGATTTCACGATCATTGATATTGAGCATCAAGGAAAATTCACCCAATCTTTGATCATTCTCGGAAAGCCATTCTTGGCATTGTCTAAGGCAATTATTGAGTGCAAGACTCAGGACATTAATTTTACAACATTGGGAGCACTTCGATCTCACCATGTCTTTGAGGAACCATGTTTTTATGAGACAACCCATAAAACCATCAACAGCTATAACCATCAAATGGTAGATGAGCCATACCCCGCTGCTACACCTGAGATAGCAGTTGTTGAAGAGACTATTGGTTTAGAGACCCTCCCCACTGTTCCATTCCCCGTTGCTCTCACCATGGAAAATCGAATATATGCCTTCTTATATGATCCTGAGACATATGCATGGGCTTACCCTGAGTCGGCCGAAGCCTTCTCTGACTACCTCGACCAATTCAATCCAACTCAGGAGTGCACTAACATTAAGACAACTAAGAACAAATACGTGGGACGTGCACTGACCAGGGAGGAATATTTCAATGGTTATTCATCTGGAGACTCAAATGTCAACACCTCACTCCCAGGACCAGCACCTTCACAGACAACACGAAACATGGTTGATCCTTCATCTAAAAAGAAAGTCGCTTTTGACAAGCCGAAAAAGGAAGCGTCTGATGATTCCTCATTAGGTCCGGAAAGGGTAATCTACATGAGTAAGGTCTGTATGGCAGTTCTAAAACCCTATCTATGTAAGGATCCAAATTTCAATTCCCGTTGTACGACTCATGTTCCTCACTATTATTCATCCCCGATTCTCCAGGTCTTGTTAAATATAATGGAATAATTTCTTATGAGCTGGTTGAGACTGGTGCTTCAGATTATTCATCATCCGAGGATGAATCGCTTGATCCCAAGAAGGAACGACTTCTGAGAAAACAACTGAAGCAACTAAAGAACAAGAATATATGGAGTGCCTCCACTTTCAAATACTATTCCTCTGAGGATAACTCAGATGATGGTTATCTTTCATCTGATTCATATGCTTCATCTACTCTCCAGCATGACTTTTCTGAGGATAACACTGAAAATGGTTTGGAATCATATGCTTCATCTTCTCCGTATCATTACGATCTCCACCACAGGCTCATAAAAAGATCGACCGAGAATTGCCTTAATCACCGGCTACCCTCCCTCTCGACCCCACCGGTCTCCTTGTACATCTTCTTCTTCTACTTAGACCAAGGCCTAAGTATAGGGGGACTGATGCCATCTGTATGTGTCATTCTCTCCTTCTCACGATCACTTCATTTCCACCCTTCTTCTGCACTTAGGCTGGCCAGAGCCTAAGTATAGGGGGAACCGATGCCCATCTATATATACTCTCCTCATTCATATATATCGACGCCTCATTTTCGGTCTTCTTCTATATTTAGACTAATCACAGTCTAAATATAGGGGGTGGGCCAATCTATCTTTTTTTTCTTTTTATGTTTCACTCTCTTACGCTTAGCCCGAGCTATGTCTTCTCTATGCTTCTTGTGCACTGAGGACACAGCTCTCGCTAAGTATAGAGGGTGTGCATATATACTAAGTATATATTTTACCCATAGCTCGTACTTTCGCGTAAGTCTATATGTATTTACGAGGTGGGTAACTAACTTGAAAAAAAAAACAAAAAAACACACACACAAAAATAAAACAAAAACAAAAAAAGTTTTGTTATTAACACTGACTGTGTCCAACCAAAAATTTTGAAAAAAAAATGATTTCTTATTCATTATGTGTCCGCATTTCACACACATGCACTTCATCCAGCATTACATGCATTTGCACTTGTGAAAAATCCTCGGGTTATGTACCGAGTTATGAGAAAAAACCGAGAGTGGTCTGGACTTGACCTTAATCCACCTAATTTTCAGAGGAACTTCACCGAGAAATAGGATTTTAGAAACTTCAGGTCTTTGACATAATTCTTCGAGTTCCATGTAACAATGTGTAGTATTTGACTTTTAGTGTCTAACCTGGTCTCTTCATTCTGGGTGCGACTCTGGAATAGGGAATTAATTTGTACTCTCGCACTATGCACTTAGTTCAACTCAGACGAGGTGTTGAAAGACTGTATGAGTTTCTTTTCTGGTAGCATGGACATCTAAAGACCGGAATACGGGTTGAAATAAAGCTTCGGAAAAAGGATGGATGGCTGGGCACAATTTTTTCTAAGATCCCAAAACCTGTACGGAAAAAGATTCCATATCTGCATGGGCACAATAAGATCCAAGCAGAGCTACCAAAAATCCAAACACTAAGAAGCCTACTACGAAATAAATATTTGACCAAAAGGTTCAAGCTTCAAGAAAACCTACAGATCTTGGTGGATACTTGGCTAAACTGGTTGGCTTCACAAGGAGAGGTGACTACACTGGACACCCTTCAATTCTTTTCTCCTTCTTCTAATTTCTCCCTCTATTCGATTGTGAACACAACGCAGCATGCCTTGGAAGGAAATACCTGACTCCCCGAGGACGAGTTACTAGAGAGGAGGTTTGCATGGTAGTCTGGCATTCTGGATGGGAAGAGATAAAACATTTCACACATGAGTCGATTGTTCAATGTTCATGGGGTATGCTTTGGGAGGAGGAATGATCTAAGATGACTTCCGAGCTGAAACTGTGACAATGATGTGCAGAACTTGAAGGTTGTTGATTATAAAATTCTAAGTCTCACAGAAGTTCCACCAAACTAATAACCCAAAGGTTGGGTCTAGTTTCATTTTCACCTTCTACTCATGGTCTTGGTATGGAACCCAATCTCATTTCACCTCATTGCATTGCTTTAGATGCTCAGGGACGAGCATGGTTTAAGTATAGGGGGATGATGAATCTCATATTCATCACTCTAAAAGTCATGAATTAAGCTCAAATCCCTAAAACTCATTGGCATTTCTTCATTTATTCCGCATAATTATCATTCATGCATGTATTGATAATAATAGCATTTTATCACTCATAATTGCACAAAATAAGAAGCCAAAAATCCCATCCCAATTGACCTGTAAAATAGCCAAACTTCCCTGATTTTTAATTAATTCACGATAATTCCAAATGACCCGAAACCACTACCATTGTGTACATATTACTAACAAGAATAAATGAAAAATACGAAAAATCACTAACCTAAATAAGTGGACCAAAAAACCCAAACCGTAGTTCCAGGATTTCCGGACTAAAACCTCGATATCGTCCTCATCCAGTGTCTGATTTGATCCTACTCACTTTTGAACTAATTTACATTCAATTATCTTCAAAACAAGATTAAGTTCAAGTGAATCTGAGCTCATATGTGAAAGTTGGGTTTTGGATCTATTTTGTACATTTTGTATTTTAGCAGTTTTTGACTCATTATTCTATGTACATACTTAACTCATTTTATTTTATTTCTTTTTCATTTAATTTTTTTGATAAAAGTTCTATCAAAATGCATAAAAATCCAAATCCAAACTGAGCTTGAAATCAAAGAAACTAACTGAGTCTGAGTCTTCACAAACTGTATGTATAAAAGTTATCATTTTTCGTATTTTATTTTATTTATTCTTTTTTCTTAAATATTAAAAATCCAAAAAAGATTAATGTGTAAATATTTATCTTTGATTTTATCTTATTCTTTCAGATTTTTATCTAGTTTAAAAATAACAAAAAAATTATAAAACCCAAAAATCAAGGTATTCTATGTACATGGGATACCTCAAAAATATCACTTTGTGCAAATGATCGATTTTGGTTTTGATCTCTTCATGAAAGTTGTAGATCTCGTTGAGACGAACAACTTTAGTGAAGTAAAGTTTTTTATCAGAGGTCATTTTCTATTTCTTTTTCAATTATCTTTTTATTTATTTTTTGATTTTTCTGGGGCTAACACGTGGCAGCTCCTGGGGCTGCCACGTGTCACCCATTTTTGAGCTTTTTATTGCTTCATTTTTATAAAAAAAAAAAAATTAAAAGCATGGCACGTGCAGCGCACGTGCCTCCTGTACACGTGCATTGCACGTGCCTGGTCCCTTCCCACTTACTGCCACGTGGCAGCCTCTCGGTCGTCCGATCTCGACCAATCGGACGGTCGTTGCACATCACCACCTTCCCCCTTCCATCTCTGGACGAGTGCAGACACCTCCTCTCCCCTTTCATTCTACGGCCGGCCACCCTCCATATCCTCATCAGAATCAATCAGCGCTGCCATCACAGATCCTCCACGGCCTTCTAATTCCAGCGCCGCCGCGAATCTCTCCTCCCAAGTCCGATCCCTTTGTTAAATCCCCACAGATCAACCGCCACTCCCCTATCCATCTCCAGTAGTCCCTCGAGCGTTATTTAAGTACCAGTACCACCCCCTTCTCAAATCATCCACCGAAGGAACCCATAGCAGAGGAGGACTGGTTGTGACAGCCCAGCCCTCATCCTTCCTCGGTGAGATCCGGCCCTCCAGGGCCGTTGCAGAATCCCATCCCCTGCGGTGGTTTGCTCAGCTCTGGTCCTCACCGACTGTTGAGCCAATGCCAACATCACCTCTCCATCAACGACGCATCCCCGATGCCGAAGTCCACCATGGCCAACGCCTTCGACAACGACGTTGCCTACATCTTCAGAACTCCAGCTCCAGCGACACTCCAACAGCTCCTCCGCCAACGACACCAAGCTCCCAGCCGTTGAGCTACCATCGTCATCATCAACAAACCCAAATGCCACCGAATTCCACCCCCCAGAACCTAGGTCCTCCTCCCGTCGCCATCTGTAGAAGACCCTTTCTGTCAGGCAGCCTCACTCCGCCTGCTACCTTGGTCAATGGCCGCCACGCCTCAGCCAGAGAACCACTGCTTCAACATACTCCTCCACCGCTCTGCCTGAATCAAGTTCAAAGGCGGTCACATGTTCCTCATGTGATGCCTTGGAACAATTGCAAGGGTAGCCCCCCTGAATTCCATCACATTCACAAAAGCAGCCCCAGCTAGAAGGCATGTGCCCTGCACATGCCTGTCTGGGAAATATGCAGAAGATGTCCCGAAGATCTCCCTATTTGCAGAACAAGCCCTTCCATCCAAGGGTACGTGCTGCGCACGTGCCCCTTGGGAATTTTGCACATCTCCCCTAGAAGAATCAGTAATTGCACTTAAATCCCCCCTTGCATCTTATTTAAGTGATTTTAGTTTGTAATTTTGCAAACAGACCCATGTATTCACCATTGTTCTGAACCACTACATCACATCATTTTATTTATTAAAAATAGGCACCTTGTTCTACAATTAATTCTCTACATCACGGTATGCTTGTGACATTTTTGCGGTCTGTGGTTAATTATTGATTAATTTTGTTGTGGAAAATTGCATATTTTACCCAATCTATGCTCAAAAATTCATAAGTGATTAACCATTGCTCGAAAAATTGCCAAAAATTCAACGATTATATAATTAGTTATATGTTACATCGTGCCCAAAAAGAATTGCATTTGCATGCATGGTTTGCCCTATAAAAATCATTTTGTATATTTCAATCTTTAATTTTTAATAGGTATTAAAACTTGTATTTTTGAGGTTTCGGATTTTTCTAAGATCAATCACCTAGTGAAAGATCGTGGATAATTTTATTCCTTGAAAATAATTTTAATATTTATTATAATTAATTATTGAAATTCACTTTTTTTGTATTCATAAATTCATAAAATATTTATCTTGCATTAAAAAATTCAAAAAAAATATAATGCATTCATTTCATCATATTTAACATATTGCCAAGTTTCGTAATTTTTCGACATCGTTTGATTGAAAATTGCTTTTTAGTCCCTAAAATTGGCCTCATTTGCATTTTGCATTTTAAATCGTATTAAAAATACAAATAAAAATTACCGTCTCAAAAACCGTGCATTAAATTTGATAGACAAAATTCTAGGTTGTTCATTTGCCTCCTTGAGTTCAACTTTGGGACTTGCCCAAGTAAAATAAACATAAAACCACACCGATTTAAAATTAATTGATTTCTTGTGATTATTTCTTGATCGATTCCGAATTCCCGCCTACAACGAAACGACACATTAAACGCTAATTCACCCAGATTAACTTAGGGTTTTCACAATTCGTCATGTATATCCCCGAAACTAATAGGTACATGTGCTTTACTCATAATTTATCAGGCCATGTCCACGATGGTCATGTTGTGTATTTCAACAACACCATTTAGTTGGGGAGTTACATGAGGAGTGTGATTGGATACAATTCCTCTCTCTTTAAGATATTCCTTGAATTAATTTGAGAGGTACTCACTAGTAGGGTCAGATCGAATCTGTTTAATCTTCCTATCAGTTGGTTCTCAACCAAAACCATGAACTCTTTGAATTTTTCAAAGGTTTCAGATTTATGATGTAATAGAAAGTTGAACGTGTATTATGAATTGTCATCAATAAATATCAAATAATATCGATATCCATTTCGAGATGTGGTACTGGAGGAACCGCATACATGGTAATTTATTAAGTCAAATATACCTTCGCATCATGTACCCTTATTTCGGAAGGGTTCTCTGGTTTTTAACCTTGAGTGCAATGTTTGCAAATAGGTAAATTTTGGACCTGTAGAAAATTTAGCGGTATATCTTTTACCATTCTATTGATCTTATCAATAGATAAATGACCAAGCCTTTGATGCCAAGTCATGGTTAAATGATTTTTATCCTATATGGATCGGTTGATTTTGTTTTTATTACTATTACTAGATGTTGTAACATTCCCAGCACAATCAACAGTGCATAATTCAAAGAGTTCAGCATAAGTTAGAGAACCATCTGCAATATTTTTACCCTAACGACTTATGATAACTTTATTTCAGAATTGGAAAACAAATCCATTTCTAACTAAATTAGATACAAATAATAAGTTCCTTCTAATTACGGGTACATAGAGTAATAAGACTCTCCCACTAGCTAAAGATATTATGCAAGTCCTAACGACGACTGCTGCAATAGTTGCATCCAGGATGACTATCTCTCCGTCCTCAAGCTTTTTGGTTTCCTGAATAGATGCAACAAATTGTATACAAGAGTAGGAGCACCAGAATCAATAACCCAACTACCTTCTCATCCTACAATAAAATTAGTTTCAATGATGAAAGCATGTTTTATACCTACCGGAGTCTTACCCTTTTCTATGGCTTTCAGGTAATTTGGACAGTTTCTCTTCCATTGCACTGGCTTCTTGTAGTGACGACAAACATCGGCTTTCTTCAATGCCATCAGTGTGGAAGCTTGAGAGGATGAGCCAACACCTTGACTTTTCTTCTTCTTATGACACGAACCCTTCTAAGACCATTGCTTCTGACCACACTTTCCTTTGACTTGTGCAACTATTACACTACCAGTGGGATATTCCTTCTTCAAGATGCCCTCAGTAGACTTCGATGAAGATATCAGCTCAACATTTGTCAAGCTCAACTTATTCATGTAGTATGATACCACAAAGTTGTTGAAAGACTTGGGCAAAGACAACAAAATGAAGTCAGATTACATGTCTGCATCCATTTGTGCCATAAGGGTATACGATTCAAATAGGTAACCAAATGTTTTTAGTACATGTTCTCGAACGGATGTCCCTTCATGCATCTTGTAGCGAATCAATTCTTTCAAGAGGTTGTAATGTTGAGTGTAGTTCACATCACCAAACATTTCCTTAAGATTTAACATGATATCATGGGCAGTATCCATGTCCACATGTTGCCTCTGAGGCACATTGGACAAATATCCCATAATATAACAATGATCCAATCATTGATCTTCATCGTATTTTCATTGTATTTTAGTTATTCTAATGATGTAGGGTTTGTGTTCTTGGTGAGCATATAGCCAATGCGCTCGATCGAGAGAACTAGTTCTAAATTTTGGAGTCGATTTAAATAATTTGGTTCGATAATCGGTTGACCTCTAAAAGCTTGCTGAGACGGTTCATTGATTTCATATCTGAGATTAAGAAATACACGTATTAAAACATATAAATAACTATATAATCAATTTTAATTCTCTGATTAAGGAATTTTAAATCAAACTTGTCTTGCCTTTTAATAATTTGAAAGTCCATTCCCTTGTTAAACTTTCAAAGCAAGAGATATACTTACCACTATATACTTTCCCAATTCGATCTTTAACACATGAGCCCACCACCCATAAGGTGATGTTTACATGTTGTTAATTGAGTCAACCATCAACAGGAATAGCACTTGCTATGGCCAATCCATTACCACCTCAATTATATGAGGAACAATATTAGGGTCACTACGTATACATCATGTCTTTTTCGAGGAATAAAGAGCTCGATCCATGTGTTCTTGTAAGTCGGAGCTATGACTTCGCATAGATGTCCTCGTCATGCAATCCATGACGACAGAACCCTTCACCTTGATGGGAGACCAATGATGTTATAGTATGATCCTCTAAATCTCATTTAAGTTTTAATTAATCATTTTGAATTAAATTCTTATGATTAATTATTCCACGTGAATTACAGTTCTATTAGTAATAAACTATTTATTTTAATTGCATTAAATTAATTTAGTAATACTGAATTAACTATCAATCCAATACAACTGACAAACAATTTAATTTGCTTGATATTACTATATAGTATATACCATCACATAGTGCAATTGTATTATTCCAATTAGTTGTTTAAAGTACGCATAAACTTCTCACGCTACCCTTCCTTGAAATAGATCAAGCCAGATTAGACAGATAATGGTAACATGGAGCTTTTCCACTACAAATACGACGCATTGTGCTAATTAGTTAACCCTTAGCATATACATGGTTAGACACCATCACCAAATCAATTCAAGACAACATAGTTGGTAAAAATTGAAATAAGAGATTTTATCTGTCATATACTCTTAATGAACGGCATAATACTATACAATAATCACTTGGAAACATAAGCATATTTTAATGTCCTAAATTTCAAGTCGTATAAATCAAACATGTTTTATTTTTCATGTAAAAGTTGAACAACAACTATTGTAGTTTGAATTAGGATTTTGACATGAAATATTCATTCAAGGGAGGTTGATGATTATCAAATATTTCTCTAAATATATGAAACATCAATTATTCAGGGTAAATTCATAATTCATGTAATTAATATTAAATGATAAATACATTAAAAAACATTCTTGAGATGATCAAATCATCGTCTGACTTGTCTCCACTAAATATAACATATCTAGGGCAAACATAGTCAGAATCGCGTGAAATAGATTCGAGCAGTTTGTTGGTTTAATTATTGACTTAATTAATATTTATAATATATTTCTTGATAGGAAAATAGTAAAAAAATATTTTAGTTACATATCTTAGTTTACATGCAAAATAACGACACTATGAGAATTTTTATTTTTAAAATGATGCTCGTTTAATGCCAACCATTGGTGAATCTTTTGGGGGGATACTTAGACATTATAAATATATTAAGTATATCGAAAATTCATTTAAAAATGGCATAAATAATAGCCTTTTCATATGAGCAAAAAACTATACGAAAAACACATCTACGTAAAAACAACAAGTCTCGTGCATCTGATATCTAAGACCTTGTTCCCATAAATTTTGGGCTCTGATACCACTTGAAGGTGAGGGTATTCGTCTCACATATCACGCAAGCATGGAGATCGCATCTTATGTGATCTAGGTTGAGTAGTCACACTAGTCGTAAGGGACAATGGCAACTATTTTTTTTGATGAGACCACATGACATGAGAACCATTCACATGTTATTTCATATTGATCATGAACAAGTATTAGGATTATCTCTTGTAACGTCATCGCGATCCTTGTGTCTCTTAACGAAGTGACCTCCTTTATGACTCAAGTCTGATCCGACGGAGCGAGCACTTGTGGGCATGTGGATGAGACACGTTCTTCCCCCAATATAAGTTGATGATATAAGCATGGAACCTCCTGATGTCATGAAATATGTGGTCTTCCTCACGAGCACAGGGCACTGAAGAAAACAGATATCAACAAGTACTCATCCGGCAACACAACAGCAGTGCGACGACGAAGCTCTCATGAAGCCCTAGAGTGGATGGCCACTAGAGTTTGAAGGAGAGAGAGTTGGATGTGTATATGAGAGAGAGAGAGAGAGTTTTGTTACTTCAACTTATGTGTAAAAATCCTTAAGGTTGGCTCTTCTTTTATACAATTTTGCATGACTATGTGATGAATCCATGATTCATCTACTCTCTATGGATGTTTTAGCAAAATTCTCCTAATAAATAACTAATTAAACCCCTTAAAATTGATTAATTAATATCCACTAATTGTTCTAATATTAGGGATAAAATCTGTAATTAAATAACTCTAGTTTTTGCACTAAATTAAGCTTATCATTTTATGTATAAATAATCATTATTTTAACATAATTCTTTCTCTAATATATTTTTTAATTAACTAACTTGGCATAAAGAATTAAAACCCATAAAAATCAGAAAATCAAGATAAAGCACAAAAATCTGACTTTGAATAATTTGTATTTTATCTTTGTTATTTTTATTTTTATACCTTTTCTAACCTATAAAAATCCTTAAAATTAGATTAAGTATGTATATATTGTTTATAAATTAATCCACTAAGTAAAATCAAATTAAATATGCAAAAAATTACAAAATGCAAAAAATTGGTCTTTTATTATATATAGAGTACCTCCAAAAATACATCTTGTACAACCAATTTCTTTTGCTTTTTAGCCCTTCACGAAAATTGTAGATCTCGTCGAGACGAGCAACTTTCGTGTTGACCATTTTTATTTTGACTTCATTTACTACTTTTTTCAATTTATCTTTACTTTTTATTTTTATTTATTTTTTTATATTTTACTTTTATTTAATCCTTAATTTTATATTAATTTTTATTTTAATCTTATTTTATATTTTAATTATTTAATTAACTTTTTTATTTTTCCTTTATTTTCTCCCTTTTCTTTTCTTCCCTCTTTCTTTTTTCTCTTTTTCTCTTTTCTCCCTCTCTCTCTCTCTCTCTCTCTCCATTGCTTCACTCCACCCCAGGTCACGTGCTAGGTACGTGACCCCGCTACCCTCTCCCTTAGCGCATGCGTTGCACCTTCCATCTCCCTCTATCCAGGCACGTGCTACACATGCAGTCCTTCCCGCAAACGCCTCCGTCTCCTCCTCTCCAATCATTTCTCCCACCACCCCCCCCCCCTCTATAGCCTTCGATGTCGCTTTCCTCATCCCCCATCCACCAATGTAGTGCTTCCAGCCCGTTTCTCCTCTCCTGTGACAGAGGATGAGGAATCGTCCGTCTAGCAAAAGAGGGATGAAGTACGATGTCTTCCATGGTACAACCTTAGTTGTGTAGCTGCTCTTCAAGTAGCGGATCTAGGGTCCCTTGCTCGTCGGGATCATCGAGCGAAGACACAAGGAGGATTGTTCCTCCAGCCCAAGTGACAACCCAGGTATCCCCTTCTCTCCTTTCTTCTTCACCTCCCTTGTTCTCCATGTTCTCATCTCTGATCGATCGCCACCTACCTCGACTCTGCAAGAGTCGAGCTCACCGTGATCCCACCGAGCCACTATTTTGCACTGCATCATCTCCACCTGCAGTTTGGCTGCAGCATCACCTCCACTCCTCCACACGTTCAACCATCGCCAGCTGCAATACACCTTGCCACCGAATTGCAGTTCTCTGCATCACTACTTTCTTTGCCATCTGCACCTCTGCATCACCTCTCAACCGTGTGTTGGTCGAGCTCGTGCTCCACCACTGTGCTCCATGGATGCATCCCCCTCCTTGGTCTGCTGCTGTCTCGCCATGTCGAGCTCCGCCTCATGCCTCTTGCTTCGCCCTCAACCTTCGGCAACCGTTGGATCAAGGGACAACCCTTGATCCAGCAGCTCAGAAGCTACCATGCCAGCCTCTCCGAGCCTTCTTGTACACCTCAAGGCTTGGGTTAGCTGAGTCTCTGCTTTGGGTGGTCGAACCACCCTTTGCCTTCACATGGCACCTCGGGTCCTATCCTCAGTCGCAAACCCGAGGTTGTTCCCGAGCCTCGCCCGAGCATGCCACGCCTACTTTGAGCCTGGTTAGTCACGTGCAACGTACGTGCTAACGTGGCAAATTGCGCCCCACTCCCTACATTTCTAGAATATTGCGAAGAAGCCCACAGAAGCCACACGAGAAGCATGTGACCACTTGGGCAGACTGCATAAAAGCCTAAGCAGTTTTGCCTAATGACAGGTAAGTCCTACAGAGCAATTGAGAAGAAAACTCATATTTTATTTAGATTTTAATACTGCTACTTCATTTTATCATATCTTTATCATTTGGACTATGTTTTTAGCATATAATATGTCATTTTGAAGATTATTCAGTGCTCTATCCTTATATATATATTGTGACTGATATAAAGATATTTATTGTTAATTATTACCTTAGGGGTATTTTGATTTATACAGGCCGATCTTTGACAAATTTGTGCTCTTTTATTGGGAAAAATAATTATTTATTTTGTAGGGAATCTAGGGAGGATTTTGTTTCCTCTTATGATTATTATGGATCATTTATTGAGGACTTAATTTATATAGGGGACTCAAGTGAGGAGATTTTATCCAATTAACTCTATTTGATAATTGATATTACCCTTTGAGAATTAATCTTTGTAGGGGTGTATTCGAGGAGGATTTATTTTAATTCTCGAGATTTTATCTGATCAAACTCTACTTATCTAAGGATTAAAATTGGATCATTTTGATATCACCGTATTTATTTGAGGATTATTTTTGATCTCCTTATTAATCAAATTATTCATTGATTAATCTCCTTGCATGTAGCTTGAATTTGATTGGACACTTATCTCCAGAATCTCTTCAATATGTGATAATATTTGAGGATATTGGTTAATATTGTTTGGATTAAAAATCATAATCACATATATGGTGATTAATTATCCTCTCTATTGTTTTCGCAATGCAACTCTTTCATTTCATTTCATTTTCATTGTATTTCTTGACACGAAAATTAAATTAGCATTTGATTAATTAGTTAAATTAATTTGAAACCATGCAACTGAAAATCATTGTTCCCTGTGTTCGACCTTGGTAGACTTACTTCACCACAACATTCAAAGATTGTGGTTTTTCACGAATCAAAATCTATCTCATATACTACAATAATATGACCATATTAAAGAGGTGGATTCGCTTTCATCAAATGGTAGGGTTTTAATTATTTTCTATAATTAATTTTTGTGAAATTAATTTCTATGTTAATTTTTTTTGTTCTGGATTTTATTTTTGTATTTTCTCTCTCAACATATGCTAATCGTAATTCTCTCTTCGTAGATAATTTGGAGCAAAGATTTTGGACAAAAATCAAGAATCTATGGAGAAGACCTGAATTCTATTCTTGTGAGATAGAGAGAGTTTAGATTAGGTTTTATTTCCTCCATCATTTACAGGGTCCCTCTCTTTGAACCCTCAAACTTGTAATAATTTGGATTGGACTCTCTGTGGTGTGTCTGGTCTATTTCAACCCCTTATGTGTGATTAGGACCCAACTTGAGTGGCATAAGAATTAGGCACACATATGCCAGCTTAGTTATTTATTATTGTTTGTGCTCGTAATTCTTAGGCCACACTTTCACTAACTATACACATTGTAGATCATTCAACATTAGCCAAATCTGAAATCAATTATTTCCCGCTAACAGAATTATATGCTTAGGGCATTTTTGTTTGTGCATAACATTTAGTGCAAATTTTAATTCTTTATCTTGCATCTCACATGAAGAACGTGAGGAATCATGGTAAGTTTTCTTTTTAGCATGCATCATTGACTTAAACACTTGCATTGGCTTTCTTGATCCTCTACCTCAGTTTTACAACTTAGGATTTAAAGGAATTGGGATTGCTCGTTTGGCATGATTTTCTGTGCTCAACTAAGATTTAAGTGATAATCCTAATCTAAAATCGGGACCGCTAATCGAGATGACTGTATATAAAATTAACATAAAATTAACCATTGTGTATTGTGGAGAGAAACCCACTCATTGTTTGTAAGGAAAAGGATCGCACACTTAGGGTAGCGCCAATAATTTGGAGTTTTCATTCTGACTACTAAATTTAAAAACAACATGCAACTTCTCAATGAGGGAACTACGGTATCCCTTAGTAGATTGGGTGGTTAAAGGATAACACGAAAGGCATCATATTGAAGTAACACGGGTAGTCATTTTACGATCCATACTTACACCCATACTGAATTAAAGTAGATTTAGCTAACCGTATGAATTTGGGTGAGCCTTTGTGTAAATCTTTGGCACCTAAGCTCTGCTTAATATGCTCAAAGATTGTTCTATCACTAAACTAAAAAATGAAAAGATAAGTGGTCAAACCCTAACGTGCCTTCACAAGTGTTGAGTGGGTAAATTTACTTGTTTAAATTGTATTTTCTTGGTATGTTTGTTATCTATCCTCTGACTCGACCCTCGTGCTCTTTTCAATTATCTTGACTTCGTAGATGAATTTCTATGGGGATTTTTGTTCGAACCTTGCGGGCAATTATTGGAACCCCTTGGATTTTACGTCTCCTCGGATTCGAGATGACTCTCTTCTCAAACCCATTGGGTCTTGGGATAACCCTCTTCCCAAGTCCTCTTCAGGGTTCAATCAATCCCAGACTAACCCTCCATTCTTCCCTCCTCCTCCCAAAAAAACTTTTATCTTTGGAAGAACTACTAAATCTTCTAGCCATGTGTCTAACCCAGACCTATATGTATATAAAGGTGAAAAGGAAGTCAAGATGCCTCCCAAGAAGAACCCTGGTGAAGATGAGGATAATGACCCACTATGTGCACTTTTGGCTAGGGTAAACACGGCCGAGCAACGCAACGCAATGCTAGAGCTCAGATGGCAGAATTGCAACGAGGAGAATATGTTATGGAAGACACATACCTCCCTAAATTAGACGAAAATTATAAAGCTTGTGTCCCCTGAGGATGTGTTCGAGCACAAACCGCATTTCCTTGCACTACTACCTAAGTTTAGAGGAAATAATCATGAAGAACCCTATGCCTTTCTCTGAGAGATTGAGCAAGTCTATGACAACCTTTCCCATCCTAGGGTTAGTAAAGACTACATAAGGTTGAGAGCTATCCCCTTAGCCTTGACTGATAAGGTGGCTTATTGCTTGGAAAATCTAGGGAAATTGGTCACTACATGGGCTACCTTCAAGACTATGTTTTTAAAGAAATTCTACCCAGTAAGTAGAATTAACCAAATGAGGATCAAACGCACAAGCTTAACCCAGCTCTCTAATGAACCATTCTATGAAACCTGTGAGAGATTTACAGACCTAATTCAGAAATTCCATGGGCATGGCATAAGCACGATGATGCTGGTCCAGAGTCTTGCTAGTGGGATGAACCATAAGACGCAAGGGTTAGTTAGTGACCCTTGTAGAGGAAGCTACATGGGATGTCACGAGGAAACAATTTACAAGGTGTTCGAGAAATTAGCAGAATCTAGCCCAGCACAGACCACAAGCCGGGCCTACATGGACAGCTCCCTTTTACTCTTATCTAAGGAGGGAGCTAAGAAGGCTATGAATAATTGGTTGACTAACAAAAATGCAATATGATAATAATAGTTGACAAGCTAACTGTAGTTGAATAGATTTATAAGAAGGTGGACAAACTCCATAAGTCAACTGATATGGAGAAACTGGCCAAACTGCCCAAGCAGATGGAAGAACTGGCTGACAGGGTATCTAAGATCCAGATACCTGCCTTGACTACACCCTTGGCCCCCATTCACCAAATTCACTACATTCAAGGGCAAGGGGTAGGGCAACAAATCCATTGCGGTGGAGGTCAAATCTTTGCCCAACAAACAGAAGAAACATCTGCACAAACAATTTACGAGGAACCTCTACAAGTCATGGAGATAAATGGAGTCTGTTACAATCTAGATCCAGTCAACCGACTGAGACCCAACTCTACTCCGAACCCTCGTCCATCGCAGTCGCATCCCGGCTATCAGCCTCAACAGCGATAGTGTTAGCAACAACACTGTTGGTTTCAACAGTATCGTCCGAGTTATTAGAACCCGCAGCCACAACAGTAGCAGCAGTATTGGCACTAGGGCCAATATCAGCAGTACCAACAGCCCCAGCCCAGTCAAGGCCAGGTGTCTTCTTCTTCGAACTCTCTTGAACTCCAACGAGTGCTGGATGAGCTTCACGACATGATAGTTTATATTAATCGACTCTCAAGATGGAGAGATGAATGCACTGCACCCAAAACCGTCATCCCGGTTAAGCCATCCCTAATAATATTGGACACAAAGATCAGGTACCAATTTCAGAATATTCACTACTTGAATACGAGCTTTTTTCACATGATGTTTCAAATCATATTTCTCTTAGGTGCGAAAAGATCACAACCGTACATGATCAAGCTAGGGAACGTGATGACATAGCCCAAGTGTCATATGACATAGCCCTAGTGCCCTAGGGAAGCGAGTCTAAATCAGACGAGGAAGACTCACAGTAGTAGCAGCATATCCCACCGCCACAGACGTTATTTGTTTGCCCAGTTCAAATCCTCATGTTGGTGTCAGTCTGAGTCGTGTACAAACTTCCATTTTCAATAAAAGTGATGCTTCAGTCCCTGATCAGTATCACCCGATCCCTTTCCCTCGTGCTCTAATGGCTGGAAAGAAGAAAAACTTAAAAAAACCAAAAAAATGATGAAGAGATGGCTCGTGTCTGTAGTGAAAACATCAAGGTCACTTTATCACTAGGTGAGATGATAGAAAGAGATCCATCTTTTAGAAAATACCTTAAGGTGAGATGCATACCAACAAGGGTCAATAGAAAGAACTCAAGCCGAACAAAGAAGCATATCCTCTCCATAACTACATCTTGCTTAATTAGGAATGAACTTCCAAGGAAGAAAAGAGACATGGGTGCACACTTTGTGACTAGCCAGATCAATGAAATCAAGTCTTCTAGAACTCTATTAGACAATGGTTCCTCTATTAATCTCATGCCCACCACACTTTATGAACTTCTTAATCCGGGACCTCTTAGGAAGTCAAAAGTTGTACTTCAATTTACTGATACATCAACTAAGAGACATATGGACGAGATTAGAATGTTGTGATCAATATCGAATGACAGAATTATCCAGTGGATTTCAAAGTGCTTAACATGAATGTCCTGAAGAACTGGAAAGATTCCAAGATGATCTTTGGACAGTCCATCCTTAGGACTGCTGGAGCCCTATTTGACTATACTTTGGGAAAAATTCAGTTTGAAAATGTTGAATTAGAAAAGGTGTAGACTAGATTCCAAAAATCTGATACAGAATCCAACGCTGGGTCAGAAAATTCTGAGTCAGAGGTAGATTGTAGCACAATAATGATAGTTGGGCCTTGGAGACAGAACCCAACCGTAATCATAGAGACACTCTCATCTGGAGAGGACATTACCGATCAGTTAGTCCGCCAGCTCATTCAAGAAAATGACACTCTCTATGCATCCTCCTACACTCTCGGAGACTTTGAGATCCATGTAGACATGTCAGTCCCACCTCTCTTAGGACAATCCCAGAATAAGGAAGATGGGTCGGACATGGCGTTTATCGAAATACGTCATACATTGGATGATCCGACCCCTGAAGTCGTTCACTTGGTAGTAGATGAGGTCACACATGATCCATCCAAAGCACAAGTAGATTCAATAGTGATAGAGTTAGATTTCTTGGACAATACTGATATACCCGAGCTCAAACCATTGCCCCCTACTCGTATATACCTTCCTTATGGGACCTAAGAGAAAGTTTCCGATCATAATCAACTCACATCTGATAGAAGAGCAGGAAACCCGTCTGCTAGAAGTTTTAGAGAAAAATCGCAAGGCCATAGGCAGGAGATTGTTGGATATCCAATGGATCAACCCAGCTCTCTGTTCACACCATACATACCTTGAGGAAAATGCTAAACTCTCCTGTGAATTCTAGCGTAGGCTGAATCCAAATTTACGGAAAGTGGTTAAGATTAAAATTAAGAAATTGTGTACATCAAGGTTCATTTATCCCATCTCAGACTCCAAGTGGGTGTCACCCTTACACATAATCCCAAGAAGTCAGGAGACTACAGATTGTCACCAATGAGGAGGGAGAGGAGATCACGACATGAGTACCCATGTCGTGGCATGCCTGTTTGGATTACAAGCGCTTGAATGCTGCGATGAAGAAGGATCACTTCCCACTGCCATTTATTGATCAAATTTTGGAGAGATTGGCGGGAAGATAATACTTCTTCTTTTTGGATAGGTACTCGGGTTACAATAAAGTAGCCATCGCCCTCGAGAATAAAAAAAAGACAACGTTTACATGTCCCTTCGGTACTTAAGCATTCAAGCGCGAGCCTTTTAGGCTATGTAACGCCCCCGACACTTTTTAGCGATGCATTATTGCGGTATATACCGAAATGGTTAGTGATTTCCTGGAAGTCTTTATGGATGACTTCGTTGTCCATGCAGATTCATTCAATGATTGTCTCGCACACTTGGACCGAATCCTCAAGAAATGTAGGGAGGTTAATCTGGTGTTGTCCTCGAAGAAAAGTCATTTCATGGTAAAGGAGGGCATCATGTTGGGGTATGTCATCTCCAAGAAGGAAATGGAGGTTTTCCCAGCCAAGGTGGATGTAATCAAGAAACTCAAGATACCAACCAACATAAAGCAAGTGCGGTCTTTTCTAAGGCATGTCAGATTTTACCGGAGTTTATCAAGGACTTTGCAAAAACTACCCGACGGTTGATCGAGCTCTTAGGGAAAGACACTGAGTTCATTGTGGATCATAAGTGTCTTGAGGCCTTCGAGCTGCTCAAAAGAAAGATTATGGAATCTCCCGTCCTACAAGCCCCCGATTGGTCTCTTCCCTTCGAGATCATGACCGACACATCTGATTTTGCAATAGGGGCGGTGCTAAGACAAAGGAGAGATGGAGTCCCTTATGCTATTCACTACGCAAGCAAAGTTTTGGATACAACTAAGAAAAATTATACTGTGACAGAAAAGGAAATGCTTGCTGCAGTCTTTGTCTTAGAAAAATTCAGATCTCTACTTCTGGTATCTAAGGTAACTGTGTACACAAACCATTCAGCCATCAGATACTTAATGACATAGAAAGATGCAAAGGCACGTCTCCTCAGATGGATACTTCTACTTCAGGAAATTGATTTGGAGATTAAGGATAAACTTGGATTGAAGAACGTGGTGGCTAACCATCTATCTCAGATCGAACAATATAAAAACCTTGATTTAGAGTCGATCCGTGAAACCTTCCTAGAAGAGTCAATTTCTATTATTGACTCCCTAGCATGGTATGCCAACATGGTTAACTATTTTATCTCTAAGAAAGCTCCCCAGGGTTTTCCCAAGAGCAGCATTAACTGACCTATGTCAGAATCCAGACACTACCATTGGGAGGATCCTTTCCTTTTCTTTGAAGGACCAGATTGTATATGGAGAAGATGTATTCCTCAGGAGGAGTACCAAAGTGTCCTCAATATATGTCATACCTTGGAGGCAGGAGGACACCACTTCGGGAAGAGGATCACTGAGAAGATATTACAATGTGGATTTTATTGGCCGACCATGTTTAAGGATGCCTAAAATTTTGTCTGGTCGTGTCCAGTCTGTTACAGAATGGGAGGGACCATTGGTCCCAAATATGACATGCATATGCAACCAGTGATCATTCGCGATGTATTCGATGCACGGGGCATTGACTTCTGGGCCCATTCCGTAACAACCATGGATTTGAATATATTCTTCTTGCAGTAGACTATTTATCAAGGTGGGTAGAGGCTATCTCTACTCGAGCCGCAAACAGTTGAACCGTCTATAAATTTATGAAAGATCATATTATTTGGTCCGGGATCCCCAAGGTTCTGATATCTAATGGGGGTAGCCACTTTGTCAAACGGGAGGTGAAGAAGTTGACCAAGGACTACGGCATTGAGCACCTTGTCGCTAGCCCTTACCACCCACAATCCGATGGCATGCCATAGGTGTCAAACAGGGAGGTCAAAGGAATTTTACAGAAGCTAGTCTGCCCAGACAGGAAGAACTGGTCCCAACTCCTGGACCAAGTTCTATGGGCTTACAAGATGACTTATAAGACCCCATTGGGTACCTCCCCGTTTATAATGGTATTTGGAAAACCATATCATTTTCCGGTAGAATTAGTGCATAAATCAGAATGGACAATCAAAAAGATCAATTTGAACCGTCACCAATGAAAGAAGAACAAAGATATGGATTTAGACGAGCTTTTAGAAATCAGAAACCATGCATATGAGAACAGCACCATCTATAAGGACAAAGTAAAGAAATGGCATGACAAGGACATTAGAACAAAGAACTTCATCCCATGGTAGAAAGTATGGTTGTTTGATGCAATGTTGAAAGTTTTACAAGGCAAACTGAAATCAACATGGACAGGACCTTTCACCATTAGGGAAGTACACAATAATAACAGTTTCACAATCTATGAGATAGTAGACAGTACACAAACTTTCCTAGTCAATGGACAACTACTTAAGCACTTCGTTGAATCACATGAGCACTTAGTACATGCTAAGTAGGTCTCCTTTAAATAGGGCACAGAATTAGATGAAAGATCCCCTTGGCCAATAAGAAACCTTGATAAATGAAGCCATCCTCTTCATTGCAGCTAGAGGATTCAGCTAATTACTCGTATATCCATCCCTGATCCACTCGTTCCTCCTCCTGATTGCTCATTCATACTTATACTGACCTGAGCCTAAGTATATGGGGACCGATACCATCGTATTTACATCAATTCTATTCTTTCCTTCTTACCCTCAACTGCCCCAGTTTTTTCTCTTCTCCTATACTTTGGCCCTTAAAAGCCTAAGTATAGGGGGCGAGTCGACTTCTTTTTCTTTTTGCTTAAGTATGCTTAGTATGAGTTATGTTTACATTTCACTTTGTGCCAAGTGGAGATAGCACAAGCTAAGTATAAGGGGTGTTGTACTTTATCCATAGCTCATACTTTATTTGTTTACATCAAAAATTGGGTAAGCGTATAAGTTGTGTATATTATGTAGACTATATAAATTCTTTGTGCAAATAATACATGTTTTCAAAAAAATAGAGGGGTTTATAAGAAACAAAAGAAATAAAAAAATAAAACTAAACAAACTTAAGGCTTTATCCCTGACATTTTCATTATCACTCAAGACTTGAGGAATGAAAGAAACTCGGTTTTTTTAAGGTCCTTCGATTCAGAGTTAATCGGCCTTAGTCATTAGGGTTTGAGACTTAATAATCCACATTTTCCTAGTTTGAAAGATGTGAGTGCTATATTGCATGCTTAATCTCTACCTTCTAATAATACGAACAGCACATCATTTGCACCACTGCATGAAAGATGAGATGAGTTGAGATTTCACTTGAGGGATTAGGACTTGAGATTTGAATCTAGATATGATTTTATGATATTCGAGAATGTGATAAAGTCAATAAAAGCTTCAAGAAACCCGAGTGTCAGCAAACCCTAGACAGTATGCGAACAAGTTCACATGCTATCTTGACATAGACTTATGTGCCAGGCTATGATGAAACTTAATAATTTGTTGATCGGTGTGCGTCAACTCTTGATAAAAGCAGTGGAGCTAGCCAAAAAGAAAAGAAAATAAAGAAATATTTAAAGAAAAAAACTCTCAAACACAAAGTCAACTTACAAAGAGCTTCTATCAAAGGCAAGCGCACCCAACCATCTTCAAAGTATCCAATTGGACCAAAGCTAATTAGGACCAATGAGTTGGGCTAGTACCTGAAAAAGGGCTTTGCATCATAAGCGATACAAGTCTAGGTGTAGGTATATTAGATAATTTAAGAAGACACACACCGGTTTACTCCCAGGAAAACAAGTACAGACGAATCAATATCTTTTGACAGACGTACTGGTAAACAACCAAAAATACAATTGTTTAGTAATAAGGCACTCAAGAGAACCCATGTTCCAATAAGAGGAAGAGAAGAAAATACACAAACCTAAATCTTTCATCATCTGGTCTATCATATACGCTTTCAAGTATAATGAACTATTGAGATGGTAGATTGAATGCAAGAAGTGATTTATTCCTTAGTGTTGAGGATTAGGTCTTGAGAAGAGTCTCTCGGACTTGGACTTTGAGTGACGTTTTGACTTGACTCTCATGATTGCAGTACATGCTAAATGTCATATCACTTATGCTATATGTACAAATAGAGAGCCTGATAATTAAAGAAGCTGGATTCCTTTTGACTATAGCCTGGTTGAACTTAGAATTTTTGGACCACTAAAACATAGGATTTTTAATGAGACAAGTCTTGAAATTCACACAGTCATACATGCACATTCAGGGATTCAACCTTCTAACTCTCTAAAAATTTGCTTGGGGACAAGTCACACAGGCACATTCAGGGATTCAACCTTCTAACTCGCTAAAATTTGCTTGGGGAGAAGCAAAGAGTTAAGTAAAGGGGTGTGACGAATCCATGATTTATCTACTCTATATGGACATTTTAGCATAATCTACCTAATGAATCACTAATTAAACCCCTTAAAATTGATTAATTAACATTCACTAATTGTGCCAAAATTAGGGATAAAATCAGTAATTAAATAACTCTGATTTTTTCACTAAATTAAGCTTATTATTTTTTATGTAAATAATCATTATTTTAACCTAATTCTTTCTCTATCATATTCTTTAATTAACTAACTTGGTAAAAAGAATTAAAACCCATAAAAATCAGAAAATCAAGATAAATCGCAAAAATCTGACTTTGTATAATTTGTATTTTATCTTTGTTTTTTTTATTTTTACCTTTATATAACCTATAAAAAATCTTTTAAAACTAGATTAAGTATGTAGATGGTGTTTATAAATTAATCTACTAAGTAAAATAAAATTAAAAATGTAAAAAATAACAAAAAGCAAAAAAATCGGTATTTTATTATATAGAGTACCTCCAAAAATACAATTTGTACAGACGATTTCTTTTGCTTTTTGGCCCTTCACGAAAGTTGTAGATCTCATCGAGACGAGTAACTTTTGTGTTGACCACTTTTTTACTTCATTTACTAATTTTCGATTTTTCTTTGATTTTTTATCTTTATTTAGTTTTTTAATTTGCTTTTATTTAATCCTTAATTTTATTTTAATTTCGGTTTTAATCCTATTTTCAAATCTATTTATTTAATTAACTTTTATTTATGTTTATTTTTTCATTTATTTTCTCTCTTTTCTTTTCTTCCATCTTTCTTATTTCTCTTTTCTCCCTCTCTTCTCTCTCTCTCTCCACCCCTTCACTCCAACCCAGGTCATGTGTCAAGAAAGTGACCGTGCTACCCTCTCCCTTGGCACTTGCACCGCACGTGCCATCTCCCTCCTTCCATGCACGTGTTGCGCACACGGTCCCTGTCCATCCCCCTTCCTGCGATTGTCAACTCCTCGCCACCTATGATCACTACCTCACATCGTCGTCCCTCCGCCTCCCCATCTCCCGCAAAAGCCTCTCTCTCCGCATCTCCAACTATTTCTCCTCCTCTCCTATATAGCCTTCACCGTCGCTCTCATCATCCCCCATCCACCAACATAGTACTTCCAGCCCAGTTCTCATCGCCAGTGACAGAGGCTAAGGAATCTTCCTTCTAGCAAAAGAGGGATGAAGTACGGTGTGATCCATGGTACACCCTTAGTCGTGTAGCTGCTCTTCGAGCTATGGAGCTCAGGTCCCTTACTTGTCGAGATCATCGAGCAAAGACACAAGGAGGATCTTTTTTCCAGCCCAGGTGACTACCCAGGTATCATCTTCTCTCCTTTCTTATTCACCTCCCATTTTCTCCCCGTTCTCATATCCAATCGATCACCACCCACCTCGACTCTACAAGAGTCGAGCTCACCTTGATCCCACCAGGCCACCCATTTTGCACCACACCATCTCCACCTACAGCTCAGTGTAGTGTCGCCTCCGCTCCTCCGCACGTTCCACCTTCGCCAACCACAGCACGCCTCACGACCCCTTGCAGCTCTCCGTACCGTTGTTTTCTTCGTCAGTTGCACCTCCACATTGTCGCTCGATCGTGTGTCGGTCGAGCTTGTGCACCATCTTTGTGCACCATGGCCACAACCCCATCCTTGGCCCGTTGTCGTCTCGTCATGCTGAGCTTCGCCTTGCGCCTCTCGCCTCACCCTCGACCTCCAGCAAATGTTGGATCAAGGGCCAACCCTTGATCCAAAAACTAAGAAGTAGCCACGCCAGCCACCCTCAACGCCTCGAGGCTCGGGTGAGCAGAGCCTCTGCCTCAGGTGGTTGAACCACCCTTCGTCGCCATGTGGCTCCTCGGGTCCCATCCTCAGCTGTGGACCCGAGGTTGTTCCTGAGCCTCACCCGAACCTACCACGCCTCCTCCGAGCCTAGTTAGTCACATGCAAAGCATGTGCTAATGTGGCAAATTGTGCCCCACTCCCTGCATTTCCAGAATATTGTGAAGAATCCCCTAGAAGCCACGTGAGAAGCATGTGCCCACTTGGGTAAACTGCATAAAAGCTCAGGCAGTTTTGCCTAATGGCAAATAAGTCCTCTGGGGACTTAATTGAGAAGAAAAGTCATACTTTATTTACGTTTCGGTCAATCCTACTTCATTTTATCATATCTTGCTCATTTGGACTCTGTTTATAGCATATAATATGTCATTTTGAAGCTTATTCAGTGCTCTATCATTATATTTATTTATTTATTTATTGTGGACTGATATGAAGACATTTATTGTTAATTATTACTTAAGGAGTATTTTGATTTATGCATGTTGATCTTTGACATATTTGTGCTCTTTTATTGAGAAAATTAATGATATATTTTGCAGAGATTCTAGCGAGGATTTTAATTCCTCTTGTGATTATTGTGGATCATTCGTTCAGGACTTAATTTCTGCAGGGGACTTGATTGAGGATAATTTATCTGATTAACTCTCTTTGATAATTGATCTTACCCTTTGAGAATTAATCATTGCAGGGGTGTATTCGAGGAGGACATACATTAATTATCGAGATTTTATCTGATCAAACTCTATTTATTTGAGGATTAAAACTAAGAGAATTTTGAGATCACCATCTCTAGTTGAGGATTATTTTTGATCTCCTTATTGATCGGATTATTCATTAATTAATCTCCCTGCCTGTAACTTGAATTTGATTGGATAGATGATAATATTTGAGGATTACTCATTGATTAATCTCCTTATCCCCTGAATCACTTCGGATTATTCATTGATTAATCCCTTTATTCCCCGAATCTCCTTATCCCCTTAATCTCTTTTGACCTATGATAATATTTGAGGATATTGATTAATATTGTTTGGACTAAAAATCATAATCATAGATCCGTTGCTTAATTATGTTCTTTGTTCATTTTCGCATTGTATCTCTTTCATTTCATTTCATTTTCATTATATTTCCTGATATAGAAATTAAATTAGCATTTGATTAGTAATTTAAATTAATTTGAAACCACACTAAAAATCAGTGTTCCCTGTGTTCGACCTTGGTAGACTTACCAAGTAAAAATTCTCAACAACATTCAAATATTGTGGTTTCTGACGTATCGAAATCTATCTCCTATACTACGATAATACGACCTTATTAAAGAGGTAGATTTTGTGTTCATCACTAGGGTGCACTCCTAATTGAAATCAATGGTCTGGATTTTGTTGCAATAAATTGCAGTTAATTAATTTAAATGAAATAAATAAATTTAAGAAATTATCTAGTAAATTTAATTCTAATTGAATCAATTAAATTTGGAATAATAAAGAAGGAGGAGATCCTCCTTCCTATTTTGAGTGGACGATCATCATGGGGTCCTTCTCCATGTAGTCGTCCACTCCTTATATGGAATGGAAGGCTCTTCTTTCCTTATTGATGGCATTCTCAAAATTCACCATGTTTTCCACATGTTTGCAACAACTTTTGTTGCTTGCATCAAAATAATTTCAACTTATTTTATGATACTTTCAGTCATGACGTTGATAATTATGAATCATATTCATCCATCCAATATTAAATGTAAATCAAATTTACAATTTATAGTACAACGTGAATCTAATTCACATTTTATTGCATAATGTGAATCTAATTCACATTAACTTAATAAATTGTAAATCATATTTACAATTAAACTCCCTATGATATCATGAATCATATTCGCAATACAAATATAATCATTATGGATAGTGTTATCCACATTAATTATATCCATGATAATTAAATCTAATTTAATTATCTTAGATGTCTCTCTACACGTGTCTAAATAATGTGATTCACATCCACATTATTAATGATCATTAAATTATATTTAATCATCATTATTCTAATGCTTTATATTACCAACAATAGGATTATTCCTGAACTCTTTCAAGAATGATGTGCTTTCTCCACAGATACTTGGAGATAAGGACATGGGACAACATATTCCATGTATAGTTATTTGGATACTGAGATCTTATCTCGTATCCATATTTAGAAGACCGCTCATAGATGTCTGATCAAGTCAGATAGAATATCTAATTTTCTCATTGAATCTGAATGATATTCAGATCAATGTCCAACACTTGGACTAAGATTGGATAACCAATCTACTGAGTGGAATCACTAAAATACAAACATGTTTCATCACTCCCTTGGAATGGAAGCGTCACAAATATACAATCGACTAAGATCACATCACCCTTGAGTATTCCTAATACCCGTACATTCTACATATTGGAAGATCTAAAATAAACACGAAGTTTTGATAACTTTTTATCCATCTTCAGGGTTTTATCACTAAGTTTATCATTTGATCATTGAGAATTGCTATCGATCATATGCTTTCTAAAAGCATAATTTATTACTATAAATCATGTCATGCTTCAAAAGCAAGACGGTCATTGATGAAATTTGATTGGTCCCAATATCTCATGAGTGAGCTCATATCTTCCAATTCAGTGGTGAACCTGTATGTTACCTTTGAGAGATTGTATTACTCATATGCCCTCGTATGTACACAAGCTCGTCGGTGCATAGGTCTTAAGTAGGTCATCAACCTATTGGTATGTATAATGTACATACTTAGACATATAGTAACACATCTGTCTCTGGTCAGAGGAAGCGTACATGTATCATGACAACATATGCTATAGATCTTGGTTATCGTGATCTTGTCAAGTCAACTCTTTGACCTAACTTATCCAAGACCTTCGAATATCTATTCCTTTATAGAGGACCTACATCAAGAGGTCGGTCGTAGAACAGCTTTTGGAGGAAGGATTGTCATCTCCTTCTCATGCTAGAGATCATTTTCAAGAATCATTTGGCGGTGCTAGATGAGTCCTCAATCTAACTCTTTAGAAATCATGCAGGCACCAGCCTCTATAATTTAACCATTGAATCAACAAATGTATGATTATCAAGATGGCCATGGTACATAATAATGATGGTATGAAGGGACCTTATAAGTGCATTCATTCATTAATTGCATGTATGGAGTGGACATCAATAACTTTTATCGATATATAAAAATGGTTACAATAACACTTATTGTAGAAATGATTCACTCGTGGCTCGTGTAGGATATGGGAAGATCCTTAAGCGCATCATGGAAGCGTGGAGATAGCATCAAAAGCGATCAGGAGTGACTAGTTGCACTAGTCGCTCGGGGTAGCGGAATTTTATAAAAATGAACGATGAAACCATGTGATCCAAGAACACTTCTCAGATCATTTCATCTAAATCACAAACAAGTATTAGGTTTACCTCTTGAAGCATGGTTGTGATCGAGTCTCTAAACGAAGAGACCTCCTATCTCAAGTCCGATCCAACGGAGGAAACGCGAGCGTGTTGATGAAATACGTGCTCCTCACAATCCATGTTGATGATCCAAGCGATGAATCTCCTGATCTCGTCTCACGAGTTCTGACATCTTCTTCACAAGCAAGATGGACTGAAGGATCCGTATATCCACAAATGGTCGAAGCGGGAGCACAACGACATGGTGACAACAACGACTCTCTCTAGGTTTTAGAGTGGACGACCACTCTAAGGAGGAGAGAGAGAGAGAGAGGCTTGGCATGTAGATAGAGAAAGGGAGATAGCATATAATTTTTATTGTTTAAGAAGAGCTAGGGTTGCCTCTTCTTTTATAGTATTTTGGGAGTTCATGGATTCCAATACATGTGAAACACAAAATAAATGGTTGAGATTGATTTGTGATCTATTCGGTGGCCACAATTTTGTTGTAAAAATACAATAATAATTAATTTAGATTGAATTAAATATATTTAGTAATCAACGTAATTTAATTTGAACTAAATTAATTAACATAGAAGGATAAAGGGAAGCCACCCACCCTCCTAAAAAGGAGGGGACGGCCACCTTGTGACCAAGTCAAAGGGTGGTCGTCAACCATCCATTAAATGGATGGTGTTGGCTCCTTTAATCCTTCATATATATTTACAACAACTTTTTATTGTAACCTAATTCACAAAAATAATTCCAAATTAATTTTGTGCATATTACAATCATACCATTAAATAATTGTGAATCATATTCACAGCCCAAAATAAAATGTAAACTGTATTTCTAATTAATTTTCAATATGAATCCAATCCACATCGACAATTAATTTGAAGATACTATTTACAATAAGATCTCTCTAATATATTATAAATCGTATTTATAATATATATACAAATAATATGGATAGTGATATCCACATTATTCATATCCATGATAATTAAATCATATTTAATCATCTTGGATCTCTATTCTCATTTGTCCAAATAACACAAATCACATTCATATTATTCTCATCTTTGATAATTAAATCACATTTAATTATCTTAGATAACTCTCCTTATATGGCCAAATAATATGCATCAAATTCATATTATTTATGATAACTAAATCACATTTAACTATCAATTTTCCTCAATGCTCAGACACGTTATCAACAATGAAATTATCCTTGAACTCTTTCAAGAATAATGCACTTTATACATGAATACTAGGAGATAAGGACAGGGCGATTGTACATTCCACACATAGTGACTAGGATATTGAGATCACATCTCAAATCCAGATCTTGAGGACCTCCCACAGATGTTTGATTAAATCAAAGATATAAATCTAATCTTCTCATTGCATTTGAATCATATTCAGATCACTATCCAACATTTGGACCAAGAATAGATTACTTCTCTAGTGAGAGGAATTACTAAAATCTAGACTTGCTTCATCACTCCCTCGGTATGGAAGCATCATGGTACAATTGTTTATTGATCACATCACCCTTATGTATTCTTAATACCTATACATCCTGCATACTTGAAGACCAAGAATAAACCCGAAGTTTTAGATCAATTTAACTGTCTTCTTCATGGTTTTATCATTAAGTTTCTCATTTGATCATTGGGCGTTGGTATCGATCATATACTTCCCAAAAGCATATATCGTGCATGGGTATTGATCATATACTTTCCAAAAGCATATATCAAACCTACAAATTCAATCTAGCTTCTAAAGTGAGACGACCGTGCACGGAATTTGATCCCGATATCTCATGAGTGAGCTCATATATTCTGGTTCAGTAATGAACCTACATGATCCCTTTAAGAGATCATATTACTCATGTGCCTTTATATGCACACCAGTGCGCTGGTATATAGACCTTGATTAGATCATCAACCTATCAGTCTTTTGTACATATTCAGACATATAGTAATACATTTGTCTCCGATCAAATGATGCGTGCCTATATCGTGACATCATACGACATAGGACTTGGTTATCTCGATCTCATTAAGTCAACTCTTTGACCTAACTTATATGACACCTCTGAATCTCTATTCATATGCAGATGACCTGCATCAAGAGGTCATTTAGATATCAACCCATTAGAGAAAGGATTGCCATCTCCTACTCAGGTCGGAGATCCTCTCCTAACAATCATTTGATGGTGCTTGATGAGTCATCTCTTTAGATATCACCCAAGCACTAGCCCCTGTGATTCAGCAATTGAATCAACATATGTATGATCATCAAGATGGCCATGGTACATAACTCCAATTGTGCTAAGGGGCTTATTATACAAATTAATTATTCTTCATTTCAGATCAGGGAATGATATTTGTGATAACATTTATTGCATAATGTCTCGTCGTGGGCTCACATGTCCAACAATCTCCCACTAGCCCAAAGAGCCATTAATGAGATAATTTAAACCCACACTCATGTACTAATCATAATCTATTTTGAAAAATAGCTAGGTAAGCTGACTAATCACTCTGTTCCCAAGAGACTATGCCAAGTCCTTTTACGGTACTTGCATATCTCCTAGTTCAGTGCTCGCATCCAATGCGAATGTTACATCTTATGCAACCAATACTCAATCTTGTTAAAGCAGTTAAAGTGTCTTTAACACTACAACTCAATAATCGTTATAACCAGTATGCAATTTCTATTATCCTAATCAGAATACCCTTATTCCCAGAGATCTCTATCTCCTAAGATATCTGCAGTTAAGACCCTTTTAGATCATTATCTATAAAATCTTAAGTTCTTGAAGATAACACTTAGAGATCCCTATCTCTAAAGTCTTCTCATCTTCAGAGGTGTTTTTATTACTACAATCAAGTGTTTTATCTCCATAGTAGGATTATTAACAGTTTACTACTCTCACTGTATGGCAGACATCTGACTTTTGTACACGTCTAGCATACACCAGGCTTCTAATAACTGATACACAAGGGCAAGAAGTTTTAGCATTCACTTCCTCAACTCTTTGAGGAGCTATCCCTTTAGATAGGTCAGTATCATATCTTAAGAGAAGGAAGCCTTCCTTGGGGTTTTCCCAAAAATGGAATGTGTCCAAGGTGTACTACTAGTGTGACGGTCCCAATATCATCTTCTCTTTGCTTCTGAACATCTTCAGAACTAAGATCTAAGAGGTATCCTCGAGATCTTTCATCTCAAGGTATGTAACAACAAGATTATAAAACACTTATTATCATCCTTATATCATTCCAAATGATTAGGATATTATCTACATTTAGCATAATGAACACAATGGCACTCCCACTAAGATTCACATGGTTCATCAAGATTCTATTTGAAATCATAACATTTATAATTTCATCAAATCTAGTGTTCCAACTACAGGAACTTATTTGAGTCCATCGATGGAGTTCTCTTACACACTTTACGTTCCTGAACTATGAAGCCCTGGGTCTACTTCATATGAATATCCTCGATGAGGAATTCATAGAGGAATGCAATCTTGACTTCCATCATGTAGATGTCATAGTCAAGTTGTGTAACTATAGTTAGCAATGTTCTGATGGGTTTAAGAAAGGTCACTGAAGAGTAATTCTTATCGCAAGCGATGTCTTCTCTTTGTGTGTATTTTGTGGATACGAGTCGTGCTTTGAAGGTCTCTGCCTTCTCACCAGGTGTTGACACAGAATCTTCGAGGATTGATAATTATTAATGGATACGTTGTCGTCGTTATCCCCAAAAAATCCTGAATCAAACAAACATTTTTTCCTTCTCTCACTGCAAAATAATTACAAATAATAATGTGGAGCAAGAGAAATATTTGCTACTTATTTACCTGTATAGCAGATAGGATCAAACTCAGGGAGGCAACAATTCCCGAGGGTTATTCAAATAATCGACAAAAAATCAATTAAGAGAAAAAGCAAGGATCTCAAAGGCAAACTATCCTTGGTTTTGTGGATTTTTTCTCTTTTTAATTTCTCTTTTTCTTTATTTCGATTTTTTATTTTTTTCAAAATTTTAGTGATTTTAATTTTGCTAATTTTTTTAAAATTTCAAATAAGGAACAATATGCACAAGAAAAGAAATACACACACCAAACTCTTTTTGTATTTTTCAATAATATCATAAATGCTCAGAAAAATCCAGACAAAATATTTTAGGGTTTTAAAGACTTTGAAATGTTTTTGGGATTTTTTATAGAATTTTCACATGTATTTGTATTTTCTAAAAATCAAACAGTGGTAAAAATGATAAACAGTGCACGGTCTGGAGTAATTTGTAACTTAAACATATTTTCAGTGCACAAAACTTCTGTAATTATTTTTATTCTAAATAATAAATAAATATCTACAAATAGGAAGTGAAATGACAATTTTTGATTTTGTATTTTCATCAAAATTGAAATGAGATTGTGATAAGAAAGAGATTAATCTTAAAATTATTTACAAAAATTATTTTTTTTTCATCACTTTATTAAATCAAATAAAAAAAAGTTAATTTTTTATTTTTTTCGTGGTGGTTATTTAAGAATAGCAATTATATACATATAATATATACATATCATGTATTATATACATAGTCAAATAAGGAAATTAGTTTTTTGTTATTGTTTTAAAATTTTTATTTTTTTTATTTTTATTTTAAAAAATTAGTAAAAATATTTACAAATATTTACAAAATACAATATGTACAAATAAATTGTGAAATTGCAGAAACCATCCTAGAAAAACAACTTTTTACCGCAACTCCAAAAATTATGAAATCACAGCCATTTTAAAAATAATATAATTTAGAATACAATGGAAGTGAGTTTGGTTCAGTTTGAGCTCATATGGAGCCGGAATTGGTCTTTCAATTATCGCTTAGTGGCTTTTTCCAAGTGTGGTTGCTTTTATTCTTTACATGATTTGATTGTACAATTATTTTTATTGTTTAGGACACATTTTTATTTACAATTTTGTTTTGAAAATTATTTTATTTGAGGTCAATTTATGTACAATAAAATAGTGTAATATACAAATATACATATCACATATTTTTAGATTTTTTGATTGAGGACCCTATCTCCCCCTACTTTATTCCTAGTCGATCAGGTCAAGACTTGACCATCTCTCGGGATTCGGGTGAGCATGTATCTATTACATATATACATTCTTCCTTTTTTATTTTATTTTCTTTATTTTTCCTTTCTTTCTTTCTTTATTTATTTCAGGTTAAAATGGTAAGAAGTGTACAATATTTACACACAGATACAAGTTAGTAAGAATATGGAGTTACTATTATATACAAGTGTTTTAAAAGGGATTTTAAGCTAAAATAAATGGATAAAGATGATGAAATACATATTCATCATCCCCCTATGATATACCTTTGCTAGTCCCTTAGCAAACACTTATTTGAAAGAATAAGTAAATAAAAAGAAAAAGAAAGGAAAAATGAAGAAATTACGACAATATTGAATATTAAACTTATCTTCATTAAATTGTAGTATGGAGCTCTCTCAGACCTTTGGTGGAACCTTAATGGGAAATGGATTTAAAACCTAACAGCCTCTAAGTTCCATAATACTCCTATTCAAGTCTCCTCAATAGTCAGGTCAGAACAAGTCTACATACACCCATTCTTATGACTATGAATCTTTACCTGTATGGTGTGAGTGAAGTATAGCTCCTCATCTCAAAAGTAGCAAAGAAACAGCCTCCCTCAGCAAGGTAACTCTCCCGGTCTAGCAACTCTTTCCTTGAGGAGCGGAGATATTCCCTTCTAAGTTCAAGTACAACTAGTTCAAGAAGAGGGGATGGAGAAAAGAATGGATGATAACTAGTGTAGCTACCTATCCTTGGATGCATGACCAGTGTAACCAAGTCATCCAGCTGCAAGCTTACAAATATTTAACTTTGAAGCTCTTATTAATTTCCTTTTTTATCCTTGTATATACACTCCGACAGGCATTTTACTTTTCAATCAGGCTTGTCCACTTTTAGAGATTCTGCATTTTTTTTGAAAAATATATACAGGGTGCAGCATGTACATAAGGAGTTTTTCCTCTTGAGCTAGTAGACTATCCCTCTTTTGAAGCATTATTGCAACCCCACAGCATCCTGTCTTTGGACCTCAATATCGCTAGACCAGGTTGAGATGCACTTCCCTCCCTAGAGGAAGACGAGAGGTTCCGCCTACATGTACTACCCTCGTATGCTACTCCAAGCCAAAAGATGATGCCTCCTCTTTACCTCTTCCATGAAGAGCTACGTGTAGAATGCTTGTCCAAGATAAGCCGCAGTCTGAAAGAATCATGTGTGTGTTGTTAAATGTTCTACTTAGACTAATCAAGATGACCTGTGAACATAGTCTTATGGACTCAAAGAATTAAGTCACTAGGACCTGAAAAGTCTTAACTCCAATTCTTATAAGGTTCCTCTGAAATTAAGTGGATTAAGGTCCAACTAAGCTCCATTCTTCAATTTTATTCCAGACTTAGTTTAAATGTCAATACTATCATGCAAAATGCACATGCAAATGCAAGAAATATGCACAATGCAAAAGGAAAGTATTTTTTTTGAAACAATTTTCGGATTTTGAACTTTTTATGGTTTTTGGAAAAGAAAGGAAAAATGATGCACATGCAAAAAGAGTTTTTTATGCAACTTTTTATAGATTTTTGGTTTTGTAGTTTTTTAAGAGAAAAAGGTTAGTAAAATATATACAGATATATACAAGAATTTTTTTTAGGTTTTTTTGTTTTGTTTTTTTGTTTTTTGTTGTTTATTTTGTTTTTATTTTGCTTGTTTTTTTCCTTTTTGTTTTTTGTTGTTTTTTTTGTTTTTTTTGTTTTTTTTTTTTTGAAAAGTGATCAAAGTCTATATGCACACACATGGATTTTATGAATTTATATACATATCCCCCAAAAAATAATCATTAAAAGTACGAGTTATATCAAAAGTATATATACAACATATACGACACCCCCTATACTTAGCTCAAACTATGTCCTCATAGTGATCAGAGAGCGACAAAGGAAGACATAACTCGTGCTAAGTATAGAAAAGTGAAAAGACTCTTATACTACAACGACTCAAAGAGAAAATGAAAAGAATAGAGGTCGGTGATCCCCCCCCCCCCCCTATACTTAGGATCAAGTAATCCTAAGTATAGAAGATTGTACAAAAGGGGAAAACCGATGTAGAGAATGTATGGACTCAAAAACAAAAAAGACGATGTGAACAACATCACCCCACTATACTTAGGGTAGAGTATCCCTAAGTATAGGCAACAACACGAGTGATGAACAGGATGAATATGAACAACATAAACCACTCACCCCCCCCCCATACTTAGGATAAAGCACATCCTAAGTATAGCATATATACACACACGGAAAAGGGGTGAATGATAAAACGGAATAAGAAAGAGTGAAATGAAAGGATATACAAGAGGAGTGGACGCTCAAGTATCAGACGCAGAATATATAATCAAAAGATCATCGTCTGATACCACAGATACAGAATCAACGACGGACAAGAATATATCATGATCTAGATAAGGCTTCATCAACTATATGTTCACAAATAATGGTTGTGTGTCAGATGACAACCCATATATGACAATACTCCCATTGTCACGCACAACTCTCACGATGAACGGTCCTGACCACTTGCTTTTCAATTTTCTTGGAAACAGCTTCAACTTAGCATCTAATAACCAAACTTTCTGATCAGGAGAGAAAGTCTTCCTTCGAATGTGTTTATCATGCCAATGCTTGACTTTCTCCTTATACATGAGTGAGTTATCATATGCAAAGTCTCGGAATTCTACTAATCTATTCAAATCCAACTTCTTGTTCTTTCTTGCCTTCTCATAATCTATATTGCATACACGGAGTGCACAAAAAGATTTGTGAATTAATTATACTGGCAGGTGGCAAGGCTTTCCATAAACCAATCTGTAGGGAGACATACCCAAAGGAGACTTGTACGCCATCCGATAGGCCCATAGAATCGAACCAAGCATCTAGGACCAGTTCTTCCTATCTGGAAAGTATAATTTTTTGCAATATCGTCTTGATCTCCCTATTTGAAATTTCTGCCAAGCCATTAGTATGAGGGTGGTAAGGAGACGCAACTCTGTGCTCAATGGCGTACTCCTTCACAAGCTTCTTTACTTCTCTAGTAATGAAATGGCTTCCCCCATCTGAAATCCGTATTTTGGGAATCCTGAACCGCATAATAATATGGCCCTTGAGAAAGGAACACATTGTACGACTATCTGTGTTTCGGGTGGGGATAGACTCCATACATTGAATAACATAATCCACAACGAGCAGGATGTACTAAAATCCCTGACTGACAGGAAACGGGCCCATGAAGTCTATGCCCGAAGCATCAAAAACATCAGAAATATGTATATATCTTAGGGGCATGGTATCTTTGGAACCAACAGTTCCTCCCATTTTCTGACAGTCAGTGCAACCTCGAACATACTCTGTAGCATCCTTAAACATTGTGGGCCACCATAGGCCACTCTGTAAAACCTTTGTTGTCATGTGTTTCCCTGAAGGATGCCCACCATATTCTAGTTTGTGGCAGTGCTCAAGTACACTGGTGTGTTCCTCCTGAGGAATGCACCTTCTCTAGATACAATCTGCACCCTCACAAAATAGGTACGGATCCTCCCACTGGTAATAACGAATCTCTAACATAAATCTGTCTATCTTGTACGTCGACCAATCTTATGGAACTTTCTTAGAAACAAGATAGTTCACAATATCAATATATTATGGGAGTAAGTCGACAGACAAAATGACCTCATCTGGAAAGGTTTCGGAAATAGGGATCATGTTCAGCTCAGAGGTCTCTACATCTGTGATACAGGAAAGGTGATCTGCCAACATTTTTCACTCCAGGTTTATCTCAAATCTCTAAATCAAATTCTTGGAGAAGAAGGATCCATCTGATAAGGAGTGGTTTGGCATCCTTCTTTGCTTGCAAGTATCGTATGGCAGTGTAATCCGTATATATAATAACATGTGAACTGATGAGGTAAGATCTGAACTTTTCTAGCCCAAACACAACTGCTAACATCTCCTTCTCTGTAACTGTATAATTCTGATGTGCATCATCCAGAGACTTGCTAGCATAGTGTATAGAAAATGGTATCCCATTCCTTCTCTGTCATAAAACATCTCCAACTATGAAATTTGATGCATCTGTCATAATCTCAAAAGGAAGAGACCAATCCGGTGGCTGTAAGATAGGAGCACTAGTAACCATTTCTTTCATCTGATTGAATGCAAGGAGGACTTCATCATCGACAACAAAATCGCTCTCTATACACAGAAGCTCAGTCAAAGGTCTGGCGATCTTGCTAAAGTCCTTTATGAATCGCCTAGAATCCTATGTGTCCCAGAAATGACCTCAACTGCTTCAAATTCTACAGTGGATCTAACTTTGAAATCACATCAATCTTAGTCAGGTCAACCTCCATACCATGTTTGGAGATGACATGGCCTAATACAATTCCCTTAGTTACCATAAAGTGACTCTTCTCCCACGAGAGTACTAGGTATACCTCACAACAACGTTGAAGAACTCGGTCTAAATAAGTAAGACATGTGTTAAAACTATCCTCGTAGATCGAGAAATCGTACATGAAGACTTCAAGAAAATTACCCACCATGTCGGCAAAAATGGCCAACATACACCTTTGAAATGTAGTGGGGGCGTTACACAATCCAAAGGGCATCCGTCTAAAGGCGTAGGTGCCAAACGGACAAGTGAATGTAATTTTCTCCTTATCCTCAAGAGCGATAACAACTTGGTTGTATCCCGAGTATCCATCCAAGAAGCAAACAGCCTCCCAATAATCTGATCAATAAAGGGCAGTGGAAAGTGATCCTTCTTGGTAGCTGAGTTGAGGCGTTAGTAATCTACACAGACACACCATGAAGTAAGTACTCGGGTCGGAATCCCCTCACCATGGTCATTCTTTACGATCATAATCCCGAATTTCTTTGGGACCACATGTAAAGGGTTGACCCACTTGGAATCTGAAATGGGATATATAAAGCCAGCATCACACCATTTTCTGATCTCCTTCAAGACAACCTCCCTTAGATTTGGATTTAGACGGCACTGACATTCACGGGAGGGTTTACATTCATCCTCTAGGTAGATATGATGCAAGCACAATGTTGGATTTATCCCACGGAGATCCGAGATATTCCATTCTATGGCCTTGCAGTTTCTCTCAAGAACATCTAGCACGCGAGATTCTTGTTCAGCAGTCAACTACGAGCTAGGATGACTGGAAACATTGGGGGGACCCGCAAGGAAGGCATATTTCAACGTTGATGGCAAAACCATGAGCTCAGGTGGGGTCTGAATCGGCTCTGCAATAACCTCTGCCACTGTACTGGTAGACGGTATGTAATGTGTACTCTGTGGACTGTCCACCTTGGCTACTGACGGCTCAGGAAAGAGAATATCCGATAGATCTGTAATGAATGATCTCTGCTTAGAAAGGAAGGGCTCATCTGGGTGTTCAATATTCTTATCAATTAACGGCTCAGATATCTCAACAATAATCTCAAAAAGATGTTTCTCATCTGTGCATAAATCGGGAAATTCAACGAATGGCTCAGCTATCTGGACCTCAGAACTCTCAGAAGGAGGCATGTCATCAGTAATTTCAGAAAAGTATGTCAACGGAATATCATAAGGTGCCTCTAGAAACTCATATTGATCCTCGGAAATAAGCTCAAACTGCTCATCAGCAACTATCTCAATTGGACTACCAAGGGAACTCATGTCGATTGTGCTTTCCATAGAGTACTTTTGGGAAAGGAACTCCTCGATATCTATAAAATCAGTGAAAAGATCTGTCCCTTTGAATTCAGCAAGAAAATCACAGTCACCTGGCTCTGATATAACTTTCTTTCTATCATCTGTTGCTGGTGGTGGTGATGGTCTAAGATCAGAGATTGTCTCAATTTCCACCTTGTCACTACGAGAGTGAAAGATGATCTCTCCAATACCATAATCAAGTGTTGCTTCAGCCATTCAGAGGAATGGTCGACCTAGTATGATCAGGGTATGGAGTAACGGTGCAGGTGTGTCCATATCCATGACAACAAAATCAACAGGGAATTTCATTCCATTCATCGTTACAATAACATCCTCTAAAAGGCCTATTGGCCTCTTAATCGATCTATCAACAAACTGAAGGATCATTCTGGTTGTTTTAAGAAGCCCTAACCGAAATTCAATTAGTAAAGAGGAAGGCATGAGATTAATGGAGGAACCGCTATCGAGAAGAGTTCGTTCAAATTCTTAATCAAAGATATGGCAACGGATGTGAGGTGCTCCCTTATCTTTCTTTTTAGGCAGAAGGTTACCGATGGCAAGAACTGTGGCCATGGTTAAGATGTGTTTCTCTTCGTTTGTTCTTTCTTGGTTGACGCTTTTGTGTACATGCCCCTTTCATTCCCTTTTTTTACTGTAAGCATGTATTCCATGGCCTTAAGGAGTGGCATCTTTAAAAAGATGTTCTGTAAGATCTCAACCACTCCAGGATCCGATAGGGCTGTTTTTAATTTTTTATTTTTTTAGCTTTGAGAGCAGCAGGAAATGGCACATAATCAGAATAAACATGCAAACGTTCATTTCCTTTATTCAAAATAGAATCCTTATGTACAAAAGGATAACCAAAGTCAGTCTGTACAGTGTTGTCCAAACTAGGTGAAGGAAAAACAGAATCTAAAACAGAATGGGATGTTGCTGCTGGTGAAGAGGAAGAATCTACGGCTGGTATATTTTCCCATGTTGATGGTGATCTACATCTGCCTGGTGAAGGTGGTGGTGAAGGCGGTGAAACTCTAGACTTGGGTGCTGCTACACTGGGCCTCTTGACTGTTGATGAAGGAGATGATGCGGAAGATGATGCTCTCTTAGTGGTTCGATCTCCCAACCCCAACTGCTGCGTAGGCGTCTACAATCTCCTACCGCTCCTGAGATGAATGGCGCCAGATAAACATGTAAAATTAAGGGACATACATGTCTCGGGGGTGGGTGGGCTATTGGCTACCTGCTCCTTTCGTCTAAAGTTGTTGGGTTTGGCTTCGATATATGCTGGAATCAGTGTCTTGGTGGTGGTTAGGTCGTCGGTCCGCTGAGTCGGTTCATTCATGTTCTTCATGAGCAATGCAAGTTGGTCTAGTGCTGGATTGACTGAAGGGGACTCAGGTTGCTCATTGATTGGTTGTTGCTGAGGCTGATAGTACGGAGGCTGTTGGTAACCATATAGATTCTGATAATGAGGAGGAGTAGGAGGAGGATATCCATGATATGCGGTCTGCTGCTGGGTAGGATGAGTAAGATACATAGACTGCTTTTGTGGCTGGCCTTGTCTCCAGTTTTGGAACTGTGGTCGAGACTGATAGTGAGGCTGTAACTGCTGGTGCTGGTACTATTGTTGACTACCTCCTTGAAACTAGTGGGCGGGTCTCTACCCCTGTTGTGAACCCAGCTAGCCTTGCCCTGACGGACAGGGCTAGTTTCACTCACGGTCGAACCAGATGTCGTTCACCTCTTAAATGACAGGTGGAGGTGGAGATTGCTGCTCAGGAATGTAGGCTACTTCCTCTCGGTAAGGAACTATCTGATGTGAATGCTGATGAACCTGATCAGGTGTTTGCACGCTGTAAACATGATGAACTGTAGATGGTCCTCCGCTACTCTGCTGGTTGGAAGAAGTCTGCTCCCTAGTAGAGGTATCGGTTGCTGCACTCACACTATGAACTGCATTGATTTACTCACAAGAAGCTCCAGGTGCTTTGTTATCTCATCCAGCTTATCCAGGTTCTTCTTCCTCTGCCCGATCACTTGAAGCTTATCAAGCTCCTTGGATCATTTCTCAATAATGTCTACTTTGGATAGGTGCTTTCCAATGATGGCCAGGTCAGTGCTATCCACCTTATCCACTTCTTGTGATGTCGTCATATTGACAGCCTTGTGGGGTACTGCAGGGGAGGTGACAAGGTACTTCTGAAAAGCACGTAAAGAAGAAAGAGTTGCTGAATTCTCTATCATCTCCTCAAAGATTTGATAAAGGGCATCCTCGTCCTTGTTAAAGTGGCTCCCCCACAAGCGGCATCTACCAGCTTCTGATTCTCTATGCTTAAACCCCCAAAGAAATTTTGTACAAGGTTGGTCTTTGGAATATCATGATGGGCGCACTTCTTCGTCAGATCTTTGAATCTTTCCCACGCCTCATGAATAGGCTCCTGGGGCATCTGGGAGAAATTAACAATCAAGGATCGCATTTGGCTGAGTCGTCCAACCGAGTAATATTTGTTCAGAAATGCGAACCTCAACTCTTCCCAAGTAGTGACAACCTTCCCCAAGTGATTCAACCAATACAAGGCTTTGTCCATCATACTGAATGGGAAGGTGGTCATCTGCACTACCTCTAATGGGACATTTGGGTAGTGTATTGTTCCACAAATGCGATCAAACTGCTGGAGGTGTATATGAGTTCTTCATTAATATTTCCATGGAATATTGGGAGAAGAGGCAAAATAGTAGGATTAAGCTCGAAGTGCCCATGAATCGCAGGGATTTGTATCCAAGAATTTGTTTGTCCTGCCCCTGGATTATAAGCATCCTTTAATGTAGGCTTAGCCTCAGGTTCTATGTTAGGGTCTTCTCCCCCATTCCCACCTCCAGGGATGTTTCTATCCTCCTCTCTCCTATCTTCTCTTTCTTGTCTCAGCTCGAGAATCATATCTCTCAATGTGGTCTGAAAATTAGCCTGCTCGATTATCTGGGCTTAAATTGACTGGATGGAGGCTAATATGGTGTTGTTGATCTCGCTCTGCTCCAGCATGGTTCCCTTTCCCTTTGGTGGCATTAAGTGTCCGGTGTCTGACTCTGAAAATGTGTATGACACTCGATTAGTGCCCAAAATTGATGGATTCTCAGATATTAATTCAAGATTAAAGCCAATCTCAGATAATGGGTTTATGGATGTCGTGAAGGGTGAAGGTGAACGTCTCGGAGTGTAGAATGAGTTAGCATAGCCTGAACGAAAAATACTCTAGTCTGACGTCTTCGAAATCAATAGGCAGGATGCGAGAGCATGAAGGTCAATGCAAGAGTGAAAGTGAATGAAGGCGCAAATTGCGAAGAAGGATCTCTATCACTAGCAATCAAACATAATACAAACCCCCAGTTCATCAACTCAACACAATGTGAAGACCGTGAATGTTCAGTCAATTATCTTGTCAATTTTTAGAGTTTGGTGAGAATACAATCTATCAGAGTGATTTTAGCAAGTTGTTAGGAACCTGATGCTCCTAAGAGACTGTCCCATTCCCAGAGTTAGATCTTTCCCAACCAGTATGAATTACGGATCGTTTACCGGCTACTCGATCAATTCAGTCTGCTAAGTACGTCGTGGGCCGCTTTACCGGCTACCGGAGAGAACCTCACTGGAGAACGATTAACCCCAAGATCAATAGTCTAATGGAAGTTTAGGTGTGTCTCTAGCCTAGTGTGCGGGTCACTCTCTCGCTCAAGCAAATCAACCAATGAGGGGGTTACTCTCCCCAAAACAATTACTTTTCCTTACGTTTATTTTAGGATCGAGTTTTCTTTAGCAATCCCGGTTTTAGGCAGTTATCACTTGGTTTGATATTTTCAATGAATCGCCTACCGAGTTTCCAATTTCCTTTTTAACTTATGTGAGTGAAAATAAGGAAAGAGATCGGAAATGCCAATGCACGACTAAACACAATGATGCATGATGGGGTTAGAGATGTGTACATTATCACCAGCACTCTGCATGCAAGTGATCTGCGTAGAATTGAAATACAGAAAAATAAACTAACCTATATGCAAATGCAAGTGAATCGTCCTAATCAATAGCTTCTATTAACGGGCAAGAACATGTTAATTTGACTAATTCCAACTACGCTCTATTCTATAGGTACATAAATTCTTGTTTAGGGTGTTTGGACCTAATTAATTACCTAGCTCAAGCAAATTAATTAAATCAATCAATAGGTAGCTCACGAAATCTGCATAAAACAAAGAAAAATAAGGCGATGAAACCAAAATCGGTGAGGTCCCCCAAGTGCACCGGCACTTGACGAAACAGACCCCGCAACAAATGAATGTACGTTTACACAGGTTCAAATGCTAGCAATAAAAAGGTCTGATTTTTTGTCTCCTTCAATTCTTCTTCTGCTCCTCTCACGCTATCTTGTGGCTCGGTGAAGAATCAAGCAACCTCCACGTCGCTTGGGTGCTTCGGCTCTCCTAAGATCGCCTCTCTCGCTCCTCGGGCCCTCGCAAGAAACAGAAAAGAGAGAATGTGTAAGAAACACAATTATCAAATATAACCAGAAAAAAATAAAATGAAACAGTGAATTTGAACAATGGAGTGAATGTGCAAAAATATACACAAATATATACAACCAAGAATAGCAGGTCAAAAGAAAAACCTAACTACCCTCGTCGTGCCTCCCCGGCAACGACGTCATTTTATTGACGCATGATCTTCAAGGATTGATAATTATTAATGGATACGTTGTAGTCATTATCCCCAAAAAATCCCGAATCAAACAAACAATTTTTTCCTTCTCTTGCTGTAAAATAATTACAAAGAATAATGTGGAGCAAGAGAAAGGTTTGCTACTTATTTACATGTATAGCGGACATGATCGAACTCAGGGAGGTGACAATTCCTGAGGGTTATTCAAATAATTGATGAAAAATCGATTAAGAGAAAAAGCAGGGATCTCAAAGGCAAACTATCCTTGGTTTTTGTGGAATTTTTTCTCTTTTTAATTTTTTATATTTTTTATATTTTTTATTTCTAGTTTTTTCTGATTTTCAAATTTTATTGATTTTGATTTTGCATTTTTTTAAAAATTTCAAATAAGGAACAATATGCACAGATAAGAAATACACACACCAAACTCCTTTTATATTTTTCAATAATATCAAAAATGCTCAAAAATCCAGAGAAAATATGTTTGTGTTTTAAAGACTTTGAAATGTTTTTTTGGAGATTTTTATAGAATTTTTAGATGTTTTTGTATTTTTCTAAAAATCAAACATTGGCAAAAATGATAAACAGTGCACAGCTTGGAGTAATTTGCAACTTAAAAATACTTTAAGTGCCCAAAACTCATGGCAATTATTTGTATTCTAAACTATAAATAAATATCTACAAATAGAAAGTGAAATGACAATTTTTGGATTTTGTATAATTTTCTGTAATTTTTCAAAGTTTTTTGGTATTTTTCAATTTTTTTGGGCATTATAAAGAGTTAATATAGAAATTTGCATAGAAATTAAAAGACAATGAAAGGAAATTAGTCCAATTTTTTGAATTTTTAGAGCAATATTCAATTTTTTATGAATTTTTGAATTTTAGGAAGAGAAAATGACATTGTTTTTTTATTTTTTTTAATAATAACAAATGAATTTAAAATGCAAGGAAAATTTTATGCGAGAAAGATACACACATCATGAGCATAGCATGATTTTTGCATATTTTATTGATCAAGAAAATTACTTATTTCAATGAAGAGAACTTGTAACTTAAAGTCTGGAAAACAGGGACTATAATGCAAATATTCAATGTTTTTGCATGAAAAATCAATAGGAAATAAAGAGCGGGAAAGGAATGCAAATTACCTCGTTAAACATGTACAAAGCACGTATCTTGCTGAAGCGGGGTTCTTTCTGTAATTGTCAAAACATTGAAGGGATGAAACGAAATGTTTCTAATTTTTTATTTTAAAACCGTTATGGTTCTGTGTGTCTTCATTCTTCACTAAAGATGGGGAGGGGGCATGCAGGTGTTGATGTGCTGCCACCCTCTTCTTTCTCTTCTCTCCTAGGGGCGGGCGTGCAACCTTAGGTGCCTGGACAAGACGCACTGCGGTCGGAGAGACACGTGCACGGCTAAGATGCGGTGGTCAGCGGAGCTGGAGGTGATCTGCGCGAGGCGGTTCCAGGATGTGGGGGTTGCAGCTCGCTGGAGTGATAACCGATGGTTGCTGACGATTAGCCGCTTCAAGCTGCGACGATGGCACATTGGTGTTGCACTTGTGAGGAGGGAGACGCGCTGGCGGCGCAGCTTCTCAAAGGCGGAGGAGAGTGGCACCGCTCTAGGAGTTGTACGATGGTGATGGTTGCACGCGCGCAGTTGGCGTGATAGGACGGCACCCTGGCAATGGCAGGCCGTCGAGGAGTGGCGGTGCGGTGCGGGAGCAGAGGATCGACGATGTGGCATTGGTTGTGGTCGGCGATGCGGGCGATGATGGATGGGAGACGGATGCCATCCGTGTTTTTTTTAAAAGAAACTGAGATATTTTTTATATTTTTTCCTAAGGAAAATAGAGAGTTGTAATAAAAGAAATTTTTGTAATTTTATTTATTTTATTTGTGTTTTTTTATCCTACAAAACAAATATTAGAAAGAAGGAAAATAAAAAATATTTTTTTGTTTTTTATTTATAAACAAATTAGGACATGAGCATGATGACTCGATCCCAAGATCAAAATGAAATGCGTGAATGAATGCGGTTCCGATGGGAATGTCAGATGGAACCGAATCTCCGACCACCGTGCGTGGTTGAAGGTGAGAGATCGTGCGAGGTAGAAAAGAATGCGTAGAGATCAAGAAAGTGAGATGAAAAATCGAGATCAGTGGTGAAGAATCAAGTTATGATGGATTCTAAAATCTAAATAAAAAATGACGATGAAATTAAAAATGTGAAAAATTAAACTAAGGTTAATCTAGATGAAAAATAAGAAGAAAATGATGGATCTCACCATAGGAGCGGAAAAGATCTTGATCACCTCGCCGAAGGCCGACTCGTTGTCACCGGACGGCTCGGAGGCTAGGCACCCTTCTGCGACAAGAAGACTCTCCGAGATCGGGCTCCTCTCATCAAAGATTGATCAAGTTGAAATGAGGGAGAAGGAGTCATATAAATAAAAAAGATAAGAACTTGAAATTCAAAAATTTGAAAAGAGATAAAAAGATAAGGAAAAATGAAATGAGATAGAGATAAGAAAGAGATTAATGTTAAAAGTATTTATAAAAATTAATTTTTTTTGTATTTTCTTCAATTAATTAAATTGAATAAAAAATGTTAATTTTTTATATTTTTGTGGTGGTTATTTAAGAATAGCTACTATATACATATACTATATACATATGGTGCATTATATACATAGTCAAATAAGGAAATTAGTTTTTTGTTGTTTTAAAATTTTTATTTTTAAAATTTTTATTTTAAATAAATAGTAAAATATATATATATTTAAAAAATACAATATGTACAAATAAATTACGAAATTACACAAACCACCCCAGAAAACCAACTTTTCACTCGTAACTCCAAAAATCATGAAATCACAGTCATTTTAAAGATAATTTAGTTTAGAATATAATGGAAGTGAGTTCGGTTCAATTTGAATTCATATGAAGCTGGAATTGGTCTTTCAATTATCGCTCAGTGGCTTTTTCCAAGTGTGGTTGCTTTTATTCTGGACATGATTTGATTGTGCAATTATTTTTATTATTTAGGACACATTTTTATTTACAACTTTTGTTTTGAAAATTATTTGATTTGAGGTCAATTTATGTACAAATAAAATTATGTAATATAAAAATATACACATCACACATTTTTTTGGATTTTCTGATTAAGGACCCTATCTCCCCCTACTTTATTTCTGGTCGATCAGGTCAAGACTTGACCTTCTCTCGGGGTTTGGATTAGCCTGTATCTATTACATATATACAGTCTTCCTTTTTATTTTATTTTCTTTATTTTTCCTTTCTTTCTTTATTTATTTTAGGTTAAAATGATAAGAAGTGTACAATATTTACAAACACATACAAGTTAGTAAGAATATGGGGTTAGTGTTATATAGAGTGTTTTATAAGAGTTTGTAAGCTAAAAAATGAATAAAAATGATGAAATGCAGATTCATCTACAGGTTTCCTCTTTCTCTTGAAGATCCATTTACACCTAACGGGTCTTACCCTTAGAGGTGGATCCTCGAGGGTCCACATACAACACTTGCATATGAAGTCTACTTTAGACGTTATTGCTAACATCCATCTTTCCATGTCATGATTCTCAAAATTTTCATCATATGAAGTCAGATCATTGTCAGACTTAACTGATACATAGAATCCATCCTCAAACTCATTTGAAGAGGTATGAGTGTTTCATCTTTAGTTGTCCTTTTAATTTCCGATTTTTGGAGCTTCATTATCTTCTTAAGATTCAATGAGATCCTTAACTTCATTTTCATCTTGATTCTCAAGAGAGTCATCCTCTAAGAATCATATCCTTAGTGATGAGATCTTTTAAGAATCTCAAGATGATAAATAGGTATCCAATACCATCCTTTACATTCCCGATGAAGTAGAAATCTTTAGTGCTAGATTCCAGCTTACTTGCATCCATGATATGGTTAAGGACCAAGCAACCCTAAATCCTCAAGTGTCCAACACTATGCTAGGTTCCAACCCATATCTTATGAGAGTTTTCGCATATCATTAATGTTTATTATGATACGGATGATCCACATATATCAATATATGATGAGATCAATAGACTAGTAAGAGATATGTCCAAGGTTTAATGTCAGATCATTGTCAAATGATCTTCATCCTCCTATTGATCTTTTAAGGTTTAATTTTCAGTATTTAGATATGCTAATGAACCATTCATTAATTTCCCAACTTAGCAAAGTCCTCTAGATGTTAGATTACTATATAAAGTGTGTCCATCATAGCTCTTTATGATAAGTCTATTCCAGAATTCATGTTTATTTCCAACATTTAGAAATAAACAATGAATGTATTCTAATATCTAGATCATAGAGAAATACTTTAAGACTAAGGTCTCTCCCACTGAAATTATGAAGTCTATCTATCCAATGGAGATTGTTGCAACAAGTGCATCAATATCCATGTGGATGACTACTAAACCTTAAGATCAAATTTTCCAATCTTCTAAAACATATGCAACCAATTGCAAGTGTTATTAGAAGATTGAGATAAAATTAATAGAATTTCATCTTATCCAATAAGCAAGTCAATTTCAATGATTATATGTAGATGTATAATTATGTCAATGCACTATCCAAGTCCTTCTCTAACGATCCTAGATAAACTTGATAGTCATACTATCAACACATCAACTTATTGTAGTATTAGCATTCATCCAACTGTTTGGATGACTGATGAATCTCGTATTCATCATATTAAAATTCAATTATTAAACGCCTAGCTTAAATAATTCAATAAAATTCCCTAATAATTCTTTGTTTTATCTTGTATTATATTGTACAGAAACTGTATATAATTAACCTATTTATTGTATTTAATTATTTTCATATTCCTTATTTATATTTCTTATTAAAAACCCACAAAATTAGATTAATAATTGTCTATAATTGTCCTGACCTTTAAAAGAGAATAAAAATACAAAAAAATCCCAAAGCCAAAAGGCGGTGTTTTTATCCCTTTAATATTTCCCCCAAAAATACACTTTTGTACAAATGACCTCTTTTAACTTTTTGTCCAACATGAAACATGTAGATCTCATCGAGATCTACAACTTTCATGTTTTGACTTTTTCTAATTTTGCCTTTAACTAATACTTTTAGATTTTTTTTTTATTTTTATATTTTCTGATTTTTCTAATGGGACACGTGGTGCCCTCTGGGCCGCCCATGTGGCCGCTCCCCCTTCTGCCACCTGGCTCTTTTCTAGTCGTTGGATCACCTCCAAACCACCTCCATCTCGCCCATTGATTCTCTCTTCTCTCTCAGCCGTTTGATCAAAGCCCTTGAATTGATCCAAGCCTTCCACTTTCGCCCCCCATATCCACCGCTAGATCAAGCTCCCATCCCATGACTCCCCTCGTGCCACGTCACCCTTTCATTTCCAGCCATCAAATCTCGCCCTGCCTCCATCATAATCATCTGCTTCTACCTCACTGTCAACCATCAGATATGATCTCAGATCAAATCCTAGCCGCTCCCTCGCACCTAAACCTCAACCATCAGATCCCTCCTATCTTAGCGCTCTCCATTCGCCATGTCGTCCCTTCACCCTTGGACAAGCCCACTCCTCCATCTAATCCATCCATCACAGCCCCATCACAGCCGATGGATGAGATCCTAAGATCTGATCCACTCCTTCCACTCGCACCTTAATTCGGGTCGTTCGATCGTGAGATCCAATGGCTCCTACTCGTCGTCCTCCTCCAGTTGTCCCCCCTTCCATACGTTACCCTCGTGAGCCACCCACACCCTTCCTATTTTGGAGCCCGCCTCAGCCACGCTCCTCCTCTCCTAACGCCTCCACTGCATCGACCGTTCCTCCTACCTCCTTGCGTAACCCCCATCATCCCTTGCCTTCATCCCCATCCTTCATTACAACCGTTCAAAAACTCGCCAACACCACGTAACCTCCGAGCTCTACCACCTATAAATACCCCCGCCCCACCCTCCGTTCGCTTTATCCACCATCCACAGGGCATTGGCCCAGCTTGCCCCATCCCTCCGACGACAGTGGAGGGTGGTGGCCCAAGCGATGGCGACCTCCAGCGTCCGGTGAGATCCTTGACCCTCTAGCTATGTAGCAGCGCCTTCGTGCACCGTGGAGCCCCCAGGAATGATCATCCAGGTCGAGCGACGATCCAGAGGTCTGATGAGGACCTCCGCCCAGACCACCTCCTCTACCAAAGGTTCCTTCCGATCAGGTCTTCTTCTACCATGTGTTCCTTAACGTTTCTCCCAATTTATCTGCCTTCTACGCTACACTCCACCACCGCTTGACCATGCCTGTATCTCCGCCAACCATCAATCATCCTCGCCAGCTCCTCCGGTCATCCCTCCCCCTTCTCTAGAACCCCATTATCTACGCCTTACCTCCTATCTGGTTTGTCGGAGAAGGAGCACTGGTCCACCACTCTAGCCACCTCTGCGGACCGCCATTCCACTCACGAACGCACCACACATTGCCTCGGCTAAACTAACCATGCAGGTACCTTCAATGATCGGAGCTTTGGATTCCACGCTGGTCTCGATCGACAGCTTTGACGAGCTTCCACCACCTCACATCCCTAGTCGCCCTCGGGACCTCGTCGCATCTCCAGCACCTTTGTGAGGTCCTCAGGCATCTTCTCCAACCTTCAAGGGGCCTCGTAGAGCACATCGGAGCCACATGGAGGTCGCCGAAGCGTGGCCTCCTCCGGTGGCCTACGACGGAAGAAGGAGGTGCAGTTACCGTCCATTCCTCACGATCGGACGGTTCTGATGAAGCCACATGGCTCGGTTGAGCCTCACGCCTAGCCTCCAGGCTTGGGTCCACCGAACCTCACACCAAGCGACCATGATGCGCCACGTATGCCCGAGCTTGAGTAGCATCCCGAGCCTAGCTCCTCGCATGCCCCGTACGAGAGGTGATGGGTAAATTACATGAAGGACCTGTGACATTTGCAAATTGCTTTTTGGTTCCCAGGCACAAGCCTCACGTGTGTGCCTGGGTATTTTATAGGGAGGACCTTGAGGTTTTACAAGATTACAAAAAGGTCCCTACGCATAAATGGAGAAATTACAAAAGACCCCTACCGATTTTGCTTTGCAAATAATCCCTCCAGGGACCTATTTATGATCATTTATTTTTTATTTCCTGCATTTTTATTGCATTTATGCTTTGTTTCTTTCATAACTTGAGCATCGTAGATCCAAATTGCATGATTTCAGTGTCATTTTATTGCAAATTTAATTATCTTTCTAATGATATATTGAGTTTTATAATCTGGCGCTAATTTAAATGTGATGAAGTTTTAATGCTAAATAGTGTTCCTTGCTCTATATGCCTCTGCCATTAACTGATACTTGCTCTTAATTTTAATGCTTGAATTGACTATGAAATTAAACCATATACTGCTACTCAATTATATGATCTTTTTAGGGCATAATTGTATATTATCTTCTGCATGATCATTTATAACATATCATCCACCATGCATCTCATATTTAATTGCATTTTAAAATCAAACAAAAATGTACGCATCATTTTATATGTATTTTATTTTGCATGAAGACCTAAAATAACATGAAAATAATCACACATTAAATTAATTGACAAATTCGATAAATAGATTAAAGAGGCTCATGTCCATGTGTTCGACCTTTATACATTTACAAAGTAAAAATAATATCCACATATTTGAAGGTGTGGTCTCTTTGCATGATCGAAGTCCGCCTCCTGCACTACAACTATTCCTTACTCTTAAAGAGGTAGATTTAGAGTTCATCAATGACATATATATATATATATGGAAGTCACATAAGTACAATCAACTCTTTGACCTTCCTTTTTACTTGGGTCAGACCCATGCTTCCACTACACTTCCTTCATCTATAAACTACCATTACTTAAGACAAAGGATCTTTCATGTTGAACTCAAAAAATTTCAATATAAGAGTATTTCAACATTTATACATGCTTCATTTAATTCATGCAAATATGACTATTGTGAAGCTTCATGAATGACTTGAGTATAGGCAATAGAATGATGGTTCTCATCTTATCTACATCCATCTTAACTCTTAAAGACATTGGTTCAAGCAGGTACTCAAACATTTTGAGTACACCTTCTCTTATCGAACCACCATTCTACATAATATAGTGAACCATGTCATTCATTATTTAATGTTGAGAGTACATATGTCTGCCAAAACATCTTCTTAGGTGTTATAGGGATTATTTGCCAATTACGTGTTGGACATGCGAGCCCACGGCGAGCCATTATGCAATAAATGTTATTGCACATATCATTCCCTGATCTAAAATGAAGAATAAATTATTTGCATAATAGGTCCCTTAGTACAATTAGGGTTATGTGCCAAGGCCATCTTAATAATCATTCAGCTGTTGATTCAATATTTGAACATAGAGGTTGGTGCTTGGATGAATATCTAAAGGGTTAGATTGAGGACTCATCAAGCACCGTCAAATGATTGTTAAGAGATGATCTCCAGCCTGAGTAGGAGATGGCAATCCTTTCTCACATAGGCTGGTATCTGACCTACCTCTTGATGCAGGTCCTCTGCATAGGAATAGAGATTAAGAGGTGTTAGATTAGTTAGGTCAAAGAGTTGACTTAATGAGATCGAGATAACCAAAGTCCTATATCGTATGTTGTCACGATATAGGCACGCATCCTCTGATCGGAGACAGATGTGTTACTATATGTCTGAGTATGTACATTTGGCAGACTAATAGGTTGATGATCTAATCAAGGTCTATACACCGACGCGCTGGTGTGCATGTAAGGGCATATGAATAATATGATCTCTCAAAAGGATCATCAGGTTCAGTTACTAAATCGGAAGACATGAGCTCACTTATGACATATTAGGAAGAATCAAATTCCGTGCACGGTCGTCTCGCTTTGGAAGCTTGACTGAATTTGTAGGTTTGATATATACTTTTGGAAAGTATATGATCAAGACCTAGGTATGATATATGCTTTTGGAACGTATATGATCGATACCAACTCCCAATGATCAAATGAGAAACTTACTGATAAAACCCTGAAGTAGACAATATAAAGTTGATCTAATACTTCAGGTTTATTCTGAGTCTTCCAGTATGCAGGATGTACAGTTGTTGGGAATACCTGAAGGTGATGTGATCATAAACGATTGTATAACCATGACGCTTCCATTCCTAAGGAGTGATGAAACAGGTCTGGATTTTAGTGACTCCTCTTAGTAGAGAAGTAACCTGATCTTGGTCCAAATGTTGGACATTGATCTGAATGAGATTCAGATGCAATGAGAAGATTAGATTTGTGGTCTTGATTTAATCAAGCATCTATGAGAGGCCCGAGACCTGGATTTGAGATGTGATCTCAATATCCAAGTCACTATATGTGGAACAATACAATCGCCCTGTCCTTATCTCCAAGTATCTGCGGAGAAAGCACATTATCCTTGAAAGAGTTCATGGGATAATTTCATTGTTGATATGTGTATCCGAGCATTGAGAAAACTGATAATTAAATGTGATTTAATTATCACTGATAATATGAATTTGATTCATATTATAAGGAGAGTTATCTGATATAATTAATTGTGATTTAATTATCAAATATGTAAATGATGTGAATGTGAATCATATTATTTTGGCACATGAGAATAGAGATCCAAGATGATTAAATACGATTTAATTATCACGGGTATGAATAATATGGATAGCACTATCCATATTAATCATATATGTTATAAATGTGATTTATAATATATTAAAGAGAGCATATTATGATTTATATGTATTGATTAATTGTTAATGTGAATTGGATTCACATTGACTGATTAATTGAAAATATAATTATATTTAGTTTTAGGTTGTGAATGAGATTCACATGATTTTAATGGCATGGTTGATATTTTCCATAAGATAATTTGGAATTATTTTTTGGTGAAAATATTGTCGATAAGAGATGATGATATATATCATGAGATAATGAGATCTCATGATAATTAGAAGACCAAGTCCACCAAAGAGAAGTGGACGACTACAACTCTCCATGAGGAGAAGAGTAGCCGTCCCCTCTTTTGAGGAGATTGGTTTATTCTCTTCATTATCTTTTGTCTTATCAAAGATGATTTAATTTGAAATTAATTTTGTTGATTTATCATGAAAATTAAATTAAACTAAATCATTAGTTGTTGTGTTTTTACAACAACATCTTAACCATTGAAAGAAACACAAATCAATCTCAACCATTGACTGTGTGTTGTCCATGGATTGGGATCCATGGACTCCCAAAACCCTATATAAGAAGAGGCACCCCTTGCTCTTCAAGATACACAATAATGAATGCTCACTCTCTCTCACACACACTCTCTCTCTTCTCTCTACACGCCCACTCTATCTCTCATGTGGCCCCACCATGGATGCCTTAGAGAGATCCTCCATTGCTGCAACATTGTCATTATATTGCCCGATCGTTTGCTCGTTGATCTCCGTCTACTTTGGCATGCCTTGCTCAGGAAGAAGACGTCGTATCTTGTTTGTCGAGATCAGAAGATCCGTGGCTTGGATCAACAACATGGATTGTGAGAAGCATGTGTCTCATCCACGCGCTCGCAAGTGTCTCCTCTGTTAGATCAGACTTGAGATAGGAGGTCTCTTTGTTTAGAGACTCGATCGCAACCACGCTTCAAGAGGTAATCCTATTACTTATTTGTGCTTTAGACGAAATGATCCGAGAAGTGTTCTTGGATCATGTGGTTTTGTCACATAGAAAATTTTAATTTCCGCTGTCTGGAGCGACTAGTGCGACTAGTCGCTCCCGATCGCATTCGATGCGATCATCATGCTTCTGTGATGTGCTTGAGGGTTTTTCCCATATCCTTCAGGTGGTATCAGATCCAGGTTTATGAAGGTCTTGGATATGATCCATTAACCTACAAAAATTTGGGCTCATTTGGGTTCGTGAAGATTTTAGCATTTCAATTTTCGCATCCCTGTCTTGTGATAATTTTTCGGCCCTGTTTAAAACATTTAAACATGAATTTATCATTAGATAATGTTCCCCATTAAATAAGAAAAATGTGAAATTTGAGTTTGCGTAATTTGGATTACGTTTGCTCAAGATATGATCGTTTTATTGACCATATGTCCACTGTTTCGGGGATGGAGATTAAAGACGTAATTAAGATGTTAATTACGATTTTAAAACGCCTGGAAATATGTGTTTATCCCATGATTTCGTTTTTAAATCAAGTTATCAATCTCTGGAAATTGATTTTGCCTAATTTGGATTTAAAATGAATGAGATATGTTATTTTTAGTTAGTGAGGGTCACTACTGGAAATTGCATCATTATCCGAAATCTTGTGATTGTCGTTTAAGAAAAATTGCGAAATTAATAGTTAATTTCCTGGAATAGTTGTGGATAATATTTGAGAAATATTATAACAATATTTATTCCCTTAAATGACATTGCCTCAACCAATGAATGATTAGATTAGATCTAGATCACCAATTGGTTGCTTGATACACTTTCAACAGACATGTTACTTGAATAGACTTTGGGAATTTGTCTAACAAATTTCCTTATAATCAAAATAGCTTTGATTATTACTATATGGTATAATTTCGGTTGAAAAACCGATGATCGTCTCAAGTACAAAGTGATCTATTTTGCATTATCCTTTCTCGAGGCGGATATGGTATCTAGTCGGGGGCGTTGGGGTAGCAGGTTGCACTGGTTGCGGTCTGTCTCACTCCCATCGGTACTGGCCATGACAGTGGGTAGGGTTGGTATAATGCTTAAGAAATCATGATGTATTTCTAATTATTAAAATTCGAAATAATATGTATTTGAGATAATACCATTATTTCAAGTAACAATTAAAAATATTGGTTGAATATTAATTGGATCATTAATTTAATATGATTAGATTAATTGGAATCTAATTAAAATTAAGACACTTATTATAAATAGATGTGTTATTTCTCTTGGAAGAATTGATCATAATGAATGTGATTCATGATGATTAATTAGAATTTGAATATGATATGGAGGATCACATAAGTGACATCCATGGTCTCCCATCAAGACGAAGGGTTCCGTAGCCAGATATTATATATAGGAGACGTCTGTCCGAAGTGACAGCTCCTACATACAATCCATTTGGATCGGGCTCTTTGCTTCTCGAAAGAGTAAGGCCGTATATGTAGTGACCCCAATATCGAGTCCTCATATTATTGGGACGATATTGGATTGCGTATAGTGAGTATTAATCATGTTGATGGTTGGTTCAATTAATGACAGGTCAACATCACCTTAGGGGTGGTGGGCCCGGGTGTTAAAGACCGAATTGGGAAATGCAAGTTAGACTTGCAAGATGGAATGTGTTCCCGCTTCTTTTTATTGGAGTCATAAGTTCTCATATTATTAGGATGTGACAAAGATAAGGAAGGAGATCCCAGATCTTGCTTGAGATATAATGGTAAGTATATCACTTACATTGAAAGTGATTAAGGGAATGAACTTTCACTGTTGACAAGGCAAGCAACTTTGATAAAAAAACTCCTAAATCAAAGTAAAATATGTATGTATATATATATACACTTATGCAAATTTCTTATTTTAGATAATCCTTCATTAAACCCACTCAATGTTATAGTCAATAATAACCAGTAAAATATCATGGATTGGACTCATGATCCAGATATTGTGCTTGCAATTGGACACATATTGTATGTGGTTGCAATGTGCAAGTTTCCTCATAATAATGAGGAATGACAATTAAATAGACAATAGATCTACAACCTTAGAGTTTGTATGTCTTTGCAGTCTTAATCTCATCGAATGTACTTTGGAAGTGACATGTTGATGATGATCGCAATTGTCAAATTAATCCTTATAAAACCATAAGAAGATATTTTGGCATACATATGTGCTCTAGACATTTAATCATGAATGAAATGGTTCACTGCATCATGCAGAATGGTAGCTCTATAAGAGATGATATATTCAAAATATTTGAATACCTACCTGAACCAATGTTTTGAGAGTCTAGATGGATGTAGACATGATGAGTGTCATCATTCTACTGTCTATACTCTAGTCATTCATGAAGCTTCATAATATTCATATTGTATGAATTTAATGAAGCATGTATAAATGTTGAAATGTTCTTACATATATTCTTTTGAATTTAAAATAAGAGATCCTTAGTCTTAAGCAATGGTTGTTTATATATAAAGGGAGCGTAGTGGAAGCATGGGTCATACCGAAGATGAGAAGGATAGTCGAAGAGTTGACCGTACTTCTATGACTTCCATATGACATCCAAAGAGTTGGATGAATGCCAATACTGCAATAAGGTGATGTGTTGATAGTATGACTATCAAGTCTGTCAAAAATCCTTAGTGAAGGACTCAGATAGAGCATCAGAATAATCTACATATAATCATTGACTTCGACTTACTTATTTCATAAGATAAAGTCTTATGATTATATCTCAATCTTCTAACAACACTTGCAATGGGTTGCATATGTTTTAGAAGACTGGAGAATTTGATCTTCAGGTTTAATAGTCATCTACATGGATTTTGATGTAATTATTGCAACAAACTCTATTGGATAGATGGACTTCATATTCTCAGTGGGAGAGCCCTAGTTTTAGAGGATGTCTCTATGACCTAGATATTAGAATACACTCATTGTTTGTTTCTAAGTGTTGGAAATAAACATGAATTCTTGAATTAACCTATCATAAAGAGATGATGGATATATTTCAGATAGTAATCTAACATCTAGTGGACTCCACAAAATTAGAAAATTAATGAATGGTTCATTGAGATTTCTAAAACTGGAAATTAAACCTTTAAAAGATCAATAGGAGGATGAAGATCATTTGACAATGATCTGGCATCAAGTTTCAGACATATGTCTGTTGATGAGATCAATGGACTAGTAAGATATCAAACTTTAGAATGTCTAAAATTTCAAATCTTACATACTTGTAAATAAAGTATTCAAAGTAAAATGTCCAATACATCCTTCTCTGGGAATGGTGTTAGATGTCAAGGTATTCAGGATCTCATACATATCGATGTATGTGGATCATCTATATCATAATGAATATTGATGATATGTAATATCATTTAATGATTATTTGTGATATGAGATTTCTTCTCTTCACCTTAGAAAGCTTTGAAATATTCAAAGATTTCACAATTTTTGTTTAGAACCAAAGTTTGAAGGAAGATGGAATGAATTTGATCTAACTTAGGTAGCAAGTACCTGTTAGATGAATTCAAATAATACCTTATGGAGATATGAATTTCATTCCTATCTCAATCCTCCTAATGCACCTAAACTCAATAGAGTTATAGGAAGATACAATTGATCATGTGTGATATGATTTGATCAATGATTAATATTAGCATAATTACCTCTTAGTTTCTAAGGTATATATGTAGTAGAGACTGCCATATATATCCTCATAAGGTTCCATGTTGGTAAACTGGAATCTAGCACTAGAGAGTGCTACTTCATTAGGAAAATAAAGGATGGTATTGGATATCTACTTTATGACCTTGAGATTCTTAAAAGATCTCATCTGTAAGGATGTGATTCTTAGAGGATGACTCTCTTGAGAATCAAGATAAAAATGAAGTGAAGGAACTCATTGAATCTTGAGAAGATAATGAGGCTCCTGAAATCGGGAACTAAAAGGACAATCAAAGATGAAACAATAATACTTCTTCAAATGAGTTTGAGGATGTATTCCATGTGTCGATTAAGTCTGATAATGATCGGACTTCATGTGATGAAGCTCTTGAGGATCATGACATGGAAAGATGGATATTAGCAATAAAGTCTAAAGTAGACTTCATATACAAGTGTTGTATATGGACCCTCGAGGATCCACCTATATGGGTAAGACCCATAAAGGTGTGAATGGATCTTCAAGAAAAGGAAAGGGAACATGATGAGAAGGTAGAGACCTTTAAAGCACGGTTTGTAGCCATGAGCTACACAGCGAAAAGAAGGCATCGCTTGCGATGAGACTTGCTCTTTAGTAACCATGCTTAAACCCATCGGATTATTGCTAACTATAGCTACACAACTTGGCTTTGACATCTTTGAGAAGGAAGTCAAGATTGCATTCCTCTATGAATGCCTCTATGAGGATATTCCCATGAAGTAGCCCCATGGCTTCATGATTGGGGAAAGTAAGGTGTGAAAGCTAAAGAAATCCATCTATGGACTCAATCAAGCTTCTTATTGTTGGAACATAAGATTTGATGAAATTATAAATGTTATGATTTCAGATAGAATCTTGATGAACCATATGAAGCTTAGTGGGAGTGCCATTGTGTTCATCATGCTAAATGTAGATAATATCCTAATCATTTTTAAAATGATATAAGGGTGATAATAAGTGTTTTATAGACTGGTTATTCCATATCTTGAAATATGATTTCAAGGATATCTCTTAGATCTTAGTTCTGAAGTTGTTCAGAAGTAAAGAGAAGAGGATATTGGGATTGTCACATTTGTAGTACACCTTGGACATATTCCATTATTAGAAATTCCAAGAAAGGCTTCCATTCCTTATGATATGGTATTGACCTATCTAAGAGGATAGCACCTCAAAGAGTTGAGGAAGTGAATGCTAGAACTGCTTGCAATTGTGCATCAGTTACGAGAAGTTGAGTGTATGCTAGATGTGTACAAAAGCTAGATATCTGCCATGCAGTGGGAGTAGCAAAATGTTGCTAATCCTACTATGGAGAGAAAACACTTGATTGCAGTAATAACAAAATCTTCATATATGACAAGATTTTTTGAGATAGTAATCTCAAAGTCTTATCTTCAAAAGTTTAAGACCTTGTAGATAGTGATCTATAAGGGTCTTAATTGTAGATACCTTAGGAGATAGAGATCTCTAGGAATAAAGGTATTCTGATAAGGATTATGAAAATACTGGTTATAATAATTACTGAGCAATAGTGTCAAGGACACTATAACTGAAGATTGAGTATTGGTTACATAAGATGCAACATTCGCATTTGATGTGAGCATTGTTACTAGGAGACATGCAAGTGCTGTAAAAGGACTTAGCATAGTCTTTTGAGAACAGATTGACTAATCAGCTTGCCTAGTTGTTTTCTAAATAGCCTATGATTGTCACATGAGTGTGGGTTTAAATGATTAGCCCATTAATGGCTCTTTGGGCTAGTGGGAGATTGTTGGACATGCGAGCCCATGGCGAGCCATTATGCAATAAATGTTATTGCACATATCATTCCCTGATCTGAAATGAAGAATAAATAATTTGCATAATAGGTCCCTTAGTACAATTAGGGTAATGTACCATGGCCATCTTAATAATCATACAGTTATTGATTCAATAATTGAATCATAGAGGCTGGTGCTTTGATGAATATCTAAAGGGTTAGATTGAGGACTCATCAAGCACCGTCAAATGATTGTTAAGAGATGATCTCCAGCCTGAGTAGGAGATGGTGATCCGTTCTCACATAGGATGATATATGACCGACCTCTTGATGCAGGTCCTCTGCATAGGAATAGAGATTCAGAGATATCAGATTAGTTAGGTCAAAGAGTTGACTTAACGAGATCGAGATAACCAAAGTCCTATATCGTATGTTGTCACGATATAGGCACGCATCCTCTGATCGAAGACAGATGTGTTACTATATGTCTGAGTATGTACATTTGACAGACCAATAGGTTGATGATCTAATCAAGGTCTATACACCGACGCGCTGGTGTGCATGTAAGGGCATATGAATAATACGATCTCTCAAAAGGATCATACAGGTTCAGTTACTAAATCGGAAGACATGAGCTCACTCATGACATATTAGGAAGAATCAAATTCCGTGCACGGTCGTCTCGCTTTGGAAGCTTGACTGAATTTGTAGGTTTGATATATACTTTTGGAAAGTATATGATCAAGACCTAGGTATGATATATGCTTTTGGAAAGTATATGATCGATACCAACTCCCAATGATCAAATGAGAAACTTACTGATAAAACCATGAAGTAGACAGTATAAAGTTGATCTAATACTTCAGGTTTATTCTGAGTCTTCCAGTATGCAGGATGTACAGTTGTTGGGAATACCTGAGGGTGATGTGATCATAAACGATTGTATAACCATGACGCTTCCATTCCTAAGGAGTGATGAAACAGGTCTGGATTTTAGTGACTCCTCTTAGTAGAGAAGTAACATGATCTTGGTCCAAATGTTGGACATTGATCTGAATGAGATTCAGATGCAATGAGAAGATTACATTTGTGGTCTTGATTTAATCAAGCATCTATGAGAGGCCCGAGATCTGGATTTGAGATGTGATCTTAATATCCAAGTCACTATATGTGGAACAATACAATCGTCATGTCCTTATCCCCAAGTATCTGCGGAGAAAGCGCATTATCCTTGAAAGAGTTCATGGGATAATTTCATTGTTGATATGTGTATCCGAGCATTGAGAAAATTGATAACTAAATGTGATTTAATTATCACTGATAATATGAATTTGATTCATATTATATGGAGAGTTATCTGAGATAATTAAATGTGATTTAAATATCAAATATGTAAATAATGTGAATGTGATTCAAATTATTTTGGCACATGAGAATAGAGATCCAAGATGATTAAATACGATTTAATTATCATGGATATGAATAACATGGATAGCACTATTGATGACCGTAAAATTCGCCTCGTTAATAAATATAAATAATGCTGTAGTACAGGACGCGAATTTGGTTCAGCAAAAACCACAGTCTTTGAATGCTGTGGAATATTTATACTTGGCAAGTGTACCAAGGTCGAACACAGGGACACAGCTGCTTATTTAGCTATTGAATAATGATTCTTGAAGTTCAATGTCAATTAATCTCAATTTCAGGTCCATATGCAATTTATGAAGCACTATACTAAGTGATGATATGATGCATGTATTTTTATCGGTTTTTATGCAAATTAAAGTGATGCATGGGCAAACAATGCAAAGGAACATGCATGATGAATCAAATGCTACAATTATACCCTAAAATAAGAGCAACACAATATAGAAAGAAGTTAGAGCCATTTTGAACACATCATTAAAAATCGGTCATGAAATCAAGCAAAACAAGTAGAGCTAGGTCCCATTTTTGACATAAAAATTCACTTAATTTAAAACATTGTCAAATGAGACAAATAAGTATGCTAGATTGTAGAGGACAAAACAAGGATCAAAATGACACTAAAATCATGCAATTTGGACCTACGATGCTCAAGTTATGCTAAAAACAGTGCAAGGGCATAAATGTAATAAAAATGCAAGAAAAATAAAGGATAAATATTGCATTTAGGTCCCTGGAGGGACCTAATTGCAAATAGTAAAAATCGCCTGGGCCCAGATGCAATTTTCCCAATGCGCGTAGGGGCATATTTGTAAATCTTTAGAATCTCGAGGTCTTCCCTGTAAAATACCCAGGCACGCACGTGGGGCACGTGCCTGGGGACCATTCTGCAATTTCCATAATTAACAGGGTCTTTCTTGCAATTTGACCAAGCCCTCACGGGCGATGCACGTGAGGCGTCTAGGCTCGGGCACCTCCTCAGGCTTGGGCCACGTGGCTAATTCTGGCGGTTCGGCTCTAGGCTCGGATGACCCGAGCCTGTAGGTCGGGGAAGAGGCTCGGGTCAACCACGTGGCTTCATCCTAGCCGCTCGATCCCAGAGATCGGACGGTATCTGTGCTTCTCTCTCCGTCGCGGCCCACCGAAGGAGGCTGGGCTCCGATGAGCTCCATTGAGCTCCGCCAGTCTTCGCGAGGTCCTCCGAAGATCGGAGAAGGAAGCTGAGGCCATCGCGAGGAAGCTGGTGGCGATGCGGTGCTCCGGCAGCATGAAGAAGGGCGGATCGAGGAAGAGCTGCCGGTGGCGGAGCTGTCGATCGGAGCGGGGTGACTTGCTCCGGCCATTGAAGATCTGCAAGGTTAGATTATAGCCGAAGCGTGTATGCGTGGAATGTGAGCGAGAGGTGGGTGGATGGAGGCCGTGGAGGCGTCGGGAATGGTGGCCGGAGGGTTCTTCGCCGGCGGAGCAGGTGAAGAGGGGGGGTCGGTGCGGAGATGGTTCTGGAGAAGGGGAAGGGGGTCGGCGAGGGTCGGGATGGTTGGGCGAAGGTGCTGAGCTGGTCGGATGGAGGTGAACGATGGAGGGGGTACTGTGATAATTAGGAGAAGTAGGGGGGTAGGGTACCTTGCCGGAACAAGGTTCGATGGCGGGCGGAGCAGCTTGGGCTGAGGCTCCTTAGGAACCTCCGGTCATCGCCCACGAGGCCAGCTGCCTCCTCGGAGCTTGATTGGCGATTGAAGATCACCGGAGCACGGCGGAGGACCGCCGTGGGTCAACACCAGGAAAACTCCATCTTCACCTCGACGATCTGCCCCTCCGCTGTCACCGGAGGGGCGGAGGAGGCTAGGAGCTAACCCAAGAATTGGTGGACGAGGTTCAGTGGTGGCGGAGGAGGGTTTAAATAGGCGGAGGAGAACGATGGGTTCAGTGGTGGAGGGGCGTTTTGGAGCGAGGGTTTAATGGAGTGGGAGTGATGGAGAGGGGAATTGATGAAGGCGCGAGGATGGCGGAGGAGCGGGCTTCGTGTAGGTGGCGTTACGAGCAGGAGGAGCTAGCAGGTATGCCGGCCAAAAAAGGAAGGGGCCGGGGGTGTTGCAGGGAGTAACGGCCGGGGCTGGAGGTTGACGACGGAGGTTGGACCGTTGGATGATGATCCAACGGCTGGGATGGGCTCACGATCGGAAGGATCTGATGAGATCTCAGGGTTAGATCCAGCGGTGGTGTTTAAAGGGGGACGTGGCATACTGGGGGTCATTGGATGGAGAGATGATCGAACGGCTAAGGATCAGGCGCTAGTGGGCGGTCCTGATCTGATCTAAGATCAGATCGGGCGGCTGAGGAGTGAGGCGGGATGGATGGCTCAGATGCAGGCGGGATTGAGGAGATCCAACGGCCGCGGAGGCCGCCGGGTGGCGAGAGGATGAGCGGGTCACGTGGGCGGCCCAGGGGGCGCCACGTGGCCCAATCAGAATAATGCAAAGAATAATTACAAAGGAAATTAGAAAAGAAATAGTTAGGGGCCGAATTTGGAAAAAGTCAAAACATGAAAGTTGTTCGTCTCGATGAGATCTACAACTTTCATGTTGGTCAAAAAGCCAAAAGAGGTCATCTGTACAAAAGCTATTTTTGGGGGTATTTTTAAGGGGATAAAAACACCGATTTTGTGGTTTTGAGTTGTTTTTGTATTTTTTTATCTTTTTAAAGTTCAGTGAAATATAGACAACTTATCTACCTAATTTTTAGGGGTTTTCGAGTGATAAAATAATTACAGAAAAATAAGGGCAATTAAATACAAATAATTAAGGTTAAATATAGACAATATAATACAAGATAAAAATAGAGAATTAGAGGTGATTTTTATTGGTTTGTTTAAGCAGGGATTTTAATACGGAGTTCTTAGCATGATGAATACGAGATCCATCATACCCTTATACTTAAACCATGCTCGTCCTCGAGCATCTAAAGAATGAAGGAGTTGGATTAATTCCTGACAGTGCGTGTGAAAATTTCAAGGCTTGATCTTTCGAAGACCCTTGACCTAAGTGATCCTAAAATTCTGGGTTTATCCACGCCTTAGTCAGAAGGAATCCAACTTCTCTGATTATCAGACTCTCTTTTTGTACATATAATATAAGGATATGACATTTAGTGTACTGCATTTCATGAGAGCCGAGTTGATGCATCACCCAAAGTTCCAGTCCCAAAGACTCTCCTCTAGACCTAATCCTCAATACTAGGGAAGAAGTCTACTCTTGCTTCAATCAACCATCTCTTTAGTTTGTCAGACTTTGAAATGTAGATGGACGGCTAGATGATGGAGGGACATGGGATTGTGTCTAATTTTCTCACCCTCACATTGGAACAAGGGGCCTCTCGAGTGCCTTTTACTCAACACATGTATATTAATACTTTGTTGATCAATGTGTCCGTCAAGAGAGTTGGAGTCGTCTGCACTTGTTTTTCTGGGAATACACCGGGGTGTGTCTTTTCTGAGTATCTAAGATACCTTCGACACCCAGACTTGTATCGCTTACGATGCAGGGCCCTTTTTGTGGTGTCAGCCCGACTCCTTAGTCCTAATTAGCGCTTGGTCCAAGTGGACACTTGAAAATGTTTGGGAGCGCTCGCCATTGGTAGAAGCTCATTTGGAATTTTTGACTTTGGATTTAGAGCTTTTCCTTGACATTTCATTTCTTTTGTTGGCTAGCTCCACTGCTTTTACCAAGAGATTGGCGCACACTGATCAACAAGTTCTTTAAGTTTCATCACACCCTGGCACTTTTAGGTGAATATCAAGAGATAGCATATGAATCTTGTTCACATACTGGCTAGGGTTTTTGCTGACACTCAGGTTTTCTGAAGCCTTCATTAACTTTATCCCATCCTCGAATATCCTTAGATCAGGTCTAAACTTAAATCCATGGTCCTAGTTCCTCAAGTGATATCTCATCTCAGCTCATCAATCATGCAGTTGTGGAAGTGACTGTGCTGATCATATTTTCTTGAAAGTAGAGATTAAGAGTGCAATATAGCACTCAAATCTTTCAAACCAGAGGAGTGTGGATATTTAAGTCATGAAAACCCAAATGACTAAGGTATGTTAACTCAGACTCTCTAGATCCCAGAGATCCAGTGTCCTCAAATTCCTCAAGCCTTGCGTGAGTGTGAATGTGTCAGGAATACACCAACTCCAAGGATTAGTGATTTTTTTGTGTGATTTTTATCTTTTGCAAATTTTTATGGGTTTTAATTTTATACTTTTTTTTATTATTCCCCGGAGAGACAATGACTGGCCCAGGCTCAAATAAAAGTATACACTTTCAGCCAGTATGGGTGTAAGTACAGGCCGAGGCCTGTGTTACTTGAGGACGGGGCCGTATGCGATGTCCTCTAAACCACCCACTCTGCTAAGGGAGACCGAGGTTCCCTCACTGAAAATGTCTACTAAACCTAGTAGTCAGAGTCAACCTCCAAGAAAAAAAATTTTTTAATTTTTTTTTAATACAGGAAGATTTACAAAAATTAAACCCTCAAATTTTAATTTTTACAGGATTTTACTCAGTTCACTAGTTTACCAAAACTCAGCCCGAAAAATAAAATTTTAAAAAGTTTTAAAAACGCGAGCTAAGGCTAAGGTATTATACAATAATATACGGTATACCCCCCTATACTTAAAATTTGCTATGTCCTCATAGCACAAGTGCCATGAAGCCAAGGCTCGGTTCAAGTACAGGGCGATATAGCGGAACTGAGGAGGAGGGTCCCCCTATACTTAGGCCAAAATTGGCCTAAGTACAAGAAGACGGGACGAGGGAAGGAAGAGCAGGCAGGTCCCCCCTATACTTAGGCTACAAAATATCCTAAGTAAGGTCTGCGTTAGGGGGGGTTTTATGATACAAGGGAGAGGGGGAGGGGGTTCGTGAAGAATAGATATACACAAAGAGAGGGAGAGAGAGAAAGAGAGATAGAAATATACAGGGGCCGGGTGGGGATGAATATGTGCAGTGTAGGTGTGTGTGTGTGTGCGGGGGGGGGGGGATTTTTTTTTTGAATACAATATGCAAGACAGAAAAAGAAATATGCAGATGCAAGTTTTCTCTCTCTTTTTTTTTTACAACATGCAATGCAAGTAGACTGATAAAAATCCTAGCATTTCTTCACGGCTTCTTTTGCGGCCTCTTCAGCGGAAGCTCCCGGCTTCGCGCCTCCATGATGATCAGGCGTCCCTGATTTTCATGGGCCCTGCCACAAAAGATAAACGTTAGAAAACTCAAAGAAATTAAATCAGCAAGAAATGATGCATGAAATGAGGACCTAAAAATTTTTGAAATAAATAAAAAAATCAAATCCAAAAAATTAAGCAAAGCCGTATCCCCGGCAACGGCGCCATTTGATGACCGTAAAATTCGCCTCTTTAATAAATATAAATAATGCTGTAGTACAGGAGGCGAATTCGGTTCAGCAAAAATCACAATCTTTGAATGCTGTGGAATATTTATACTTGGCAAGTGTACCAAGGTCGAACACAGGGACACAGCTGCTTATTTAGCTATTGAATAATGATTCTTGAAGTTCAATGTCAATTAATCTCAATTTCAGGTCCATATGCAATTTATGAAGCACTATACTAAGTGATGATATGATGCATGTATTTTTATCGATTTTTATGCAAATTAAAGTGATGCATGGGCAAACAATGCAAAGGAACATGCATGATGAATCAAATGCTACAATTATACCCTAAAATAAGAGCAACACAATATAGAAAGAAGTTAGAGCCATTTTGAACACATCATTAAAAATCGGTCATGAAATCAAGCAAAACAAGTAGAGCTAGGTCCCATTTTTGACATAAAAATTCACTTAATTTAAAACATTGTCAAATGAGACAAATAAGTATGCTAGATTGTAGAGGACAAAACAAGGATCAAAATGACACTAAAATCATGCAATTTGGACCTACGATGCTCAAGTTATGCTAAAAACAGTGCAAGGGCATAAATGTAATAAAAATGCAAGAAAAATAAAGGATAAATATTGCATTTAGGTCCCTAGAGGGACCTAATAGCAAATAGTAAAAATCGCCTGGGCCCAGATGCACTTTTCCCAATGCGCGTAGGGGCATATTTGTAAATCTTCAGAATCTCGAGGTCTTCCCTGTAAAATACCCAGGCACGCACGTGGGGCACGTGCCTGGGGACCATTCTGCAATTTCCATAATTAACAGGGTCTTTCTTGCAATTTGACCAAGCCCTCACGTGCGATGCACGTGAGGCGTCTAGGCTCGGGCACCTCCTCAGGCTTGGGCCACGTGGCTAATTCTGGCGGTTCGGCTCTAGGCTCGGATGACCCGAGCCTGTAGGTCGGGGAAGAGGCTCGGGTCAACCACGTGGCTTCATCCTAGCCGCCCGATCCCAGAGATCGGACGGTATCTGTGCTTCTCTCTCCGTCGCGGCCCACCGGAGGAGGTTGGGCTCCGATGAGCTCCATTGAGCTCCGCCAGGCTTCGCGAGGTCCTCCGAAGATCGGAGAAGGAAGCTGAGGCCATCGCGAGGAAGCTGGTGGCGATGCGGTGCTCCGGCAGCATGAAGAAGGGCGGATCGAGGAAGAGCTGCCGGTGGCGGAGCTGTCGATCGGAGCGGGGTGACTTGCTCCGGCCATTGAAGATCTGCAAGGTTAGATTATAGCCGAAGCGTGTATGCGTGGAATGTGAGCGAGAGGTGGGTGGATGGAGGCCGTGGAGGCGTCGGGAATGGTGGCCGGAGGGTTCTTCGCCGGCGGAGCAGGTGAAGAGGGGGGGTCGGTGCGGAGATGTTTCTGGAGAAGGGGAAGGGGGTCGACGAGGGTCGGGATGGTTGGGCGAAGGTGCTGAGCTGGTCGGATGGAGGTGAACGATGGAGGGGGTACTGTGATAATTAGGAGAAGTAGGGGGGTAGGGTACCTTGCCGGAGCAAGGTTCGATGGCGGGCGGAGCAGCTTGGGCTGAGGCTCCTTAGGAACCTCCGGTCATCGCCCACGAGGCCAGCTGCCTCCTCGGAGCTTGATTGGCGATTGAAGATCACCGGAGCACGGCGGAGGACCGCCGTGGGTCAACACCAGGAAAACTCCATCTTCACCTCGACGATCTGCCCCTCCGCTGTCACCGGAGGGGCGGAGGAGGCTAGGAGCTAACCCAAGAATTGGTGGACGAGGTTCAGTGGTGGCGGAGGAGGGTTTAAATAGGCGGAGGAGAACGATGGGTTCAGTGGTGGAGGGGCGTTTTGGAGCGAGGGTTTAATGGAGTGGGAGTGATGGAGAGGGGAATTGATGAAGGCGCGAGGATGGCGGAGGAGCGGGCTTCGTGTAGGTGGCGTTACGAGCAGGAGGAGCTGGCAGGTATGCCGGCCAAAAAAGGAAGGGGCCGGGGGTGTTGCAGGGAGTAACGACCGGGGCTGGAGGTTGACGACGGAGGTTGGACCGTTGGATGATGATCCAACGGCTGGGATGGGCTCACGATCGGAAGGATCTGATGAGATCTCAGGGTTAGATCCAGCGGTGGTGTTTAAAGGGGGACGTGGCATACTGGGGGTCATTGGATGGAGAGATGATCGAACGGCTAAGGATCAGGCGCTAGTGGGCGGTCCTGATCTGATCTAAGATCAGATCGGGCGGATGAGGAGTGAGGCGGGATGGATGGCTCAGATGCAGGCGGGATTGAGGAGATCCAACGGCCGCGGAGGCCGCCGGGTGGCGAGAGGATGAGCGGGTCACGTGGGCGGCCCAGGGGGCGCCACGTGGCCCAATCAGAATAATGCAAAGAATAATTACAAAGGAAATTAGAAAAGAAATAGTTAGGTGCCGAATTTGGAAAAAGTCAAAACATGAAAGTTGTTCGTCTCGATGAGATCTACAACTTTCATGTTGGTCAAAAAGCCAAAAGAGGTCATCTGTACAAAAGCTATTTTTGGGGGTATTTTTAAGGGGATAAAAACACCGATTTTGTGTTTTGAGTTGTTTTTGTATTTTTTTTATCTTTTTAAGGGTCAGTGAAATATAGACAACTTATCTACCTAATTTTTAGGGGTTTTCGAGTGATAAAATAATTACAGGAAAATAAGGGCAATTAAATACAAATAATTAAGGTTAAATATAGACAATATAATACAAGATAAAAATAGAGAATTAGAGGTGATTTTTATTGGTTTGTTTAAGCAGGGATTTTAATACGGAGTTCTTAGCATGATGAATACGAGATCCATCATACCCCTATACTTAAACCATGCTCGTCCTCGAGCATCTAAAGAATGAAGGAGTTGGATTAATTCCTGACAGTGCGTGTGAAAATTTCAAGGCTTGATCTTTCGAAGACCCTTGACCTAAGTGATCCTAAAATTCTGGGTTTATCCACGCCTTAGTCAGAAGGAATCCAACTTCTCTGATTATCAGACTCTCTTTTTGTACATATAATATAAGGATATGACATTTAGTGTACTGCATTTCATGAGAGCCGAGTCGATGCATCACCCAAAGTTCCAGTCCCAAAGACTCTCCTCTAGACCTAATCCTCAATACCAGGGAAGAAGTCTACTCTTGCTTCAATCAACCATCTCTTTAGTTTGTCAGACTTTGAAATGTAGATGGACGGCTAGATGATGGAGGGACATGGGATTGTGTCTAATTTTCTCACCCTCACATTGGAACAAGGGGCCTCTCGAGTGCCTTTTACTCAACACATGTATATTAATACTTTGTTGATCAATGTGTCCGTCAAGAGAGTTGGAGTCGTCTGCACTTGTTTTTATGGGAATACACCGGGGTGTGTCTTTTCTGAGTATCTAAGATACCTTCGACACCCAGACTTGTATCGCTTACGATGAAGGGCCCTTTTTGTGGTGTCAGCCCGACTCCTTAGTCCTAATTAGCGCTTGGTCCAAGTGGACACTTGAAAATGTTTGGGAGCGCTCGCCATTGGTAGAAGCTCATTTGGAATTTTTGACTTTGGATTTAGAGCTTTTCCTTGACATTTCATTTCTTTTGTTGGCTAGCTCCACTGCTTTTACCAAGAGATTGGCGCACACTGATCAACAAGTTCTTTAAGTTTCATCACACCCTGGCACTTTTAGGTGAATATCAAGAGATAGCATATGAATCTTGTTCACATACTGGCTAGGGTTTTTGCTGACACTCAGGTTTTCTGAAGCCTTCATTAACTTTATCCCATCCTCGAATATCCTTAGATCAGGTCTAAACTTAAATCCATGGTCCTAGTTCCTCAAGTGATATCTCATCTCAGCTCATCAATCATGCAGTTGTGGAAGTGACTGTGCTGATCATATTTTCTTGAAAGTAGAGATTAAGAGTGCAATATAGCACTCAAATCTTTCAAACCAGAGGAGTGTGGATATTTAAGTCATGAAAACCCAAATGACTAAGGTATGTTAACTCAGACTCTCTAGATCCCAGAGATCCAGTGTCCTCAAATTCCTCAAGCCTTGCGTGAGTGTGAATGTGTCAGGAATACACCAACTCCAAGGATTAGTGATTTTTTGTGTGATTTTTATCTTTTGCAAATTTTTATGGGTTTTAATTTTATACTTTTTTTTATTATTCCCCGGAGAGACAATGACTGGCCCAGGCTCAAATAAAAGTATACACTTTCAGCCAGTATGGGTGTAAGTACAGGCCGAGGCCTGTGTTACTTGAGGACGGGGCCGTATGCGATGTCCTCTAAACCACCCACTCTGCTAAGGGAGACCGAGGTTCCCTCACTGAAAATGTCTACTAAACCTAGTAGTCAGAGTCAACCTCCAAGAAAAAAAATTTTTTAATTTTTTTTTAATACAGGAAGATTTACAAAAATTAAACCCTCAAATTTTAATTTTTACAGGATTTTACTCAGTTCACTAGTTTACCAAAACTCAGCCCGAAAAATAAAATTTTAAAAAGTTTTAAAAACGCGAGCTAAGGCTAAGGTACTATACAATAATATACGGTATACCCCCCTATACTTAAAATTTGCTATGTCCTCATAGCACAAGTGCCATGAAGCCAAGGCTCGGTTCAAGTACAGGGCGATATAGCGGAACTGAGGAGGAGGGTCCCCCTATACTTAGGCCAAAATTGGCCTAAGTACAAGAAGACGGGACGAGGGAAGGAAGAGCAGGCAGGTCCCCCCTATACTTAGGCTACAAAATAGCCTAAGTAAGGTCTGCGTTAGGGGGGGTTTTATGATACAAGGGAGAGGGGGAGGGGGTTCGTGAAGAATAGATATACACAAAGAGAGGGAGAGAGAGAAAGAGAGATAGAAATATACAGGGGCCGGGTGGGGATGAATATGTGCAGTGTAGGTGTGTGTGTGTGTGTGTGCGGGGGGGGGGGATTTTTTTTTGAATACAATATGCAAGACAGAAAAAGAAATATGCAGATGCAATTTTTCTCTCTCTTTTTTTTTACAACATGCAATGCAAGTAGACTGATAAAAATCCTAGCATTTCTTCACGGCTTCTTTTGCGGCCTCTTCAGCGGAAGCTCCCGGCTTCGCGCCTCCATGATGATCAGGCGTCCCTGATTTTCATGGGCCCTGCCACAAAAGATAAACGTTAGAAAACTCAAAGAAATTAAATCAGCAAGAAATGATGCATGAAATGAGGACCTAAAATTTTTTGAAATAAATAAAAAAATCAAATCCAAAAAATTAAGCAAAGCCGTATCCCCGGCAACGGCGCCATTTGATGACCGTAAAATTCGCCTCTTTAATAAATATAAATAATGCTGTAGTACAGGAGGCGAATTCGGTTCAGCAAAAATCACAGTCTTTGAATGCTGTGGAATATTTATACTTGGCAAGTGTACCAAGGTCGAACACAGGGACACAGCTGCTTATTTAGCTATTGAATAATGATTCTTGAAGTTCAATGTCAATTAATCTCAATTTCAGGTCCATATGCAATTTATGAAGCACTATACTAAGTGATGATATGATGCATGTATTTTTATCGATTTTTATGCAAATTAAAGTGATGCATGGGCAAACAATGCAAAGGAACATGCATGATGAATCAAATGCTACAATTATACCCTAAAATAAGAGCAACACAATATAGAAAGAAGTTAGAGCCATTTTGAACACATCATTAAAAATCGGTCATGAAATCAAGCAAAACAAGTAGAGCTAGGTCCCCTTTTTGACATAAAAATTCACTTAATTTAAAACATTGTCAAATGAGACAAATAAGTATGCTAGATTGTAGAGGACAAAACAAGGATCAAAATGACACTAAAATCATGCAATTTGGACCTACGATGCTCAAGTTATGCTAAAAACAGTGCAAGGGCATAAATGTAATAAAAATGCAAGAAAAATAAAGGATAAATACTGCATTTAGGTCCCTAGAGGGACCTAATTGCAAATAGTAAAAATCGTCTGGGCCCAGATGCAATTTTCCCAATGCGCGTAGGGGCATATTTGTAAATCTTCAGAATCTCGAGGTCTTCCCTGTAAAATACCCAGGCACGCACGTGGGGCACGTGCCTGGGGACCATTCTGCAATTTCCATAATTAACAGGGTCTTTCTTGCAATTTGACCAAGCCCTCACGTGCGATGCACGTGAGGCGTCTAGGCTCGGGCACCTCCTCAGGCTTGGGCCACGTGGCTAATTCTGGCGGTTCGGCTCTAGGCTCGGATGACCCGAGCCTGTAGGTCGGGGAAGAGGCTCGGGTCAACCACGTGGCTTCATCCTAGCCGCCCGATCCCAGAGATCGGATGGTATCTGTGCTTCTCTCTCCGTCGCGGCCCACCGGAGGAGGCTGGGCTCCGATGAGCTCCATTGAGCTCCGCCAGTCTTCGCGAGGTCCTCCGAAGATCGGAGAAGGAAGCTGAGGCCATCGCGAGGAAGCTGGTGGCGATGCGGTGCTCCGGCAGCATGAAGAAGGGCGGATCGAGGAAGAGCTGCCGGTGGCGGAGCTGTCGATCGGAGCGGGGTGACTTGCTCCGGCCATTGAAGATCTGCAAGGTTAGATTATAGCCGAAGCGTGTATGCGTGGAATGTGAGCGAGAGGTGGGTGGATGGAGGCCGTGGAGGCGTCGGGAATGGTGGCCGGAGGGTTCTTCGCCGGCGGAGCAGGTGAAGAGGGGGGTCAGTGCGGAGATGGTTCTGGAGAAGGGGAAGGGGGTCGGCGAGGGTCGGGATGGTTGGGCGAAGGTGCTGAGCTGGTCGGATGGAGGTGAACGATGGAGGGGGTACTGTGATAATTAGGAGAAGTAGGGGGGTAGGGTACCTTGCCGGAGCAAGGTTCGATGGCGGGCGGAGCAGCTTGGGCTGAGGCTCCTTAGGAACCTCCGGTCATCGCCCACGAGGCCAGCTGCCTCCTCGGAGCTTGATTGGCGATTGAAGATCACCGGAGCACGGCGGAGGACCGCCGTGGGTCAACACCAGGAAAACTCCATCTTCACCTCGACGATCTGCCCCTCCGCTGTCACCGGAGGGGCGGAGGAGGCTAGGAGCTAACCCAAGAATTGGTGGACGAGGTTCAGTGGTGGCGGAGGAGGGTTTAAATAGGCGGAGGAGAACGATGGGTTCAGTGGTGGAGGGGCGTTTTGGAGCGAGGGTTTAATGGAGTGGGAGTGATGGAGAGGGGAATTGATGAAGGCGCGAGGATGGCGGAGGAGCGGGCTTCGTGTAGGTGGCGTTACGAGCAGGAGGAGCTGGCAGGTATGCCGGCCAAAAAAGGAAGGGGCCGGGGGTGTTGCAGGGAGTAACGGCCGGGGCTGGAGGTTGACGACGGAGGTTGGACCGTTGGATGATGATCCAACGGCTGGGATGGGCTCACGATCGGAAGGATCTGATGAGATCTCAGGGTTAGATCCAGCGGTGGTGTTTAAAGGGGGACGTGGCATACTGGGGGTCATTGGATGGAGAGATGATCGAACGGCTAAGGATCAGGCGCTAGTGGGCGGTCCTGATCTGATCTAAGATCAGATCGGGCGGCTGAGGAGTGAGACGGGATGGATGGCTCAGATGCAGGCGGGATTGAGGAGATCCAACGGCCGCGGAGGCCGCCAGGTGGCGAGAGGATGAGCGGGTCACGTGGGCGGCCCAGGGGGCGCCACGTGGCCCAATCAGAATAATGCAAAGAATAATTACAAAGGAAATTAGAAAAGAAATAGTTAGGGGCTGAATTTGGAAAAAGTCAAAACATGAAAGTTGTTCGTCTCGATGAGATCTACAACTTTCATGTTGGTCAAAAAGCCAAAAGAGGTCATCTGTACAAAAGCTGTTTTTGGGGGTATTTTTAAGGGAATAAAAACACCGATTTTGTGGTTTTGAGTTGTTTTTGTATTTTTTTTTATCTTTTTAAGGGTCAGTGAAATATAGACAACTTATCTACCTAATTTTTAGGGGTTTTCGAGTGATAAAATAATTACAGAAAAATAAGGGCAATTAAATACAAATAATTAAGTTTAAATATAGACAATATAATACAAGATAAAAATAGAGAATTAGAGGTGATTTTTATTGGTTTGTTTAAGCAGGGATTTTAATACGGAGTTCTTAGCATGATGAATACGAGATCCATCAACTATCCATATTAATCATATATATTATAAATATGATTTATAATATATTAAAGAGAGCATATTGTGATTTATATTTATTGATTAATTGTTAATGTGAATCGGTCACATTGAATGATTAATTGAAAATATAATTATATTTAGTTTTGGGTTGTGAATGAGATTCACATAATTTCAATGACATAGTTGATATTTTTCATAAGACATTTTGCATTATTTTTTGGTAAAAATATTGTCGATAAGAGATGATGATATATATCATGAGATAATGAGATCTCGTGATAATTAGAAGAGATGGACCAAGTCCACCAAAGAGAAGTGGACGGTTACAACTTTCCATGAGGAGAAGAGTAGCCGTCCCCTCTTTTGAGGAGATCGGTTTTTTCTCTTCATTATCTTTTCTCTTTATCAAAGATGATTTAATTTGAAATTAATTTTGTTGAATTATCAATGAAAATTAATTTAAATTAAATCATTAGTTGTTGTGTTTTTACAACATCTTAGCCATTGAAAGAAGCACAAATCAATCTCAATCATTGATTGTGTGTTGTCCATGGATTGGGATCCATGGACTCCCAAAACCATATATAAGAAGAGGCACCCCTTGCTCTTCAAGATACACAATAATGAATGCTCTCTCTCTCTCTTCTCTCTACACGCCCACTCTCTATCTCTCATGTGGCCGTCCACTATGGATGCCCTAGAGAGATCCTCCATCGCCGCAACGTCATCGTTATGTTGCCCGATCGTTTGCTCATGGATCTCCATCTACTTCGGCGTGCCTTGCTCGTGAAGAAGACGTCGTATCTCGTTTGTCGAGATCAGGAGATCCGTGACTTGGATCATCAATATGGATAGCGAGAAGCAAGCGTCTCATTCATACCCTAGCAAGCATCTCCTCTGTTGGATCAAACTTAAGACAGGAGGTCTCTTTGTTTAGAGACTCGACCGCAACCATGCTTCAAGAGGTAATCCTATTACTTGTTTGTGCTTTAGACGAAACGATTCGAGGAGTGTTCTTGAATCTCGTGGTTTCATCACATAGAAAATTTTAATTTCCGCTGTCCGGAGCGACTAGTGCGACTAGTCTTTCCCGATCGCATTCGATATGATCATCACGCTTCCGTGATGTGCTTGAGGATTTTCCCCATATCCTTCGTTACGATCATCATCGACATGATATTTCCAAAACACGCTCGATGAGAGATCAAGAATATAGAGACAAACAAACCCTGGGTTGTTGTCCTACTGTCTATTTAATTGTCATTCCTCATTATTATGAGGAAACTTGCACAATGCAACCACATACATTATATGTCCAATTGTAAGTACAATATCTTGATCGTGGATCCAATCCATGATATTTACTGGTTATTATTGAGTATAATATTGAGTGGGTTTAATGTAGGCTAACTGAAATAAAATAATTTACATAAATACATATTTTACTTTAATCTAGATTTTTTATGTCAAAGTTGTCTTGCCTTGTCAACACTGAAGTTCATTCTCTTAATCACTTTCAACGTAAGAGATATAATTACCATTATATCTCAAGCAAAATCTGGGATCTCCCTTCTTATCTCCGTTACATCCCAATAATATGAGAAACTGTAACTCAGATAAAAAGAAGCGGGAATTCATTCTGCCTTGCAAATCCAACTTGCATTTCCAAATTCAGTCTTTAACATCGGGCCCACCACCCCTAAGGTGATGTTGATCCATCTTTAATTGAACCAACCATCAACAGGATTGGAACTTGCTATGCGCAATCCAATATCGCCCCAATAATACGAGGAAATGATATTGGGGTCACTACACATACGACCTTACTCTTTCAAGAAGTAAAGAGCCCAATCCGGTTGCACTTGTATGCAGGAGTTGTCACTTCAGAGAGACGTCTCATACATACAATCCCTGGCGACGGAACCCTTAGCCTTGACGGAAGACCATGGATGTCACTTATGTGATCCTCCATACCCCATTCAAATTTTAATTAATCATTACGAATCATATTCACATTATTAATTATTCCAATGGAACTAGTAATCTATTCATAGTAAAGAGTTTAACCGGATATAATTCATTTAATCATAATAAATCAATTATCAATCCAATTCAAATAACCAATAAATAATATTGATTATTACTTGAATGATGGTATAATATCAAAATATGTATTATTCAAGTTTTAATAATTAGAAAATACCTCATGATCATTTCAAGCATTATCTTTTCCTTACTTGTTATCATGATCAGTACGTACAAGATGTTGGACAAACTGCTCACGGAGCAACCTGCTATCCCATCGATCCCTGACTAGACATCATATCCGTCTCAGGTTAGGATAATGTGATTTGATCATATTGTATTTGAGATGATATTCGGTCTTTCAACCGAAGTTATACCATATAATATTTATCAAAAACATTATGATAATATTATAAGGAGATCTGGTAAACAAATCCCCAATCTATTCAAGTAACAATGTTCTGCATGCAGAGATTGTCATACAACTATTGTAGGATAAACTAGGGTTTTCATGAAACATTCATTCAATGACATATGATGATTAATCAATTATTTTCATAATTATTAGACATCATATTTAATCAAGGCATATTCATAATTTTCATGATTTCCATTAAATTATAAACACATTAACTAAAGAGGTTTGATGTTCTAATCATCTTCTGACCCATCTCCACTAAAATGGGATATCTGGGGCAAACAAAGTCAGAATCACACGAAATAAATTCAAGTAGTTTGTTGGTTTGATTCTTTACTTAATCCAAGTATTTATTTCATGTTTCATGATGGAAAAATAGTAAACAAAACTAATTTTCTTATAGATCCGTGAATTCATGCAAAACAACTTTCATAGCGGGAACTCTTTGAATCATTTTTGTGCACTTTTGGTACCAACATTATGCTAATGTTTTTGGGAAATATTTAGATATTCTAAATACATTTTATTAACCAAAAAATACATCCAAATAGTGCACAAACAACTGTTTCTATTTTACGAAAAAAATCGATTCGAATCATGCATCCAATGCAAAAACAATGACTTACGCGCATCTTAGTACTAAACATTGTTCACCAAGGGTTTTGGATCATATCCAAGACCTCAACCTAGGTCTGATACCACTTGAAGGATATGAGAAGGTCCTTAAGTGTATCATGAAAGTGTGGAGATTGCATCATATACGATCGGGAGTGACTGGTCGTACTAGTTGCTCGGAGCAACAGAATTTAAAAAATTTAAACGATGAAACCGCATGATCCAAGAATACTTCTCGGATCATTTCATCTAAATCATAAACAAGTATAAGGTTTACCTCTTGAAGCGTGGTTGCGATCGAGTCTCTAAACGAAGAGACCTCCTATCTCAAGTCCGATCCAACAGAGGAGACGCTTGCAAACATGTTGATGAAATGCATGCTCCTTGAAATCCATATTGATGATCCAAGCAACAAATCTTCTAATCTTGTCTCACGAGATCTGACATCTTCTTCACGAGCATGATGCACCAAAGGAGATGGAGATCCACAAACGGTCGAAGAGGCGACAAAAGCGTGGCGATGACGACGACCCTCTCTAGGGTTTAGAATGCACGACCACTTTGAAGAGGAGAGAGTGAGGGTCTAGGCATGTAGATAGAGAGAGGGAGAGAGCATAGAATTTTTGTGCGTTCAAGAAGATCCAGGGTTGCCTCTTTTTTTATAGTATTTTGGGAATCTATGGATTCCAATCCATGTGAAACACAAAATCAATGGTTGAGATTCATTTGTGTTTCTATTCAGTGGCCACGATTTTGTAGTAAAAATACAACAACAGTTAATTTAGATTATATTAAATATATTTAATAATCAGTGTAATTTAATTCTGAACTAAATTAATTAACATAAAATGATAAGGAGGGAAGCCACCACCCTTCTAGGGGGGATGACCACCTTTGTGACAAAGTCAAAGGGTGGCCGTCCACCATCCATTGAATGGATGGTGTTGGCTCCTTTAATCCTTCATATATATTTACAACAACTTTTGTTTTAAATTGATTCACAAAATAATTCCAAATCAATTTTCTGAATATTGCAATCATGCCATTACCTAATTGTGAATCATATACACAACCAAAATAAAATGTAAATTGTATTTCTAAATATTTTTCAATGTGGATCCAATTCATATCAACAATTAACTTGAAGATACTATTTATAATAAGCTCTCTCTAGTATATTATAAATCACATTTATAATATACACAAATGATATCGTAGTGCTATCCATATATTCATATCTTTGATAATTAAATCATATTTAATCGTCTAGGATCTCTATTCTCATATGCCCAAATAATATGAATCACATTCACATTATTCCCATCTTTGATAATTAAATCACATCTAATTATCTTAGATAACTCTTCTTATATAGTTAAATAATATGGTCAAATTTATATTATTCATGATAATTAAATCATATTTAACTATCATTTTTTCTCAATGCTCAGACTCATTATCAACAATGAAATTATCCTTGAACTCTTTCAAGAATAATGTGCTTTCTCGCAGATACTTGGAGATAGGGATAGGGTGATTGTACATCCACATATAGTGACTTGGATATTGAGATCACATCTCAAATCCAGATCTCGGGGAACTCCCATAAATGTTTGATTAAATCAAAGCAGTAATCTAATCTTTTCATTGCATATGAATCACATTCATATAATTGTCCAATATTTGGACCAAGATTAGATTACTTCTCTAGCAAGAGGAGTCACTAAAATCCAGGCATGTTCATTACTCCTTAGAATGGAAGCATCATAGTTACACAATCGTTTATTGATCGCATCACCCATAGGCATTCCTGATACCTGTACATCCTGCATACTGGAAGACCTCAAATAAACACGAAGTTTTAGATCAATTTAGACTGTCTTCTTCAGGGTTTTATCATTAAGTTTCTCATTTGATTATTAGGAGTCTGTATCGATCATATACCTTCCAAAAGCATATATCATACCTAGGTATTGATCATATACTTTCCAAAATCATATATCAAACCTACAAATTCGGTTTATCTTCCAAAGAGAGGCGATCGTGCACTGAATTTGATCCCAATATCTTATGAGTGAGCTCATGTCTTCCGATTCAATAATGAACTTGTATGATCCATTTGAGAGATCGTATTACTAATATACCCTTGTATACACACCAGCGCATTGATGTATATACCTTGATTAGATCATCAACTTATCGATCTGCCAAATGTACATACTCAGACATATAGTAACATATCTGTCTCCGGTCAGAGGATGCATGAATATATCGTGACAACATACGACATGGAACTTAGTTATCTTGATCTCTTTATATCAACTTTTTTGACCTAGCTTATCTAACACCACTGATCTCTATTTCTATGCAGAGGACCTACATCAAGAGGTCATTTATATATCAACTCATTAGAGAAAGGATTGCCATTTCCTACTCAGGCCGGAAATCCTCTCTTAACGATCATTTGACGGTGCTTGATGAGTTCTCGATCTAATTATTTAGATATCACCCAAACACCAACCTCTATGATTCAATAATTGAATCAATAGTTGTATAACCATAAAAATGGCCACGATACACAACCCTAGTTGTACTAAGGGACCTATTATGCAAAATAATTATTCTCCATTTCAGATCTGGGAATGATATTTGCAGTAAATTTTATTGCATAATGGCTCATCAGGGTATATTACTGGCAGTTCCTTTCCGCCGATGTAAATGACATTAATTATCTCGCTAGTTAATGGTGCCAAACGTTTGTTGATGGTTGTAGGACCTCCACAGAAGAGTTGGGACAGTTATTGTTATGGCTCAAGTGGCAAGGTCGGCCGATGTTCCATCGTCGGTTAAATTACCGTCGAGGTTAATGGAAGATTGCCATCAAAAAATCCATCACCATCAATTATTTTTTACATTGGCGGTTAGTCTACTAACGTGAACATAGATTCCACGGCGGTTTGTAGACCGACGAGAGAAACAACAACCGTTGGGGTATAAGTTTCACCGACGATTGTTTAGTAACCATCGTTGACTGAAATCGCTGATAGGGGCACCTCTTATTATCTATTCTCCTTTGATTGTGACCACAATCTAGTAATTATGGGGGCAAGCACAAGAAGACTAGATTTGACTTGTTGCATGAATATATAGTTTAGGGGTGAAAGCACAACCACTCAACCGTCCGCCCTTTCCCTATTCTTTGTGGCAGACTGAGTCTAACTAGGCTAGGTCAGTGTCAAGGAGCGCATTCCCCAGCTTATAATTCCTTATGGACTATTGTCTATATTTCTTAAGGTGACATGAACCTTCAGTGACTTTCCCGATGCGAGCCCCAGACCACGAAGGCTTTACCCCTGACTTGTAGTAAGGAAATACTCATGACATACACTTTTGCGTGGATCCAACATGTATTTCAGTACCTGTCATGGTTGCAAGTGTTTGGAGATTTGACAAATCTTGATGGTATCTACACTATCAAGGTATATGTTTACTTGTAGAGACGTACAATGTTGCATTAGTAGATAATATTGTATAGCTTCCGCATTTTATAAATTTCAGTCATGTAAATCATTAACTTGAGAAAATATGTTTATAATTGTTTATTTATAAACTGTTGGGAACCATGAATATATATGTTATTGGAGCATTTTATTTCCATTGTTTCTTTCCTACTTTATATTCTGAATGTTAATCATGATGCCCGAATGTGGCTATCTAGGGGTTGGGGCACACATTGGGTACCTCCAAGCCACATATATTAATTCGAATGGCTGACGTGGAGTGGGGGCAAAGGAGTAGTTGGCGCCAACGGCTCTTCTTTTCACATTACAGAGAATGTGAAATGGGAGAAGAGAATGTATAGAGAATAGTCAAAAGAAGAAGTTCAAAAGGAGAATTTGAGAAAGTGTGATTGATATGTCTAACACTCTTCTCAAAATTGTAAAAGCCATGAACATTGGCTTTATCTTGCAATTTATCCAGTAGTTGAACTAACACTTGTAATATGTTTGCGAGCTCAATGACGTATTTTTCTTCGTTAATGTTGAATGTACGATTTTAAAAATTAGATCTAATTAGTTGATCAGAACAGTTGCACCAAGAATCAACCTTGATCTGGTTGTCTTAATAGATTCTATACTACACTAAAAATTATATTCACGAAATTAAACCAAGATCGACCACTTGATATGGATCGATTCAACTAAACTAGTTTAGCTCATATCAAGACCTAAAAAGCAAAATCAATCTTCTCCCAATGCCTCTCCCACCTCTTCTATGCATCTTGCTCATCCCCACCTACTACCTCCTATGACCCCTCCCCCGTCTCCAGAACACCACCACCTCCTCCTCGTCATCGCCTCTTCATCTTCGTTGCCGCTCCCTCCCCCTTTGCAATGCAACACTTCCTCCTCATCGTCACCATCAACTTCTAACGTTGCCTCATCCTCTTCCTTGTTTAGTGTGGAACCTTCACCTCGTCGTTTCCATCTCTTGGCACTTGCTCTTCCAAATATCAAAGGAGTGGTTTCATGGATCAAGAAAAGGTCATCTGCCACATGTAAGTCCAATCTCTTAAAGGAACAAGCTAATTACAAAAATTGAATCCCCTTGTTGCATGCATTTTCTGCACATGTTCAGATTCCCTTTTTTAACTATCATATCATTTTGGATTGCTATAACAAGTTATTCTTTACTAGATAGAACTTAAAAATGTTAACAGAATCCCAATGAATGTGATTACGGGTGAACTAGAGCCCCTAGACTTGAGAAGTCTCGATAAGTAATAAGCAAGGGGGAAAAATTGAAAAAAGGAAACATAAAGAAGAAGGGATTTTTACCCATCGGACCCTATAATCTTTGTCAATTACCTCCACGACCTTTGAAACAACCTAATTCTCCCCTCGACCCCGTAAACTTGTTAACCCTTACCCCGCGAACCCTGCGGTTAACTCACATCTATTCTCCTATTAAATTTAACTGGATTCCGTGGAAAAGAGGCACGAGTTGCCCTCTTTATTTGATAAATTCACAAAAATGCCATCTTCCTCCACCTCATCTTTTTTCCCCTCCTCTTCCTCCTCCCTCCCCTTGTTCTTCTGCCTTTGCCTCCTCCCCTTCCTCTGCCTTCGCCCCCTCCTCCCCTTCCTCCACCTCTGCCCCCAGCCTCCTCCTCCCTTTCTCCACCCCTAGCGACCTCCTCCTCCTCCTCCTTCTCTTGCTCCTCTGCTTCCACCCCCGACGACCTCGATCCTCCTCCTTTTGGTGTGAGCAGAGCAGAGGAGAAAGTGACACCGGAAGATCAGAATGGGTCCAACTGTACACCCTTACTATCATTCGCAATGTCCCGCATCGTGATCTCAGTCCCATCCTTACCAAACTTCCATTCACTCATGACCTTCCCCGTCTCGATGTCGAGCTGGTGCACCTCAGTGACATACGATGCGCCACCCGTCGCAGGGCTCATCAACAACATAGTCGTCTTTGCCTTCATAAGAACCACATGTTTGGTGTGGACTCACTCCCTTCAATTCTCATCCCCTCATCGAACTTCACCATCACACCCTTCCCATGTATCATGTACCAGAAATTCTTCACCACCTAAACACCGAATCTCTGACGTGGAAGCTATTGTCAAGTGCTCCAAGCGCGAGGCTCTAAATCCCACCATTCGTAGCCTCCTCGAATTCCTCGAGCAAGCCCTTGCTCGCTCGTGTTGGCGTGTACAAAGGCGGACCACGGGTGGGCGAATCTTCCGGATCCTCCCATATCGTGTCGTCCGCAACCTCAGGGCGCACCCACCCCATGAAATCCTTGCCGTAGACCTTCACACAGCTCTCCTCAGTGTCCTCGAGGCCGTAACCCTACACTAAGGACGAGTCCTCCGACGACGAAGAGACACCAAGAGCAGAGAAAAGGATAAGATGGTCGTGGTGATTTGGTTGCTAATCCAATCCACCGACAAGTATTTCAGCAAGATCAAGAGAAAGAAACGATCTTTTCCGACCACGACGCCGAGCGACAGCAGGACCAGGGGCGCTCGGCAGCATAAGTGGGGCCGAGTGGTAGCAGGACCAGGAGAGTGCTGCCATTGGGGGAGAATGGAAGGATCGATGCCCTCATGAACCCGAGGAATCGGAAATAAAGTACATGCTCCTCCGCTCTCGGCGTACTCAGCTATGTATTTGTTTAGGAATCTCAAATATTTCATAAGCCGATTCAAGAAATCATCTCAAAAATTTTGAGAAAAATCATTTTCATAATCGAAATGTATGGTTTATCTACGAAAATAATTTTTTTTGTAATTTGATGGATGGACGGAGATGAGGTGAAGAGAGATAAAATAAAAAAGAGGAAGAAGAAGATGAATGGAAGAAGATGAAAAAGAGGAAGGAGATGATGATGTGAGAGATCCACCGTGTAATGCTCCTCTGGTTAGGTTAACCCAAGGTATTGACTCAAGTAAAGCTAAATTTAACGACATGGTTCGTGGGGTAAGACAGAGCAAGTTTACGGGGTCGAAGGGGGAATTAGGTTGTTTCAAAGCTAGTAGAAATAATTAACAAAGATTATAGGGCCTGCCGGTAAAAATCCCAAAAAAGAACGCAACCTCCTTTCCCAAATCCCTTTTCCCTGTCCAGAACGCCTAACGCATCCCTTTCCCCTGGGTCACCGAACACTCGCCTCTCCACCGCCGCTCCGCGGTTCCCGGCGGCGAACGCCATCAACGCCATCGCCCGCTTAAGCCTCTCTGTCGCCACACCACCGCTTGTATCCCGCTCACGTCCTCATCCCATTTCTTGGCCATTCTGACCTATGTGGGTAGGCAGGACTACATACCAACAGTTTTTTAAAACTTCAGTGCCAATGTCTCGGTGGATGGCATTATTGTAAACTTAAGTTTGTGGTATACTGCAGGTATCATAGTACCTTCATTTTCACACTCATGTTGCTTTTAATGTCAGGTCCATTTTTTTTCTTTTTCATGTAGCGAATTGGGAAGATTCTATTTTTGATACGACTTACAGGTCGGGACGATTACACTAGACTGAGGCCACTTAATTACAGGGGTGCTGATGTTTTTGTATTGACCATCTCGTTGATCAGCAGGGCAAGTGACGAGAGCCTTCTTAAGAAGGTGTTTACTAAATCATTTGCATATTTCTGTATTTTGTTCGTCGTTTCACTATGTATCAGGCTATTAGCTAACGCAAAGCTTGATTAACTGAAGAAAAATGCATGCTATCGGTAAAACCATTCCTTTGCATTAGGCAATTCCTTGCTTACCAGTTCTTAGATCCTGTCACTTTGGACCGATTGGACAAAGTATTGGAAAAATCTCTAAGGGGTCAGATGATAATTATGACTTTGTTGTGAACTCACATGCTTACATATGTTTCTCATGCACATATGGATTTAGTGGGGTTGTTGGTGGTGAGCATTTATGTTTGCTCGTGGGTTGTGGCCACCCAAGAAGACGAGATCTACATGGTAAATTGGTATATGATATTGCCGTACTACGTTATTGCTTTTTAGTGATTTTTTATGCCTACTTGTATACAACGTTGGTTCATTATTTGTCGAAGCTAACCATGCAAAATCTATGATGCCTGTGATTTGGTTACCCAACATCAATAACACCTAACCCTGTTCATGCCGCTTTGTGATTCATATCCATTGCTTAGCACTTTTTCCATCTAAATAAATAGAAATACATACTCATGCTGTTTTGCATTATAATAATTGGGTTCATTGTTTCAGCAAAACTAGTATTTGATGTGGATGCCCCTTTGCCAACAGGCTTGTTTCTGTGTAAAATGTAAGCTAACATGTAATTGTCATTGATCAGTAGATGCCCGAACTACGTTGTTAAGCCCCACCTGTTCCCGTTATCTTAGTGGGTACAAATCTAGGTGAAGTAAACTGTCCAGTTCATTCTAGAACTTTCAAAATTATATATTTGAAATGTCGAAAAATCCAGGTTGTTGTTTATGCAATATGCAGATCTTTATAAAGAAAGGGCATACATTCTAGATCGTCGTGGAGCTATGGCAATTACTTCAGCTCAACTAAGTTCTATATTGACAGTATAAATTGTACAATATTGCAATATTGAGCACAACTGGAATTTTAAAATAACATATATATCATAACATATCTAATTTAAGACTATCAAACTTTATTATCGAACATGAATTTCGAACTTGTTCATTTTTAGATGTTTGGCTTAAATAAGAACTGTTAATGGACTATTATCAAATTGAACTGGAACATTCATTATGCAGTGAACTCGAACTCGAACATAAACCAACGAACCTATATCGAACCGGACTCAAACTCGAACTCTCGAACTTCTTTATCGAATTGAACTTGAACATAGGCATATTTGTTTCAGTTCGTTTCAATTAGCAGCTCTACTAGAAATGGATTGAGCTGTTTCTAACAAACTTTTGTTTGTGATGTTTTCTGCACGATCTTGCTTTGAGTGACTTTGACTGTTGGTGAATTTCCATAGGACCAGAGGTTGCTGCCCGAGTTTTGTTAACTTGGATACAAGTTAAGAATTGTACGATCTACATGAATGAGTTGATGGGAACTGCGCAAGGGACTGTAGGTGGTTCTCAGCAAGAGGCGGATGCTAGTTTTTTGTTTGCAAAGTCATCAATAGCTGCTAGTGTGGCATCCAGTAATTTGAATGCTCTCAGAAGTGATGCCCATGGCATCGATTCAGCAGTTCAGGAAGCTGTGTTGCTTGAACAAGTATGCATTTCATAACTTTCGATGCAATTTTTTGGACCACCGTTCCTCAAAAAAAAAAAAAAAACTTTGGACAGGCTCGTTCTTTTTCATTTCGTTACTCACGGATGTTTTAATTTTTGCTGCAGGAAGTTGCACTACAAAGAGTTCTACAAAAGGAAAGGTAAGGTGTTTCACTACCTTTGAGCTTTACAGTTGCTGATCTTAATTGCTAGAATTGTTGTATGTTCTTTCTTCAAAATATTAGGCAAACTAAGGGCTCTATTGAACCGGTGCATGATGGAGGAGATATCCTCTCTGAAAGACACGACCCCAATGCTTTAAAGGTTGTTATTTACTTATTTATATGAACCTGTGCATGTTTCCCCCTTCCCTTGCTTAAAAAAAGATTTTTCCCTTGGGTCTTCAAGAATTCATGTGCATTTCTATAACTATTTTGTTGGTGTTCCACTGTTTATGACGTATGGTGCAGGAGCGTTTGCTGAAGATGGCAACTGATCATCGCGCTGAAATGGCCTCGAAGCGGGTTGCTTCCAACTATCAAGATAATGGTAGGTTTCTTTCTTCCATTCAACTGAAGCTTCATCTGTATCCGTTCTTCCGCTAGATCCTTTTGCAACCAATATCTTCCACTGCTTTGTATCTTAAATTATTAAATGTCATACTCGGCATCCAGGATTAGGAATCGTACCTAAATAATTACCGTACTGTTAAGGTTGACTATAAAAGAAAAGTTCAAAACAAACTTTTCTCCATCTTTGTTCCTTTTTTTTGGTTTCTTATAAATGTTCAAGCCTCAAATCTCTGTAACATCATCTCTCATTGTTTTCATTGGCATGCATTGTCATTTCCTTCAATATTTAACGCTCAATCCTTTTCAATGTGGAATCTTATCACTCAAGCATCCTAATATTTGTTATACTATCCACGAGGTGAAGTCATGATACCGACATATGGAGTGACATAAGGGAGATTGGGGAGAGCATGCTAGGGGAGAACAAGAGAGACATGTAGAGGTGGTGGAGGGGATTTGGACCATGGTTGTTTAATTGTCCCTTGGCATCATCTGAAAGGGAGCATGGGAATCGGAGGTGAAGGGGAAAAGAAGAGGGTGGGTTTTTTTTGGGGGGGGGGGTGAAAAACGCTAATTCATCCTACTTAATTCATGCGAATTGATTAATATGTCATTTTGTTGTAGGCAGGCAAATTACAATGTCTCAAAAAAGACACTTAATTAATGTTAATGAGTTAAACTAAAAACAAAAGCGGTCGAATTTGTTTTACTTGGTCAAGCCCAAGGTCGAATCCATGGAGGCAACTTTATCCTTAGGTTAATTTTTAGGTAATTTAGAGGCTAGGTTCTGGAAGGGGGATTTTTTTGGTATTTTATGCAATTAAAATGCAAATGCAGTTATGGCCAAGTTCAGGGGTTAAAATACAAAATAATAGTCAAGTTAGTCCCAAAGATCCTAAAACTTGGCAAAAATGTTAATGCATGCAAAATTAAGCTACTGTGAATTTTTAGTATTTTTTGGATGCAAAATGAATTTTTGTGAATTAAAAATGCACAATTGGTGATCTAGGATATTTTTAAAAAGTAAAATTATCCTAGATGCAACTAAATAAGAGGTATCCATGAAAAGTTTCCGATCAAAAAATATTAAGTTTACAAGTAATTAGAGTTAAATTACTTAATTCATGAATTAATTTATTTGAAACAAAATATGCATGCAAGTTAAATGATTTTTGAGCACATTGCAGAGAACACTTAGTTCTACCAGTGATTTTTTTGAGATTTTTTAAGGCACATTGCATAGAACACTTAGTTCTACCAGAGAGCATCACAACTCCACCGCATCCAACATCCTCAGAAGATCATCATTCCACACCAAAAGGATTAAATCTGACGAACCAACCGAGGGAACAATCTTGAAGCTTGACAGATGTTGGCCATCAACAGACTCTAGATGTGAGTGCCATAACTCTCCAACTTCGTTTCTTGTAATTCGACCACATCCGCCCTCTACTCACAAATAAGGGAACCCACCATCCTTCTCTTGTTTGGCTACCCAGACCTCAGATATTCCAAGAGATGCACCTCATTCTTTAAACCACGGGGCTTACCCCGACTAGCTCAACTCCCACATATCTTACAACTTAATCCCGATGAGGCATCTTCGCATGAGTAGCACCATGGGAGGCATCCAGAGCCTCCTTCAATTCTTTAACCCGCATGCCATGTTGTCCAGTTTGGGCGTCTTCCTCTTAAATATACCTACATAACCTTTTCTTGTACTAACTCCAAGCTTCCTATATCTTAATTTCCCTTCTTGGGGCCACCTTCTAAGATCGTTTACCCTTCGGGAAGTCTATTCCATGATTGACATCCACATTGCCACCCTTGCGAATAGCCCCATCAATGCCTATTCCACTTTTAGGGGCCAAAACTCTAGCCACTTTTGCCCGTGGGAGATATGGTGATGTAGATGTTAGATTCCATGAACCCGAGATATACCCAGAAGAACAACTCATTAGGTTCCGTCCGGACCATTTTCTTGGTTGGATTAGCCTTCTGGAGAGTTTTCTTTTGGGATCTATGACGGTCCTGCGTAGGTCCCACTTTGATCAGATGCTGATTTGTTGGGACTCGGGTGATGGACCTGATGGTCAATGTTCGAGCTATGTATTTCGTTTTGAGCGCTTTGGGCTAGAGGAGGGTTTTTGGGAGAAGTTCACGAGGTGTTGGCATGAGTAAGATGTGATCTGGTTGGCACCAAGGAGCCATGCGTAGCATGCTTCTTCAGTTTAGGAGGGAATTTCATGAGCTTCGAGGCCAACAAAGAGATTTAACGCATACAAAGGTTGTATGTCTTTACCACTTTGAGGATTCTAAGGAGTTGTAGGAGGAAGAGAAGGCAATGAGATGCGAGCAGAACCACATTCTTCTTGAGAAGGTTATGAAGAGGGAGATCGAATGGAAGCACTACTCAAGGCAGAAGTGGCTGGTAAAGGGAGATACAAACATGAAGTTCTCCCATGCGGTGGCTTGCGAGGACAAAAGGGTCAATATGATTCTATGTACTGAGGTGGATGGGGAGGAAGTGGTGCGTTACTATGCCATTGGGGACATAGTGAGACGTCATTACCACAAGCTCAGTAGACGTATACCTAGTAGATGTGGGAGATGGGTGGGAAGAGATGTCCCACGTTTGAATGAGTTGTAGTTTGAGTAGTTGATGCGACATTTCTTGCTTTCAGAAGTTAAGCATGCAAGTTTTGACTTGAATGCAGATGGTTCTTCGAGTGTGGATGGTTTCCCAGTATTCTTTTTAGAGAGTTCTGGGACGTGGTGGGTCAGGAGACATTGGATGTAGTGGAGGAGCTACATCGATCGAACAATAGATTTGAGTGGCTAAACTTATCCCTTTCATTCCTTCCGCTTAAGAAGGATGTGGTGCAGTATGTGGATGGCTTGCATCATATTGCTTTTTCTAATGATATTTATCTCATTATGACAGAGGTGCCAGCCAATAGATTGCAAGAGGTACTTGGCTCTACTATTGATCCGACCCATGCGGTTTACTTTTCATCCTAGGCTAACACATGATGGATGAGGTTGTTTTGGCATATGAGATAGTTGTGGGATTAAGAAGAAAGAAAACAAATGAGTTCTTATGGAATGTGGATTTCGTGAAGGCTTATGACTGCATCATGGCTTCAGATTTTGCGAAATATCAACGGAATTTCATCGAAATCTCGATTTCGACATGGGACCGAAATTTTAAGCGAAATACCGATACGAGGGCCTTCATAAATGTTGCCCGATTTGGGCGAAATGTGATCAAAATTTCGATGAAATTTTGGTTCGACATGGTGTCGATACGATATCTGATATCGAAATTTAAAACCTTGGACTGCATTGACTGCGATTCATTTGGGCACCATAGATGTTTGATGTTTCCCAACTCCCAAGTGAGTGGGTAGACTAGATGAAGAGATGTGTAACATCTTCCTACACAGTTTTGGTGAATGGTAAACAAGAGGGCGGTGTTTCTTTCAGCCGTAGCGCGAGGTTAGGCAAGATTTCCCTTTTGCATTGTTTCTCTTTGTCGTGATTGCAGATGCCGTGACTATAACGGCGACGAAGACAAGGGAGGGTGGTTTTCTTGAAGGTTTCCATACAAGAGAGACTTCTGATCACATTTTCCAGGTTGCTGATGTCTTTTTGGTAGAGAGAGGTTGCTTCTGCAGAAGGGGTGATCATTGCTATCGAATTGTTTGGGTTGATCTCTACAGGAAGATTAATCATGCCAAGTCTACTTTTTTCCCATTTGGGATGTATGAGGAAGAAATGGATGTTTGTGTGGTTGCCTTTCAAACCTAGAGGGGTGCTCTCCCTTTCTTTTACCTTAGGATACCTTTGGTGGGTAGCAAATTACGGTACGGTAGTCTATCTGGTTACATGTTCTTAAGAGGAGGAAACTGAAATTGACAAGCTGTCTTGCGATATGTCTCTTAAGAGGTGGCCGCCTAGTATTGTCAAAGGCGGCTCTTTAGGCTATTCCAATGTTCTTTATGTCTGCACACCTATTGCTAGTTGGGGTAAGGGTGAATTTGGAAGCGCTAATGAGATGTTTCTTTTGGGCCTTGTTTGGGGAGTTGCAAGGGATGCTTTTGGTGGGGTGAAAGACCCTGATGCTTAAGGAGGAGTATGGTGGGATGGGGATACGAAGTTTGAGGTGATGCATACCGCTTTATTGACGAAGTGGGTGACCAACATTTACGGTAGAGGGTCTGATTTGTTATGCATGACGACACACTCGATTTATGGAGTTTTTTTGGAACCCTTTGCATACGCTGATGTGTGTTATTGCCGTTCGTCTTCTAGAAAGTAGTTATGAGTTATTGCCTTTCATCTTCTAGAAGGGCTCGATGCTTCCTCATGTGGTTCTGCTTATGAGGCATGCTCTTGGTAATGCCTACGAATTTCATTTTCGAATTAGATGATTGAACATGGCATGGGATCCTCATGAGATGATCCCTGTAGACACAAGCTCTCCATACAAGTCTTGACCATATCTCTAGAGAATTCAAAACAAGATCGTGATAGGTCCTCCTCCACCACCTAATTATAGCCCTCCCCATGACGAGCTATCCGCCTTCTTGACATCCTTCTTGGAACATTCCACCCTTTTGTGCCTCGTAGTGCCACAATGAAAACACATTTGTTTACCACGACATTCCTTTGCTAGGTGACCGTCATCGCCACACCGAAAGCACCATTGGGGTCGTTCCATAGCCCGAAGATGCCTTTGTGCCATTTGCCTTCCTCAAGCACTTGTTCTTCACCTTCAAAGTGATGAGGGAAAGAATCAGGTCGATAAGGAAAAACTGAGTTTTCTTTTTGCCGTCCTCAAGACAACTTCACCATTATTCATAGGTGGAGGCACCACCACCACATCAGTCCATCGAGTCGAGGTTGACCCCCTGTTACCTCTAACAAACCTCCCCAAGGACCTAGAATCGCTCACCAATTGGAAGCCTTCTGCACAACATCAGAAACCCTCTAAGACCCAGTTTTGTTCTGTTGTCGAGCTACAAAGAGAAGCTGGGCGCCCGTAGAAACCCCCTGCCCCTCTCAGAGCCCTGACTACCTTCCTTCCCACTTCCCCTCTTACCTTATTATTAAGGAAATAGTTAAAGAAACAAGGGTAATAACGATAAGACAATTGAGCTCTTGATTTAATGGGTGCTTCTAAAATGTTATCCGAAAAGGTATTTTTGTCATCCAGATTCATTAAATTTGAATTCCATTTAATATATTCGATTTACCATTTCACTGGATTTGGTATTTTTCATCAATACCTTCATTAATTTATTTTAATTTTATTCTGAACGAATTGGGTTTAACCATATATTTGTAAATTCCAATGAGTTTTTGTAGAAATAATTTTCATCTTTGCAAATTTGTAATAAATTATTTAAATTCTTAGTCAATGGTTTTAAAAAATGGGTATGTCTTTGTAAAGGTGAGTTTGTTTCTTGGTAGAATCAACGCTTCTTTTTGACAGTTTTTGTGCGTAATATGCCATAATTGCAATATTTACGCTCCCTTTGTAAAATCTATTCTCTCTTCATAAAAATTAGTCATCTATTTGTAAATTTTTGTTGGTGTCTTGTAAATACGAAGAATCACTTTATAATATTTTATTTAGTTTTACGATGAAGACACAATCCCTTTGTAAAATACGTGCTCCCTTCGTAAAATTTATATGGTAACCTACAAAATAAAAAGGCAATTACTAATTTATCAACTATTTTCCAGAAAGGAAATCATGTAAAAATAAATGCATGTTTGTATATTGGTATGAGAGTTATGTAAAATGCGTATCAATTATATGAAAAACACTGCAAATTATGTAGAACAAAACAAAATGCCAGTCCCTCCTTCACCACCCTCCTCCAGGCTACGTTCCTCCTCCGTACACCACCACGACACATTCTGCCTCCATCGCGCGCCGCCTTGGTTTTCAGGCCCTGCCCCCCTCTGCTTCCACCACATGTCACAACGATGTTTTCCGCCTTTGCCGCGTGTTGCCTCGGTCTCCCGGTCGCACCTCACCTTGGTAATGACTCTCTCCTCTGCCCTCTGTCCATCAATTCCTATGCTCCAAAGATACACATCACCCCTCCACGATGTCTCTTGCTATGGGGTCTTCCTTCGGACACGATCTGGCCATACCTAAGCACCTCCACACCTCCTCCTATGCTCCAAAGATCCATGTTGTGACTCCACGCCGTCACAAGATTCGTGAGGGCAACGAGGTTGGATCGAGAGAGACACACTGCCACCACCACCACAAGCCTCGACTTCAGAAGATCTAGGGTTCCTCGTGGTAGTCTGGACGGGCTTGGCACCATCAAGGGAGGCTGGAGGTCGACTTGGTGCATGTTGCCTGGAGATGCCACGAGGGCCAGGTGCGCATGCTACGAGGGCTTGGAGATGCCGCGAGGGGGGGGGGGTGGAGGTCAGCCAGAGAGAGAGAGAGGAGAAAGGGGAGAGGAGATAAATTAGATCATACAGTTGTCACATTATATTTTTAGAAATGTGAAAAATGATCAAAATGGAGTTTTTAATATCAAAATAATAAGATTAATACACCATTAATGACAATCACATATAAAAAATAAATGGATAGAATTAATGGCTCACCATGGGGATGGTGAGCCCCTACCTCATTTGAAATTTCTTCTAGTATAGAGGGACCCCTTTAAACGAGGTAGGGTCTTTCCATGGTAAGCTATCAATGAGATACATTGGACCTTAATCTTACGGTTACGTCCAAAACCTTATTTGAAAGGGTATTTTTGTCTTCCGATTCCATTAAATTTGAATTTCATTTCACAATATCAGTTTGCTATTTTAGGCTTGTCTATATCTAACATTTAACTTGATATATTCATTTATTAATTCTCAATTACATTTTCAGAGAATTGGGTTTATGCATATATTTGTAAACCCCAACGAGTTTATGTAGAATCTATACTCAGCTTTGTAAATTCTTTAATAGATTTTTTTACATCTCCCAATGGATAGTTTTAAGTGAAATGGGTACTTTCCTTGTAATTTTTGTACTGTTCTTGTAAAATGAATTGCATAATTATAATATATCATTTATTTTTACATGTCATTTGCCAACATTATTTTAAAAGCATCGTGCATAAGTCGGATGAGTTATGTAATGTTCACGCTCTCTTTGTAAATTTCTTACTCTCTTTGTAAAATTTGTAAATGGTCTGATGGTAGTGCAGTGTGCCTACCACCAAAAAGATCAGAGTTCAAATCCCCCCTTGTGGGGGTTGCGTTAGGTAGTCGGCAACCGTCGTAAAAAATAGTTGATTTTTTCAACATGGATTTGAGCAAGAATCCATGTAGCCTGCCCTACTTATAGTGGGAGAAGGCTTCACCATTTTTTTCTTTGTAAAACTTGTGTAGTGACCTACAAAACAAAAAGCTAATTAGTAATTTATCAAGTATTTTCTGAAAGAATAACATGTAAAAATAAATAAAGATATTTAAAATCAATGAATCAATATGTTGAAGAATAATATGTTGCAACCACTTTCCAATGAAGAGATTGACTTATACCCCCCTTCCTTCAGTTAATGTAGAAATTGGCAATGGTTATGGTGTGCCTGGTGGAGGTGCTTATGCTTATTCAGCACCCGTAGTGTCATCTGGTGAGTTTGATAAGCCTAGAACCTCATTGCATACTTCTCAATTTTGGTGAGCTGAGTTTGTTTCTATCTGTAAAATACACAGGTGATCTTGGCATGAGGTCTGAGGATTCTCAAACAAAAAATGAATCCGATGCAATGTCCATGAAAAAACAGTTGCCCGAGTATTTGAAGCAGAGGCTTAAAGCCAGAGGAATCCTGAAGTCTGAAACAAGGGACAGTGACCCTGTTGCTGAAAAAGTTGGTACTATGATATTTTAACCATTCATTTCATTCTTTTTTATTGAAAAAGTGTTTAAATTTTTATTAGCTAGCCAACTTCAAGTCAATTTGATTGAATTCATACGATGTTTTTTTCTTTTCATTTATAAATTTCAGAACTTGGAAGCTCAATCAACGGATGCTAAAAACTCCTCCAATTTGCCTTCTGGTTGGGTTAGTTACTTTATTTTCATTTCAATGTATTTTCATTGTTATCTTTTTGAAAATGTTAAGATGCATGTAGTATGCTCATTACATTATTTCCTAGGCGTGTGGTTGTTCTCAAATAAAATAATTAGGGAAAAAGGCTTTGTCTACTGCTCCTAAAGCTTTATGTGCCATACTAGAAGTTGCCACTGAGGTTCTAGGTGTGGATCTAATTTCTTGCAGAAAACAATGTTGCGTAGAGTGGATCCAAAGTTGTCTGCCCCATCCCCGGATCTTATAAATGGGCATTGATGCACCAGGCTGCCCTCTAATTTTATGGTTTCTTAATTCTTTTGGCACGAGAATCAGGTGTTTGTTCTTCAACAATATGAGAAAGTGTCTAACAGAATGTTTTATGGAATGACTATTTCATTTTTTTTGTTTTCCCGGTTATACACAGATGATTGTTATTGATCTATGTACTTGTTGGGTTCTAGGATTGAATGAGAAATGTTAATGGTGCAGCTTTTACTCTTGTTTCTATATTGTTATCGATTGGAACATTTCTTCTCATCTGATGCACGCAATTTTTTAGGCTGCAGCAAAGGACCCCAATAGTGGTTGCATGTATTTTTACAACGAGGTAACTGGTGCCACCCAGTGGGAACATCCTGTTCAAACTGGAAGCATGGTACAGCTGTCTGCTTTACAATCATTGCCTGAAGGTTGGGAAGAAGCTTTGGATGAATCAACTGGTATGACTAGAAAGATTGACACTGCAAAAACTGTGGAGATAGTTTCTAGTATTAATAATTGTTTCCGTATCTTGTTGCTATTTCTCTCTTTTATCTAGACGTTCATGTAATTTACCCATTAGGCCTCTCCCTATATAAGAGAGCCTAGGGTTATTCTATGTAGTACAACAAAGACTCTTTTCTTCCAACATGGTATCAGAGCCGCCCTTAGGGCTCTCTACCCGCCCGCCCCTCCCCCCACCCGCCGCCCCTCTCTCCTTCTCTCGTCGAGACGGTTTAGGGCTCCCAGCCGCATCCTTCCAGCGGCCCCAGCCGCTCCCCAGCGGCCCCCTCCGCCCCTTAGCGGCCCCCGCCGCCCTCCCCAGCGGCCATCTGCCGCCGCCAGTGCCTTCTCGCCGCGCTCCAGCGGCCCAAAGCCGCTCCTAGCGGCCCTCCAGCGGCCCAAAGCCGCCCATAGCCGTTCCTAGAGGCGATCCAAGGGCTGTAAGCTTCATTGGAAGCGTGCCCTAGACTTCTCTTCCTTTGATTTATGGATTTGAGTATGTAAAGGTCTACACACGTACTCAAATCTAATGCGGTTGGTGTAGACGTTCATCAACGTGTCTGGTTTCCCTTCGTCTTCTTCGAGCAGCACTATGTCAGAATCGAAAGTCGATTTGCCCTCCACCAGCGCATTCAAAGGTCCTGCGCCAATAGTGAAGATGGACGAGTCTAACTATGAGCTATGGGCTATGCAGTTCATGAGCCTCATGAAATCAAATGGTAAGAAACACATTCTTACCGAAGATGAGCCTGCGGAGAAGACAGGGATTTATGCCTCATGGGAGGCTGATGACGCTTACGCGAAAGTCTGGCTATCTGGTACATTGACGATGGAGATAGCTAACGATGTCCTCCATCAGCCCAGTGCCAAGGCGATGTGGGACATCCTTGCTGCTACATATTCGCAAGTGCGAAACGAGACAAAGATGTTGCAGCTTCAACATGATATTTTTACAATGAAGCAGGCCGACAGACCTCTTCATTCTCTATACACATCCCTGAGAGGGGATGTTTGAGAAGCTATACAGTACCATTCCTCTGACAGCTACTCCGGAGCAGCAGAAGACGTTTCGGAACGCCACCATGGTGGTGTTCTACTTGCAGCTCTCGATCCTGAGTATGATGCTGGCAGGTCACAGATTCTAGCAGATGCAGTTATTCCTCCGGTGGAGGATGTCTATAGAAGGCTCAGTCGCATTCCAGTTTCCTCCAGCTCTTCTACTCCACCCCCATCTGCGATGGCAGCTTCGCGCGGGAGAGGTGGACCGCCTTCTGGACGTGGTCGTGGACCTCCAGGACGAGGTCACTTCAGTCAGATGTGCTCGTATTGTCACAGATCTGGACACTCAGAGGATACATGCTATTCAAAGCATGGGTTCCCAGCATCGGCACGGGTTGCAGAGCATTCACAGTCTCCATTACCGTCTGCTGCAGATCAGAGATTTGACGAACTTGTGGCCCGTCTCCGGGATATTATGCCACATTCTTCTGGTGATTCTTCTGGTGGCACTTCAGACATTGCTGCCTCAGCCTCGGCCAGTTCATCCGCTGCAGCCAGTACCTCAGGTAGTCCATCAGCACACATACATTCTCATGATATATCTGACTGGGTTATAGACTCTGGAGCTACACATCATCTTTGTCGGGATAAGGGACGATTACGGGCCTACAAGAATATTCAACCAGGCCGATCAGTACAGATAGCAGATGGTACCCACTCACCCCTTGTTGGACAGGGGGAGGTTTCCTTATCTACCACTATGCAGCTGCAGAATGTTTTACATGCTCCTGAGTTCTCACTGAATTTGCTGTCTATTAGTCAGATTACAAAGGACTTGAATTGCCGTGCTATTTTTGACCCGTCTTCCGTTATTTTTCAGGACATACTCACGGGCAAGGTGATTGGCCGTGGCTCTGAGCAACATGGTTTATATCGGCTGGTTCGGGAATCCTATGCTGGCGTCTCTTCTTACTCCGCTGGACCAGTCTCTCCTTACATTTGGCATCTTCGATTTGGTCACCTTCCGATCCAGAAATTGCGTCATCTTCTGCCCCAGATCTCTCCAAGTTCGTCGTTTCGCTGTGAAACTTGTCAGTTGGGAAAGCATCATAGGTCGAGCTTCCCAGGTCGTCAGAGTCGGAGCAGTAGCTCCCCTTTTGAGTTGTTAAATATAGATATATGGGGTCCGAGTCGTGTTCCCGATCACCAGGGACACAGGTTTTATCTAGTTGTTGTCGATGATTTTTCTCGTGTGTCTTGGGTATTTCTTTTGAAGCATAAATCTGAAGCAGGGGATGTTATCAAAAAATTGGTTAATGAAGTGCAGAATGTTCTCTTCCTCTGTCAAATATGTTCGAACCGGCAATGCCCTAGAATTTTGTACACGCTCTCTTTCCCTATTTCTTTCATCGAAAGGTATTATTCACCAAACTACCTGCGCATATACATCCCAGCAAAATGGTGTGGCGGAAAGAAAGCATCGCCATCTCTTGGACATTACTCGTACTCTGTTGATTCAAAGTTGTGCCCCTATTTCTTTTTGGGGGGATGCTGTCCTTACTGCTTGCTATCTAGTCAACAGAATGCCGTCCTCTGTCCTTGGAGAGAAGATACCTATCTCTCTCATTTTCCCAGACAAAGAGCTATTCTCTCCACCGCCACGTGTCTTTGGCGCTGTGGCATTTGTCCATCGTCTATCTCCTGGACTTGACAAACTCTCTCCAAGAGCAGTCAAGTGCGTCTTTGTTGGTTATTCCAGAACCCAGAAGGGATACCGGTGTTATGATCCTACAACCAACAGGTACTTTGTTAGTGCGGATGTCACCTTCTTCGAGTCAGTTATGTATTTCTCGCCAGCTGGGGACAGAATGGTACCATCCACCACCACTGATGATATATATGTTCCACCACCACCTACTACGAGGTCACCTGAGTCGCCCTCTGTGTCCGTTCCCACGCCGGCGCCACAACCACCACCACCCCCACCTCCACCCATTCCACATCAAATCATATCACCGTTCCCTAACCATTATACACGTCGGCCATCTGCTCAGAAGACAGATCAACCAGTCACTACGCCTCAGGTATGTTCAGATGATGTTACCACTGACGGGCCAGATTCAATACATATGTAGGAGGACTCATTACAGGTGGATCCAGATGATGATCTTGATGTTCCGATTGCCATTCGGAAACAGAGACGGCAATGTGCTTCCTATCCATTTGCTTCACAAGTTTCCTTCCACCGACTCACTGGTGATTTTCAGAAGTTCGCCACAGCATTATCTTCCGTGGCCATACCACGGACATACCAGGAAGCCTTGAAGAGTGAGTGTTGGAGATTAGCTATGCAAGAAGAAATGGGGGCATTACAGTCCCGTGGCACATGGTCCTTGGTCCCTGCACCTCTTGATGTGTCTGTTGTAAGTTGCAAATGGGTCTTCACAGTCAAATATCATGCAGATGGCACGTTGGATAGGTACAAAGCACGCCTAGTAGCCCGTGGATTTACACAAACATATGGCGTTGACTACATGGATACATTCTCTCCAGTGGCGAGACACTCGACTCTCCGTATTCTCCTGTCTGTTGCAGTGGTTCGTGATTGGAGCATTTCTCAGCTAGATGTAAAGAATGCATTTTTGTACGAGGACTTGCAGGAGGAAGTCTACATGCAGCAGCCACCTGGGTTTACTGCTGAGGGGGAGAAGCATATGGTCTGTAGACTTCACAAGGCGATATATGGCCTCAAACAGAGTCCACGAGCGTGGTTCCAGAAGCTGTCCAATCTAATTGAGCATCAGGGATTCAAGAGGTCCAATGCTGATCACTCGTTGTTTGTTCAGAAGTCCTCGGCAGGTACAGTTGTCATAATGGTCTATGTGGATGATATTCTTGTTACAGGAGATGATGCTCAAGGCATAGCAAGAGCGAAGGCATTCCTAGGTCGTCAGTTTGTTACAAAGGATCTTGGAACCCTAAGATATTTTCTGGGGTTGGAATTTGCAAGGAATGCACATGGTTTGGTGATGACACAACGGAAGTACATTACAGACTTCCTGGTTGAAACTGGTATGGATGGGTGCAAACCATCAAGCATCCCCATGGACCCCAGCATGAAGTTATATGATGATGACACTGATGAAGTGGATAAGAGGAGATATAGAGAGATGGTGGGAAAACTCCTCTATATTACTATAACCCGTCCAGACATTGCATTTGCAGTTAGCCGGGTGAGCCAGTTTATGGAGCAGCCAAGACAGGTTCACATGGATGCTATACACATGATACTGAGGTATCTGAAGTCTTCTCCAGGACTAGGGCTACTATTCAGAAAGGGCGTAGACTTATCCATCTCGGCGTGTGCGGACACAGATTATGCAGGATGCCCTAAGGATAGAAAATCTACCTCAGGGTTTGCAGTGTATGTTGGAGGCTCTCTGGTGTCTTGGAAAAGCAAGAAACAAACGGTGGTGGCAAGATCCAGTGCGGAATCTGAATACAGGGCAATGGCCCAAGCCAGTGCGGAAATGATGTGGGTTCGCTCCGTATTAGAAGACTTACATGTAGCTGTACATCTACCTATGAAGCTCCAATGTGACAATCAGACAGCATTGTTCATTGCCAACAATCCAGCTTTTCATGAGAGGACCAATCATATTGAAGTTGACTGGCATTACACCAGGGATCTGATCCAGAGAGGATTGATATCCACGGCCTACGTTAGCTCAGGGGATCAAACTGCTGATGTATTCACCAAGCCATTGCTCAGAGGACCTTTTCAGAGATGTTCATCCAAGCTGAGCATGATCGACATCTATGCTCCACCTTGAGGGGGAGTGTAGAGATAGTTTCTAGTATTAATAATTGTTTCCGTATCTTGTTGCTATTTCTCTCTTTTATCTAGACGTTCATGTAATTTACCCACTAGGCCTCTCCCTATATAAGAGAGCCTAGGGTTATTCTATGTAGTACAACAAAGACTCTTTTCTTCCAACAAAAACAATTGGTGGTTATTTTGCATTCTTACATATTTAACTGCTGGGATATTAGTAGATATTATTCTATTTTAGGGCTCTTCTATTATAGCCGTTCCATTTGTGGTACTGGTCAATTTATTTTAGCATATAGTCCTCTCTATATAGGAAGAAACTTATCTCAACAGAAAACAATTCATTCTCTCCTATTTTTTTTTCGAATGTAACATATTTTATAAAGAATACTTATCTCAATAGATTTCAATTCATTATCTCTTATTGTTTTTCAAATGATATCAGAGTAAGTAGCCTTAAACCGATGTTCTGTACCACATCTTGACCTGGTCCACCAAAAAGCCTCAGTTTGAATCATTCCTGATGACCTTCTCCAACACTGGTCCCTCCCTTAGCATTGTGATGAAGTTTGGCACCGATGGAGGATCTTTGTTCCAACAACTCGATCTGATCGACTTCTTCAGTTGCCGGATCGGCAGTGTTGTTGGCCAATTGGCTGGCTGCCTGCAGATTGTCGGTCACCTAATTGTGTGCTGGATATTTTTTCTAACTTTATATTGGCATCTTCTTTCTATTTATATGATCTGGTTGTCAATCTTAGGTCTTTTATTTTTAGATTTCCTCGGAATATATGTTCAAACCGAAAAAACCGGTTTGTTGAGGTTCTTTGGCCGCTAAGTACCTATGAATCTTTCTGAGAGACTGCTTAAGCTTCTTACTGCTTAAGCTTCTTTAGATATGGGTATTGTGGTGCCAGGTTTACACCTGCAAACCCCCCTTACATGCTTGAGTAGGCCATTCTTTCTTATATTGTTTTCTGTTTGTCCTTTTCTGGCTTCGCTTCTGTCAAATATGGGGGAGAACAAGGACGATATCCTTCATTTATTAGATTCCATGAATAATACTGGTTCTATTGAGAATCTTGAGATGGACGAGGCAAAGTATGATTTCTAAGCGATGCTGTTACCATGGAGAGTTATGATTTCTAAGCGACGCTGTTACCATGGAGAGTTATAACAAAGAATATTTGTTTCCGTAAAAAAAACAAAGAATATTTATTGACAAAACAAGAATCAGTCAATGAAACATGATTAAATACTTCATGGTAGAAAGCTAATGCTTGTGTCAAGCTTTGGTTGATTGCAAGGCCCTAAATGTCGGTTTCGGTCACCATTTCGGTATCGACCAAAATAGAATTTCGATGGAATTTCGGTGGAATTTCGACCGAAATTTCGGTCATTTCGGTCATTTTTTGTATTAGGACCCCCATATTTCAGTCATTTCGGTCATTTCGGTCGAATTTCGATTTCGACTGGATATCGATATTCGACAGAAATTCGACCGATTTTCGTTGAAATTTGAGGCCATGGTTGATTGGTACACTAGCTCCAACCTTTTGTAATAGATGTTATGCATCAACTCATTGCTAAGACGATGGTGGAGATTATGGCTACAGCTTATTCTCAGGCCAAGTATGAGAGAGAAGTTACTTGGCTTCATCATTTTTTGAGAATTTGTTTACCTTCATCATGATGTATGTATTACCCATCAAAATGGTTAGCTCATTATTTTCATTTGCGAGGTTTATTTGAGAAATTGCGTAACTATCTCCCTCCATGCAAATGTCAAGAGCAGAAGACCTACTAAACCGTTGGGAACACCTTGATGGTAGAATTCTTCCTTGCAGGTCTAGATCTAGTTTATGATTTAGTAAGCTACCATTTATTCGTCAGTACTTCTATCCTTACAATGTATGATGCCTACAACCATTTGCAGCAGATTATCGTTCGTTTCTCTTCACGTAGTCAAAACTCATTTACCATGGCTACTTCACGTGGCTCAGTGTGATATATGTTTCTAAGGAGCGTGGTAGCAGACGCATCCATGACATGAAGTCAACATGCCTTATATCACTTGCTGTGATAGGATCGACTATACTTAAGTCTTAATCATCATGCTGACAGAAGTATGTGAGGTGCTCCTTCTGCCACATAATTGAACAACTTGAGTCTTTGGTACCAGAGGCACATGAGCAGAAGATTGAAGCTTTGATCTCACTGATGAGAGAGATAGTTGCACCCCTCTCTTTGGCATCATCCACCATTGCTCCACCTTTTCCAACTTCGCGGCTGTAATTGATCAGCCAAATATAGATAATTGATATAAAATCATTCATCGACCATACTATAAGTTTTTAGTTGGATCCATGTACTTTTTATGTGGTCCTACCAGAGGTGTTGCCTTACAATGCCCATGTATTCATTATAATTCTTTTGTATTGCTCAGTGTTGGAGCATTAGTAGTATGCGCCCATTGAGTTGTAACAGGGTAAATGGATCATGGAGAGGATCCATTTACCCCATCCAGTGTTTAGTCCCACATCGTCCAGTGGTGGGACTTGGAGGCTCTGGAGAGGCTATATAAGGAGCCCCAGACCTCCTGTATCCATTGAGAAAAAGCAATGAAGCATATGCCCCTTTGAGGGCTTCTCCCGTGGTTTCATCCCGCTCCTCACGGAGTAGGGTTCCACGTAAAATCCCGCGTTCTTTCTTGTTCTTTATTTCTTTATCCATGTTATCGCTTCCGCTTCCGATTTTCTAACATGGTATCAGAGCGGGTCCAATTCTCGAGGATTTTATGATTTCGTTTATTCGAAATTCGATTATCACATTTGTTCGAGATTGGATTGTTCCTGAAGTTTATTATGTCCAACTATTGTTCGAGATCTGTTCACATCCTGACGGAGACTCGATGCCGCCCTATCCAGATCCATGCGGCACTCATATGTACTAGGGTTAATCTCCAGAACCCTAGATCTGGGATCCACACTTCCATGGCGGCAGGCGCATCATGTCGAAGAAATTTGCAACTTAATCAGCACCTCCAAGCGTGCAGGAGGTGCACCTCCGTCGACAACGGCACCTCCAGTGCTCATCTCCTTCAAGCGTCCAGGTCGCAGACCTGTGACTTCCAAAGGCGCCCGCAACGACGCTTGAAACCTCCAGGCACCGCCTATCCCAGACGTGAGGCGGCGCAACAGCCTCAGGCGGAGGAAACTCGGGCCGCAAAGCTCCTGAAGAAGCCCAGATGCGTTGCCCTCCTTCCGCACCTCCGCGCGCCTCCTGCAGGTTCTTCTTCGCGCGCGCCTCCTGCAGGTACTTCTCCAACGCACCTCCCGCAGGTGCTTCTTCTCCTGGTGGCGTGCGGTCACAGCCCCAGCTCCCCGGCCTCCACGCGCGGTGCGCGTTCGATCTCCAGGCGGCGCTTGGAAACCTGATGCGCACACAGGCGCATCCAGCGAGCGAACACAGGCGCGGCCTGTCCAAGCGGAAAGGGGAAAGATCCCCAGGCGATGGCGACTCCAGCACCGCCAGACCGAGCAGCGGTGGCGCATCTCTCCTCCGCATTTTTCCTCCGCATCTCGCGACGCCCCAACGCGCATCGACCAGCCCTAGCGGCATCGACCTCAACTGGCGGCGGCGGTCGTAAGATGGGTTCCCAGTTTGGGAACCCTAGGCGCGTGCCCTTTGGAAAGAAAGGGGGGCTGATTGCCTTCTTATTAAAGAAAAAAAATTGTTTAGTGGGGGCAAGGCCGTGAAAAAAAAAGCTCAAGTGGACTGTTATTGAAAAAAAAGAAAAGGGGGCTGTGTGAAAAATAAAAGGAGTTGGCAGGATTAAAAAAAAGGGAGAGATTAAAAAAAAAGAGAAAGTAGATGTTTTGTTCAAAAAAAAAAACGAAAAAAAAAGGAAAAAGGAAAAAAAGGCGTGTACATTTGAAAAAGCCGTACGCGAAATATTAAAAAAAAAAGAAATGAAAAGCCGGAAAAAAATGAAACGGCTTAAAAAAAATGTTTCAAAAAAAAATGACGGCTTATTAAAAAAAAGGGAAAAGCCGCAAGTTCATGTTTTCTCCCCATTCTATCATGTCTTCTCCCAACTTAGTCGATGTTCATTTTCCGACAAGTATGGGAGAAAGGGGGAGTATATATGTAGAGTCACAGGTTCGAGTCAGATCCAGATTTTCCAGACTCCAGATTACAGACCAAGCCAGATATTCAGACTCTACAGTTGTTCAGACTCGACATCAGATAGTTCCGAATCCAGTTTCAGACACGCACGAGTGTGCGGTCATTGTCAGATGAGCATAAGTTGCCATCATTTGTTTCGCGGTCCCCATCATTCTTCTAGTTGTCAGACCAGAGTTTTCATGTGAGCCATAGGGACTCCAGAGCAGAGGACCATTCCCTATGTCATATGTTGGCAAGGGTTTTCATGTGGTATCATAGGTACACCAGAGCAGTGCACCATTCTCTGAGCCAGATGGGAGAGACCCAGTTCTCCGACGTGGAGACTTCAGGCGCAAGTTCAGACTCGATGGTCAGATTCCGAGTCCATTTGACTCACACTCCAGCCCGTTCGTCCTCCTCACCTGCACGGCATGAGAAGCAACGTCCTCGACTGCAGCAATGTGCGCGTTGGGTTGATATTGTCCGTAGTGTCCTGTAGCGTTGAGTTGAGTTTCTGTCTGTTTGTCCAAGCTGAGCATTACATGCTCCAGCTTGAGGGGGAGTGTTGGAGCATTAGTAGTATGCGCCCATTGAGTTGTAACAGGGTAAATGGATCATGGAGAGGATCCATTTACCCCATCCAGTGTTTAGTCCCACATCGTCCAGTGGTGGGACTTGGAGGCTCTGGAGAGGCTATATAAGGAGCCCCAGACCTCCTGTATCCATTGAGAAAAAGCAATGAAGCATATGCCCCTTTGAGGGCTTCTCCCGTGGTTTCATCCCGCTCCTCACGGAGTAGGGTTCCACGTAAAATCCCGCGTTCTTTCTTGTTCTTTATTTCTTTATCCATGTTATCGCTTCCGCTTCCGATTTTCTAACACTCAGGAGTATATGATTTTATAATCCATGCTGTACATACATTCATGATTTATTACGTCTATGATGCAGTTGATGCAAGTATAAGTATATGCACTTCTGAAATTGTTATTGCTGAGCTAGTTAGCTTGTTACAATTGAGGTTGACTATTTGATGGGGTTCACGGGAAGACACTCATTTGAAATGGAGCAACATAAACCTAATGAAATGATGTGTGTGTTATTAGAGTTAGGTTATCAGAAATGGTAGTGTGCATCTTGAAATAATTTAAATCCACTGAGTAGATATTGTAATAAAGGTAGGAACTCAACATGAAGCACCAAATAAACATGATTTGGGCGAAGGATGGAGACAATCTAGCGAATATCACCCAATATGGGCAATATTTGGGAAATTTACAACATAAAAATTATATTATTGCTGTATTGTCACATAGATAGCGATATCTCATCGATGTATCATGAGATATTAGTTGATATTTCAGAAATTAAAATAGAACATATGTTGATATCCGATGAGTTTAGAGAAATGAGGTGTTGGGTGAGATTTTGCTGATATCAAGTAACATTTCAACTTGTGAGATTTCACTGATATTTAGTAATAGCACAACCCTCATTGCATGGAATGAAGCACCACACACTAGGTGATGATACAAGGAAGGGGTTGGGCACCTAGCTATGGTAGGTGTCCTTTTTTTTTGAGGGCCGTGTAGGTGTCCTTTCCACTTTTATCTTCATTAAAGATGGGGTTTCCCTTTGTTGAGGAGGGTTGCTCCCATGAGTAGCATACGCGAGTGTTAAGAGTATATATGTTAAGAGAATATTCTTGTTAGAAAATAGGAAGCGGAAGCGGAATCAGAAAATAAAGATAAATAAATCGAAGAACACAAGATTTAACGTGGAACCCTACTCCCGAAGGAGCGGGATGAAACCATGGGAGAAGCCCTCAAAGGGGCGGATATTCTATTCCTTTTTCTCAATGGATACAGGAGGTTCTGGGGCTCCTTATATAGCCTCCACAGAGCCTCCAAGTCCCACCACTGGTAGATATGGGACTAAACATATGGATGGAGTAAATGGATCCTTGGAAAGATCCATTTACCCTCCTACAACTCATATGGTGCACAACCAAATACTCCAACACTCCCCCTCAAGCTGGAGCATGCAATGCTCAACTTGGACAAATAGAAAGAAACTCAACTCATAATACATGACACTACAGACAATATCAACTCAACGCGCACAATTGTCGGCTGCTGTCGAGGACATTGCTTCTCATGCCGTGCAGGTGAGGAGGACGAACGGGCTGGAGTGTGAGTCTGCTGAATCTCCTCGTCAGAAAGCATGTGCTCTGAACTGCATCTGTCAGAGACATTGCAACTGAAGAACTGTAGAGTCTGGAAACCGACTGGTATGGAATATGGCGTCTGAATCTGCAACAAGACCTGTTACTCTACATAATACTCCCCCTTTCTCCCATACTTGTCGGAAAATGACATCGACAAAGTTGGGAGAAGACAAGAAATTGGGAGTACAAAACATCAATACTCCATATAAATTTTTTTAACAAAAGCCGTTCATAATTTTTTACGGCTTTTCAAATCATTTACCTCTTTTTTTGTTTTCCTTCTTTTTAAATATTTGCGTACGGTGTTTTCTTGTACACACTTTTTTCGACCCCCCCTTTTTTTAAACACATTTTTTTAATACAGCCCAAAGGGCCCGTCACTTCCCCCTTATCTCCCTTTTTTTGCAAAAATCGATAGGGGGCCTCTCACTTTTCTCATTTACAGCCGCAGGAGGCCAGATGTGCCTTAAAAAGATTTTTTTAACATTTCGACTACTTGGGCCCTGCTATAATTAGGGTTCCCAATGGGAACCCTTTTCCCACGATGGACCAACGCCCCCTCCCCCGATGGGGTTCTTCCATGCCGTCGCCCTTGGAGAGAAAAGGATGGAGGATCGACATCCTGCGTAGAAGCTTTGCGCGAGATGCTGCAGCAGCATCGGGGAAGCGCGCCAGGAGATGCGCGCGTGACGCCGTCGAAAGGAGATGTCATGTCGTCGAAGTTTCTTCGGGATCGAGGGCTTCGTCGGACTGGGGGCTCGATCGGGTCTCGATATAGCGCCGCCGTGACGGGTAGAGGAAGGCTAGGGCGTGACTGGGGGGTGCTCGCCTCGCGCATGGGCTGCGCCGCCTCGCGTCTGGGAGCTGCGCGAGGCTGTTGCCGTTGATGGTGCCCTTGCGAGCTGCACGGCCTGCACCAAAGGGGTGGCGGCACGGAGGTTTTGGCAAGGAGAGTAGACTTCATCGCCCCGGCGACGATTTGGAGGATGGAGGTGAGTAGGCGCGAGTTGGAGAGTGAGTGCCGCTGCCGCCTTGCGCATGGACTGCACCTGCAGATGGATTATGCCACCTGCGATGTTGGCTCGTGGAAGAACGTGAAGGATTCCAATAGATAGGGTTGCTATTGGAGTAGCCACACGAAGCCTGGATGCCTAGGCAAATCGCCTGGGCTGCGCTTGCTGGATTCACATTGATTTTAGGGTTTGATAAAACCCTATATTCTTGGACTTAATGAATCAAACCAAACAAGAATAATTTTGAATAATCTCTGACATGAACTTGAACATAACCATAGATCTTTGTAATATTATTCAAGAACACAATTAGGGTTCCAATAGAAACCCAAACTTTGTATCTCGAAACTCGAAAAAAAAGAACATAATAAGAATCCTCGAGAATCGACCCGCTCTGATACCATGTTAGAAATTAGGAAGCGGAAGTGTAATCAGAAAATAAAGATGAAGAAATTAAAGAACACAAGATTTAACGTAGAACCCTACCCCGAAGGAGCGGGATGAAACCACGGGAGATGCCCTCAAAGGGGCGGATATTCTTTTCCTTTTTCTCGATGGATACAGGAGGTCTGTGGCTCCTTATATAGCCTCCACAGAGCCTCCAAGTCCCACCACTGGTAGATGTGGGACTAAACATATGGATGGGGTAAATGGATCCTGGAGAGATCCATTTACCCTCATACAACTCATATGGCGCACAACCAAATACTCCAACAATTCTATGTGGTAGAAGTATATTCTTGTAACCATGTTAGGGGTATTAATGTATTTTTCTCCTTTGAGCTCGAAGGTTTTGTCATATATAAGGACCTCTAGACCTCTTTAATAAGACAAGCCTTTCTATTCTTACATTGTTTTCCACACGGTATTAGAGCAACGGTCCTTGATCGGTGTTCTGATCTAAATCCCTCCGCCACCACCAGCCCTGAGTCCTCCTTAAGCAGTCGCCGCCCACCTACGATGCTTGTGGCACATCCCGCGCCATCGCTCGCCGCTCCAAGCAGCCCAACGTCACCTCAAGTGCTGTCGCACGCTAACTCAGGCGTCCTGCGCCTTCGCTCATGACCTAGGCGCCCCCAACATCGCCCTAGGCGCTCGCTAGTTCCAACCCAGGCACCGTGCGCCTCCGCTCGAGCCCTAGGCGCCCCCACACCCTCGACGCTGCCTCATGCCCTAGGTTAGCCCCCTGGTGCTGCCTCACACCATAGGCGGACCCCAGCGCCCCCCGGCGCCGCCTCACGTCCTAGGAGGCACCCCAGACCCCCTGACGCCTCTCCAAGCACCTCCAGTGCCTCCTCATGCCGTTCCAGGCGCCTGCCCTGGCTCCCCCGCAGCCTTAGGTACTGGCCAGCGTAGTCCCAAGCGCCCCACACTGCTCCCCGCGCGCCAACTGCCTCTCTCTCCTTTGCCGATCACCTAGGGTATCATCTCTTGATGTCGATTATCTCATCGATGCACTGCTAGGTCTCCGTGATGCTTGAATAAGACTGCAAAGCACTAACTATGTCACTTTTTCTTGACCTACTCGACCACCATGGCCTCTGCAGAGCCCAAGCCCCTGTACTAGACTTCTTCTGTAATGGTACATGGCACTTCTATAAAACTAAAAAGGCTTCGAGAACTATATACTATGGTCCAGATCCTTCAAGGTATTTATTGGTGGTCAGCGAAAGAGCTATGTTCTCACAAAACATCCGCCCAAGGAGACGGACAAAGACTACGATACCTGGTACGTGGACAACTGCCAAGTAATTACTTGGATGACTAACAACGTCGATCCAATTATTGCATCAAATCTTCTTTACAAAGAGACGACAAAGGCTACGTGGGAGAGCCTTGAGAACACCTACTCCTAAAAGACAACTAAGTCCAGGCTCTCAGATATCTACATACGGATTTGATCTACAAATAAGGGAGATAACATCCTTGGTCGAATACTACCGGCTCCTTACAGGTCTGTTTGAGGAGCTTCTTATCTTTCAGCCTGCTTGTTGTGATAATCAGATAGGTGAGCGTGCATAATGGCAAGTGTATCGTTTTCTATCAAGATTACTTCCGAGACACAAGATTGTGAAGGACCAATTTCTGACTGCTGCTGCGCTACCCACTTTAGAGACTATATATGGTCGACTACAGGAGCTTGATTCTCCCTCTCAACTATCTACAAAGACTACTGCACATTTTGCGAGAGGATGACCCAACTACTAGGGAGGACGCGGTCGTGACTTTGGCCGTGGTCGTGGCCGTGACGAGAACGCGACTTCGGATGTGGACGTGGACGGTATCCTGCCATCACCCACTATCCAGCATGCACTCACTGCGGACACTGGAATCATCCATCTGAATGTTGTTAGGCAAAGTTTGGCATGCCTACTAATGCCAACAGTGCCTATGAGGGTACCTCATACGACGACCCATATGATAATACGGATACCTCGCGAGAACAACCGTGTGGAGACAGTCAGACATCCTTCACTGCATTTGAGTATGCTCGTCTATGTTAGCTGCTACAAAATTCTGTCAGTAACACTAGTACCTTTGCTTCTACTGCGAGTCTAGCCACTACTTCAGGTACAATTGCCAATGTTGCCTCTGCATCCAGTCCTGCTTGGATCATTGACTCTGGTGCCTCTACTCATCTGACAGGAGAAGGTAGTCTTCTCACCTCTGCACATCCGTCTTTCGTTGTAAGGATTGTTCGAGTTGCTAATGGAGCACATTCCCCTATCACTACTGTGGGGACTATGGAGTTTTCCTCCAAACTCCGACTTACTGATGTGCACTGTGCTCCTGATTTTCTGCTTAATCTCTTATCTGTTCACAAGTTATGCCATGAGCTTAACTGTCATGTGATTTTTGATGAGTTCTGTTGTTATTTTCAGGACATCCAGACGAGGCAGATTTTTGGTGGGGGACATGTGTGAGGCCCGTTCTCGCGGATCCGTAATACCCGTTTACACATCATTCGTAATATCATGTTCGCTAAAGATCGCATTAGAGCACTAAAAATTAGGGGGGGGGGGGAATTTTTCACGTTTAGTTTTTGAATGACATTCACAATTAACTAATAAGCCACAGAACTACAATATGTCATCAATTTATTGCATAAATTTACAGAACATTTAACATGTAACAAACGAAACTGCATAATATACATGTATCCCAATTTTAACAGAAGAGAAAGAAAAGCATACATAATACCTTGAACAAAACTATAGCATGCGTACCTGACAATAGTAACTGCGGAAGCTGAAATTCAATTCTCCCAATATCACGGTGCATGTATTTTGCCTGCAATCTATGCAATAGGGAGAAAAGAACATCAACAAATGTTGAGTAAATCTTATTAATTAGAATAACAGGAAATTTAGTGGCTCCAAAAGAAAGCAAGTAGTTAGTGTTTGGTAATTAAATTTAATGAGCTACTTGCATTTGAAATAGTTTTTCAAGTTATTTAGTATGTAAACCTCCAGACTTTTTATACAAATATTATATGATCCATATTTAAGTTATTGCCTTTTTATTAATTATAGTATATGTTTGATGGGTCTTGGGAATGTGAATGACGTGTCTCTGATACGATCTTTGTCTTTATTAAATGCTTATGATGAGTCTAGTGTTTTGATTCTTTTCTTGTTGAATTTCTCAAGCTTAGTGCATAGTCTGTGGTCTTGGTCTGGGTAAGACCTCACACTATGATTCTAAGGTAGTAAGGAAGCCTTAGGGTTGGGGTGCCTCCGTAGGCATGCGGTGGAGTAAAATGCATCCTATCTAAGTTCCCAACACGTCCACTAGCTATATTTAACCACTGTAGTAGTAGCTCGCAGTCTGATAAGGATGATTTTCATGATATGATCTTTTCTCTTTGTGAGGAATTACTGATGGAACAGTAACTAGCTCAACGGAAACCAAGCTCAACTACAACCAACTCAATTGTAACCAAGCTCCCATGTAACCAACTCAACTGTAATTCATCTCAACTTTAGCCAAACTCATTTATGACTCAATCCAATCTCAAATGTAACTCCTCCAAATTCAACTGTAACTGATTCAGATGTAGCCATAGAGGATTTAGATGTATACATGGATGATTCAGATGTAGCATCGCTAAGTCTGCTGGTGAAAAGTAAACAAAACTCAAGCGGTGAGGTAGCCTACAGAAAAGCTCTTCCGTCTCGCCCTCTAAGTGGAAGTGCGGTCCAATAGAGGGATATGTCTACTCCAAAACTACGCCACTGAGACGGGTGAGAGAGACTCTTCGGAAAAGTCACTCTAAAAGAAAAACCGGCCCGACCGGTATGGGCTAACGAGCTCGGAAAATTAAAACCAAGGGCCCTCCAGCCTAGGTACCCTTAAGAATAAGGGTCAGCGGAACTGGTCTTCAAAAGAAAACTTGTGGATCCCAGAGAGGCGTAAAAACTGCGAGCGCTCGTGAAAAAATCCGAGAAAAAGGCTGAGATCCTAGACCCGCGCACTAAGCATCTGCTACCCTAACTAGGTTTCCTATCTTCCACCCAGCTGAGGGTCACCGCACCCTTGCACAGTCAGGTGTAAGGGCCACCAAGACTGGGACTCTTAATTATCAAACATCATTAATTCACTATTGCTGACTTGATTCTTCAATCTTTCTCAATCTCTGTTGTGGTTGACTGTATAGATCGAAGACTTTTGATCAATGATCTTATTGATATCACTGATTTATATCAAACCAACTATCTCAAAGATTTCAAGGTGATGCATATCTCATAAGTCCTTTGATTCGTTAAGTTATTCAACATAGATATTTGGCACCAATCATGTGTTTTATAGGGATTTTGACATAAAGATTTTGACGATGTAAAGATTTTCAGCTACTTCAATTAGCCAGATCAATACACTCTTCCAAAGTGTTTCCAAACAATATGCGGTGCACTGTCTCTGTGAGAGTGGAGGCTCCAAAGCTATGATAATATGCCTTAAGCACCTTATGTTTTCAGACTTAAGCAGTTCCATAAGATTAGGTTATTGAGAGCATATTTCAACAAATGCAAACAATCACTATCTAAGCCACTCACATTCGTCCTTTCTTGTTTAACATTTTTTTAAAACTCTCTCTTTTTTTAAATACAACAACAACACCATAGTAAACTTAACTCAACTATTTTATTTTATAATCGTGCTAGAATTTTAGCAGGTGGAAGCCGATGGATCTCTCATATGTCGTGGTTTATCCTCTACCTCGAAATGCCTACAAACTTCTACTTTTTACTTTAGACACAGTCATTCAAAGCTACACTCCTATAGCCTGAATATTTTAGAATAGACTCAACTGCATTGAATTTCAAAGGTATATATATATATATTAATGCCTAATTGCCAAGTATATACTCGTATAAATCTAGTCTCCGTGATCTCTCAAAGGCTATAACTATCGTATTCTCATCACATGTATCTCCCATTTTATAACCACAAGTCTACTAATCTATTGGGTTGAAGGGCATCTTATTCCTCTTTTGGTTGAAGTTATTATATATATATATAACAATATCTGAAGTCTTATTTTGAAACACATAATTTTAGATATGAAAATGATCATGCAAATCCTTCCAAAGTTGAGAAAATTTCCTTTTACATCTAACCATGTAATTAGGTTGATGCCTAAAAATGCAAGATTTTCTCGGCTATAGGGTTATAAATAAACAACCAGTGACTTTATATACCTTGAATTTATATACCTTAAAATTACCAACAATCCAATAAAAAATCCTTAAACTTAAGAAGGCACCATCCAGGCATTTATCATAACAAACTTATATACTCTTAAGAAACTTAAAGGCATTAACCATATCATTTTTTTAAAAAATATATATAGGAGAGTAATTTCTCATATACAGAACATGATCTATCATTGTCAGATAATTGTCAGATTTTAAAATATTAAAGATATCATCAAGGATGAATAAATAAAGATTTAAAATCTTGTGACATCTTTTTTACTAAATTATTTCCTCAAGAAATCCAGGACATGGTGTAAAATTATATATTATATATATATTTATTGATTTTACTAGATCGGTAATTTACAGCTGAAGAATTCACTCTCAATCAGGCTGAAATGAATAAAAAACATCACTGTACTTAGCTTCAATTTTCGCTAGGCATGCATCTTAAAGAGGATTGAATTGATATAAGAAGAAACAAGGTCATAATAGCATGGATGACATCAACAGGATTTTTAGATTGTACCTTAAACCATGTTACTTGCAGGATTGGAGAAGATCATGCTGCTGAAAAATTTCCCAGAAATCCAGGAGCACAACATCTCCATTGTTTGACTCCATGAGAAGAAGCAATAGCATAAATGGGGTTGTGGTAGCAGCTCCATGAGGAGCTATGGGCAACAATTGTGGCTCCAAGATGCAGCAACAAGGAGGTGGACAGCAACCCCACCTTCCAGCAGAAATAAAAGAGAAAGGGGCCACGACTGGAAGTTGGGGGAAAAATTTGAGAGGATATGAAGGACAAGTTAGGGGTTATATAGCCAGGGAAAGTGTCCTTGGAATTGACACATGGAGGTAGAATTTAGAGACAAATGGAGAGCGATAGGTTGGCCAAGTGGGGAGAAAACAATTGAGGCATATGTCCAATGTTTGCTATGCTGTAGTAACAGTAGTAGTAGTAGCAGACAAATTAATTATTATTTTTTAAAATCTCTCTCTTATTTAGAATATTGAACTCGACCGTATACACACCTTGAGTCTCGAATTTTGATGAATAATAGCTCATTTCGACCGTCTCTGAAATCAAAATGAGTATAATATTCATATACTTCGGATCAAAGATGAATTCCCGAAATTTCTGAGATACGGTCTTGATTGGTCATTAAATTTTGCGATTTTAAAATATCAAATGACCTCCGATCGACGAACGGTCAATTCCGTTGGTCTTGTTTCGTCGAATCGGATTTTTAGATGGTTTCGGTTTATTTCGCGGTTTCCGAATTTGCGTTGTGGCTTTTTCGGGTACGCATTACGATGCGATCGATTTTTGATCGATTTCACCTGAACGACTTTTGATTCACGATCAATTGATTGATTTATATTATTTAACATTGATTAATAACTTTATTGAGTTATATGGACCCTGGTCGGGTCGGGTTCGAGTTTGTGCAGATCCGGATGTTACACATATAAAAACCTCAAAGGGAGTCTCGTCCTCGAGACTCGAGTCAAGGTTACCTTGTATCTTGTTTGGATCTCATCTGGCCATAAAAACCTCAAAGGGTTTTGAATCCATAAAAACCTTAAAGGGAAAACAAGCCATGTTCTTTAAATATGTATAATTAAATGGTCTTGTTTCGACAGTTACCTGAAAGAATTACGGTATCTTACCCGTATGTCTACTTCGGTCTTCCATGTCACCTCTTTGATACCATGTTTGTGCAATGACACTTTCACTAGGGAAATTTCTTTGATGTGAATCTTCTTCACAACATTTTCGAGTATTTGTGAAGACCTCTTCTCGTATGTTAAGTCGGGCACCACTTCAAGGTCCTCGTAGATGATGATGTGTCGAGGTCGTATACGTACTTCCTTAGATTTGATATATGAAAGATATCGTGTATGGCTGAATGTTGTTGAGGAAGGGCTACTCGATGTACCACCTTACTTATACGGGTAATAATTTCAAATGGTCCAACATATCGTGGCGCGAACTTGTCATGATCATCATATCTGATATCTCTATACTCCCTTCATGGAAGATACTCGTACCAACACCCAAACTCCTTCCTGTGTTTACAGTAATTTCCATCGGTATGAAGGACTAAGTTGAATATTGATAAGTCAAGTTAGAATGGATTAAGAGAAGATGATCGGATTAACCGAAAGTCTACATCTCTTCTCCGACGATTTGCATAACTTTTTTTTTTGCGGATTTCAGCCGTCAGAAGCCTTCACCTTATGATATCAACTGTTGTAGTAGTTTTCTCTAAGAGATCTGCGGAGTATAGAGCATGTTTACCTATCTCAGGCTAACTGAGAAGTATGAGGCATCTCCACCCATATAGGTCTTCGAATACTGCCATACTAATACTAGAATGATAGTTGTATAAAAATTCTACCAACGACAGGTGGTCCTTCTAGGATCCTTTCCTCTCTAGAGTACATGCATGTAACTAATCGTGAAGTGTCTGATAGCATGCTTGCTCTGTCCGTTGGTCTATGGATGGTATGCGGAACTCATCTCCAGCTCTGTCTGTGGTGCTGACATAAGCTGGTACTAGTAGTGAGATATAAACCTCGAGTCTCCATCAGACACTACCTCACGTGGTATATTATGAAATCTAATAATGTTTTGCACATGTAATCTAGCCAGCCTAGATGGAGTGTTGGTCATGTTGATATGTATGAAATAGGCTGACTTGGTCAATCTGTCAGCAACATCCTAAGTACATCATGGCCACATGGTGTCCTCGGCAGTCTAGTGATAAAATCTATAGAAATACTCTCTCACTTCTACTCGGGAATGGAGAGAGACTGTAATAACCCTGGTAATCTCCTATGCTCTCCCTTGACCATCTGACAGTTCAAGTATCTGCTAATATGATGCGCCATATCTCGTTTCATCTAGTCTCGTCAAAATGTTGGCACAGATCCCGGTATATATTCGTGCTGCCAGGATGGATTAACAATTGTGAATGTTAGAAAATCGAAAGCAGAAGCGTAAACATGGAAAAGATAAATAACAAAAAGAATACCGGGATTTTACGTGGAACCCTACTCCGTGAGGAGCGGGGATGAAACCACGGGAGAAGCCCTCAACGGGGCGTGTTTGTCTATTGACTTTCTCAATGGATACAGGAGGTCTGGGGCTCCTTATATAGCCTCTCCAGAGCCTCCAAGTCCCACCACTAGACGATGTGGGACTAAACACTGGATGGGGTAAATTGATCTCCTCCAGGATCCATTTACCCTGTCTACAACTCAATAGGCGCACTATCAAATACTCCAACACTCCCCCTCAAGCTGGAGCATGCAATGCTCAGCTTGGACAAACAAACAGAAAGAAACTCAACTCAACATTACAGGACACTACGGACAATATCAACCCAACGCGCACATTGCTGCAGTCGAGGACGTTGCTTCTCATGCCGTGCAGGTGAGGAGGACAAACGGGCTGGAGTGCGAGTCTGCTGAATCTCCTCGTCAGAGAGCATGTGCTCTGAACTGCACCTGTCAGAGTCACTGCAACTGAAAATGAGTCTCCTCGTCGGAGTACTCTGGCCCGCCACAATAATGTGGACAACTGCTCCATCTCTGAAAAGGGCCGAACTGAATAAGAGCCGTGGCTGTGCAATCCTCGTCGGAGTCCACGGTCGCTGGAGAATGGAGTCTGAACATAGTCTCCTCGTCGGAGAACTGGGTCTCTCCCATCTGGCTCAAAGAATGGTGCACTGCTCTGGTGTACCTATGATACCACATGAAAACCCTTACCCTCAAGGGAATGGTCCTCTGCTCTGGAGTCCCTATGGCTCACATGAAAACTCTGGCCGAACAACAACAAGAATGATGGGGACCACGAACTGATGATGGCAACATATGCTCATCTGAAAATGACCGCACGCTCGTGCGTGTTTGAAACTGGATTCGGAACCTTCTGACGCCGAGTCTGAACAACTGATCATCTGTAGAGTCTGGAAATCTGGCTGGTCTGCAAATCTGGTCATGGAACATAAGACCTGTGACTCTACATATATACTCCCCCTTTCTCCCATACTTGTCGGAAAACATGGATGTCGACCAAGTTGGGAGAAGACAACAACGATGGGGATAAAACAAAAACCACTTAGCCGATTACACATTTGTCGGCTTTCAAAACATTTTTTTTCCGAAACATTTTTTTTCGGCTTTTCATCAACAATTTTTTTAAAACATTTTTCTCTCTCTCTCTTTTTCTTTCTTTTTTTTAGCTTTTGCATTTTTTAAGCCTCCATTTTTTTTGCTTTGCGTACGGTTTTTTTTCCGGTGTACGCGCCTCTTTTTTTAACTACTCTCCTTTTTTTTTGAAAACTCTCTCCCTCCTTTTTTTAACAAAACTCCCTTCTTTTTTTTATTACACGGCCCACGCTCCCCCCTGGGTTTCTAAACAAAATTTCCTTTTTTTTAAATAAGACGCAGCCTCATATTAGGTTTCCCACGTTGGGAATCCTTCTCTGAAAAAAACAGAAGCCGCCACCTCCCCAAAGGGGATTTGTGATCTACGTCGCACAGGGGAATCTGCATCGCATGGGGGGCCGCAGTGCGAGTCTTCCATGCCTGAAGGTTGCTCGCGCAGGTGATGGTTGGTTCGCCTGCTGGATTGCACAAAGAGGGCGGCTACGCATCCCCGCGAGAAGCACCGCGGCCCGGAGTTGCCGCTGTCGGCGTGAGATGGGAGGGTGCACCGTGCGCCTGAAGGGGGAGCCTGTGCTCGCCGCCATCTGAGATCTGAGGGCGCGACGAGGTTGAGAGAGTTGGCGGGGCCACCTGGAGGTCCCTGCGCGCAAGGCTGCGCAAGGTTGCAGAAGAAGAAAGGGAGCGCCGCCTGCGTATCCGGTTGACAGGGTTGATCGGAGGACTTCGAGGAGTGCGTATCCGTTTTAGGGTCGTGGCTCGCCATCGCGTGGGGGCTTCGCGCAGGAGATTCGCGCGAGGGAGGGAGCCCTTCTGTTGTTTCTGTTGTTATCGTGCGCGGCAGAGATGGAGGCACCATCACCTGGGACTGTCAGACCTCCATCCAGGCGGTCTGGGACTAGATGGGGTGACCTGCGGGGTCACCGCCTGCTGATAGGGCTCCCCATGGGGCGGAGGTGGGGCGTGCTGCCTAGGGGTCCCCCTGGCGAGATCTGGGGATGCGTGCGAGGGCGCATCGCGTGGAGAGATGGTGCGCCTGGGGCATCACCTAGAGGAGGGAGGCCATCGCACGGTGGTGCGCCGCTTCGAAGTGCGAGGCTGCCAGGGTTCGTGCGCCGTGGAGAACCCTAACAGGAGGCGCACACATCGAATCTGTGAAAAAGTGCTCCGAAGAATTTTGAACAAGCATGATCCGAACTCCAGGAATTAGGGTTTCAATAGAAACCCTAGATTTTACAAAACTTTGAACAGAATAATGATCTTCACAAAAAACACAAATCGAATCTCGAATACAATATGAACACATGAAACCCCGAGAATCGAACCCGCTCTGATACCATGTTAGAAAATCGGAAGCGGAAGCGTAAACATGGAAAAGATAAATAACAAAAAGAACACCGGGATTTTATGTGGAACCCTACTCCGTGAGGAGCGGGATTAAACCACGAGAGAAGCCCTCAACGGGGCGTGTTTGTCTATTGACTTTCTCATGGATACAGGAGGTCTGGGGCTCCTTATATAGCCTCTCCAGAGCCTCCAAGTCCCACCACTGGACGATGTGGGACTAAACACTGGATGCGGTAAATGGATCTCCTCCAGGATCCATTTACCCTGTCTACAACTCAATAGGCACACTATCAAATAATCCAACAGTGAACTATGCACTTCATCAAAATATCTCTGCACAATTTCTAATCGTTGGGCACAACGACTTGGCCAACCTTCCACAAAATGAACTTTATTATCACAAAATCATCACTTCCTCCTTGATAGTATGCATGTATTTATTTCGAATTCAAGTATCTGCCCTCTCATCCCAAATACTGCTGAATTACGAAGGCACAACAATAATTATGAACGTACTCTCATAAAGATGCCAATTAGTCAAAGCTACGAGCATATCATATATGTATAGTTAATTTGTCATATGTGCACGAGCTTTCTGCTGAGCACATCTGCCACCACGTTTCCTTTACCGGAATGGTAAGAGATCGTGTAGTCAAAATCGTTCAGTATCCTGAAGGCTTGTTTGCATGGATCATTCCGAATGAAAGGAACTCCCTTCTGTGTTAATCGTATCAGGAAAAGAATGACTCGGAAAAACTACTGACTAAGCGTCTGTAATAGCCCGTTAGTCCAATGAAGCTCTGAATTTGAGTAACTATCTTGGGCTGCTCCCAAGACATGACTGCTTCAATCTTCGTAGGATCAACCGAAATACATACTCCAGAAATGACATGCTCAAGGAATGAGACCTAGAAAAATCAGAACTCACACTTGCTCAATTTGGCTTGCAACTAGTGCTCTTGAAGTGTGTCCAGGACTATCTTTGTATCATTTGCATGATTCCATTTATTTCAAGAATATATCAGAACATCATTTATGAACACAATTACAAACTTGTCCAAGTATGGACGGAAAATCATGTTAATCATGTCCATGAATGCTGCATGTGTATTCGTGAGCCTAAATAGCATCACAACAAACTCATAATGTCCATATCGAGTCCTCAATGATGTTTTCAAAATATTCGACTCTTGAGTCCCCAACTGATGGTAGTCAGATCGGAGATCGATCTTTGAAAACATCAAAGATCCATGTAGTTGATCAAACAGATTATCAATGCGTGGTATAGGATATTGGTTCTTCACCGTTTTCTTGTTCAACTATTGGTAATCAAAGCATAATCTTATCGATCCATCCTTCTTCTTGACAAAAGAACGGGAGCACTTCAAGGTATAGTGCCTGACTTCACAAAACCTAAATTAAATAACTCATGCAACTGCACCTGCGACTCTCTCAACTCAGCCGATGTTATGTGATAATGAGCCATCGAGATCGGCTGTGTATCTGACAATAATGTGATCTCGAACTCAATCTCTCTCAAGCGGTAAACCTGACAAATCATTAGAGAACATTTTAGGGTAATCTGACACTATCCTGATGTCCTGAGCCATCGGCTCTCCCTTAGATGTCTCTCGGACAATATTAGAAGTGTGTCGCATCCTCGATCTATAAGTCTCTGATCTCTCAATACTGAGATGTACTCCATTTTGGAATCATGTAATGTACCCTTAATGATAAACTCGGGTACAAAATCCTGAAGACAACCGTCTTCCTGAAGCAATTAACAAGATATAATGAGCCGATAGCTAATCCACGCCCATAATTAGGTCACACTTGTCAAGCTGTAGTACCAGACAGACTATGATCATCTCGTGACCACCAGTCAACATTGGTAACCTTCTGACTATTAGTCTTATGATGAACAACTGGTCACCTGGCCCATGGATGTGACAGAGGGGATTTATGGCTTCTGCAACTCTACTTACTGAAACTAGAACTCGAAGTTCATTCATCGCTCCAGAATCAATTGAAACATATAAACGTCGGTTCAGGATGCCATGGTTCTATGTAAGAATCGATACCATTAATAGTTGATGTTCGCGGATATTTCTATTATGCTTTTTCTCTTCTTGGGATATAATATGGAAATTAGTTGCAATTGGTGACATCTGTGTTCGTTGAATTTGAATGTCATATTTACCTTTCGGACTCGCGACAAATCAGAGGATTGTCGCCATCCAAGAATTAATGCGATCGGAACTATAATACAACAAATGTATGTAGCAGGGTACCACTGCTCTGATACCAAACTGTGACGCCCGCTCCCGCGGATCCGAGATACCCGTTTACATAACACCCGTAGTATCATGTTCGCTAGAGATCGCATTAGAGCACTAAAGATTAGGGAAAAAATTAATATTTAGGAATAACATTCACAATTAACTAACAAGCCACAGAACTACAATATGTCACCAATCTATTGCATAAATTTCCATAACATTTAACATGTAACAAACGAAACTGCATAATATACATGTATCCCAACCCAATTTTACAGAAGAGAAAGAAAAGCATACATAATACCTTGAACAAAACTATAGCATGCGTACCTGACAATAGTAACTGCAGAAGCTGAAATTCAATTCTCCCAATACCACGGTACATGTATTTTGCCTGCAATCCATGCAATAGGGAGAAAAGAACATCTACAAATGTTGAGTAAATCTTATTAATTAGAATAACAAGAAATTTAATGGCTCCAAAAGAAAGCAAGTAGTTAGTGTTTGGTAATTAAATTTAATGAGCTACTTGCATTTGATTACCCTATCCATCTTGTCAGCTGGGTTCCATCTCCATCCCTAAATAAATCCACCCCCTTCTCTCTTCTCTATCCAACTGAACTACCTTTTCCTCTACCCTTACGGATTTTTGGATGTGTTGCATTTGTTCATAACTTCCACACTACTGACAAACTCTCCTCGTGCTATTAAATGTGTTTTCGTTGGTTATTGTCGTACTCAAAAAGGTTACATGTGCTATGATCCAATTGGACGTCGCTATTATATATCTGCAGATGTAACATTTTTTGAGCAGACCAGCTTCTTCACTTAATCTATTACCGATATCCCCTCTTGATCTCCCGCCTCCACGCATTGTTTATAAGCGAAAACAAAAATCCCAATCACCAGATGTTCCATTACCTATCCCTTTATTGCAGGATGATATACCTAATTCAAGTGTCCCCTCCACTGCTGTCCCGGATGATCGTGAGGAGCTTCCCATTGCTCTACACAGAGCTATGAGGCAATGCACACTTCATCCTATGTCTCATTTCACTTCTACTACTAGTTTATCAACCACCGACAGAAGATATGCAGATGCTCTCATGATTATTTCTATTCCAAGAGACCACTATAGTGCTTTGCAGGATTCAGGATGGCGAAAGGCCATGGATGACGAGATGGATGCTCTTATTTCCAGGAGAACATCTGTTCTAGTGCAATGTCCAAAAGGGACCAAACCTGTGGCATGTAAATGGGTCTTCACAACCAAACAATCACTAGATGGGTTGATTGATAGGTTGGAAGCTCGTCTTGTGGCAAAGTGCTTCACACAGACATATGAAGTGGATTACTTTGAGACATTCTCACCGGTTGCGTGTATGGGGTCAATAAGGACTATCCTTTCCGTGGCATCAAATAAGACATGGCTTATCTTTCAGTTAGATGTAAAAAATACGTTTCTATATGATGATCTTGATGAGCAAGTATATATGATGCAACCCCCGGGTTATGAAGTCGAGGGGAGTGTGTATGTCGACTTCGAAAAGCAATATATGGCCTAAAGAAGAGCTTAAGGGCATGGGTCGACAAACTTACATCATAGATCAACACTCTTGGCTTGCAGAGAATATCCTCTGATTATTCCGTGTTTATCAGAAGATAAACAACTGTTACTTTTATTCTTGCAGTACATAGAGTCTAGAAGTATCTCTACAGATATTAATAAACTTGCTTTTGTTTGAGGTTAGATTGAACGAAGGTTACAAAACCATGTCTCCCTTTTTTACTTCCGGTCAAGAACGCTGGTCACCTCGGCGCTCTCTTTTATCAGGATGCAAGTTATTTATATTTCATAGCTATTTTCTTAAACCACTACGAACTTTGGTATCAATTCAATTCATATTCGTATGCTGACTTTATTCGATCCGTATCCGGATTCAATGTTTATTGAATCCATATTTGGATTTACTCTTTATGTGATACATATTTAGATTCACTCTTTATTTGATACGTAGTTGGGTTCGTTCTTTATTCGATCCATATTCGAAACTGCTATTTATTCGATCTGTTTTCGGATTCGATAAATATCCGATTCGAATTCGTATCTATATTTTTAAGGATATGGTTTCCTTAACACATATTCGAATCATATCTGTATCCGTATTCATATTCGATAGAGATGAAGCGAATATGGATATGGAAATAAGCATATTCGATCCGTATCAGATTCGTTTTCATCCATACTGGTTTGAGTCTGAGAACATCAACAATTTTCTCACGTGATTTAGTGTAAGCTTAGCCCCTTGGGCAATGTTTGGGTGTAGCATAATCTGGGTTTTCCATGCTTTGATTTTTTTCTTGAAAACGATCGAATTCCATTCATCAAAAGTATGCAAAGGCGTCGAAGAGTTCGTGCCCATACGAAACAATGCACCACAATAAAAATGCTTTTGGGTGCCTAGTACGACAAAAATCCTTTTTGCATGCACAAGAGTTCACAGCCGTGCTTTGATGTTATCATAATGGAATCAGATAGTCCGGGTTTGAGCCCAGAACTTATTTTCTTATTAAATTACTTAATCTTCTCCCATCCTCTTATTTCCCGAAGTGATTTTTACCTTTTCATTTTTTATTGAGACCACATCTGCCCATGTTATCTTCACTATTATTTATATTAACCATAATTCTTAATCATATTCGTCCCCGGCCACTTTGCCATCACAAAAGTGGAACAAACGCTGCTTATTGCATATTATGTTTTCCCCATAAAACAGTAAAATTGTTTGACTACAACTTCTACTCTCAATCCAGTCTATGCATGCATATGATTTGTAACGGTTTTGCATTTTGTGGAAAGTAGAGCCATTTAAATCACATGTTTTGGAAAAAGATACTCCAGAGAGGCCTTTTAAGTGCCTTTCTATACCACATAAATTTACTTAATGGTTGCTTCCGACTTTTTGCTAAGTTCCTGTTTCTACCTCTTTGTTGCGCTGCAGGCCAGAGCTACTTTTATAATGCAAAGTTTAATATATCACAATGGGAGAGGCCACAACTAACTTCTGCAGTTATCTCTGGGCACAGCCAAGCATGGCCTCCCACATATAGTAGTAATTCCACCCCCGTCTTCATGAAGAGATGTCTGGGTTGCGGTGGTTGGGGAAGGGGCCTTGTTCAGCAGTGGGGATACTGCAATCACTGTACACGGTATGAGTTTTCAGTTTATCAAGATCAAGACATTTTTTGTCTAGTTACAGAAATTAAGGTTCTTGTTGGTCTCTAGTTTCTGATCTGACATATGTTCTTGGAAAGGGCATAATAAGCACACCTATAAAAAGGGCAATATCATGCCTTGTTGGAATTGTATGGCTCTTTTCAATAAGTATTTTCTGTTTTCTAGAATTATTCTAATATGCGATATAATTGGAATGGGTTGCCAATCTCTTTAGTAGAACTCTTCCGTAAGTTGTGATTTTCTTCAAAAGTTGAATGCTTTTCTCCCTTCTTGTCTCTTTGGAATTTTATGGTTCTTTTCGACAAGTATTTTATGTATGTTGAATTTATGGAAAACAAATAAACTAGAATGCGGTATCAAGAACAATGAGGAATCATAGATTAACATCTATGCTACTTACTATTACTGGGTTTCTTCCAGCCTTGATGACACGTGGAGTGTCTCTCCCTTGAAAATGACGTGCAACTCCCCCTTTTTCGACCTCTCTCTCTCTCTCTCCTTTTCTCTCTCTCTCCACCCACTCTCTCCCTTTCTCGACCACTCTCTCTCCCCTCTCTCTCTCCACTCACTCTCTCTCCATTTCTCAAATGCACCTCTATCTCTCCCTCTTTCATCTTTTCTCTCTCTCCTCTAACTTCTCCCCTTTCTAATTTTTTCTCTCTCTCCTCTCATATATTTGTTAAGTTTAAAATTACGATCATAGTATTTTTCTTTATATTTATTATATTCTATACTACTTACTATTGCCGGGTTTCTTCCAGCCTTGATGACACGTGGAGTGTCTCTCCCTTGAAAATGGCGTGCAACTCCCCCTTTTTCGACCACTCTCTCTCTTTCTCTCTCTCTCCACCCACTCTCTCCCTTTCTCGACCTCTTTCTCTCCCTCTTTCTCTCTCTCTCCACTCACTCTCTCTCCATTTCTCAAACACACCTCTATCTCCCCCTCTTTCATCTTTTCTCTCTCCTCTAACTCCTCCGCTCTCTCATTTTTTCTCTCTCCTCTCATATATTTGTTAAGTTTAAAATTACAATTATAGTATTTTTCTTTATATTTATTATATTAATATTTATATAGGGGTTGGGGAAGCTGCACCCGGGGGTGTAGCTAACTAGCTGCACCCATCCCTTTTTTTCATTGATTTTTTGTGTTTTTGAAATGAAACCTAGGGGGATTTAAATCACCATATATCACCATGATATCATACTAATTTCAGCTAAATTCAACATTTCTATCATCTCCATCAAGACTATCACATTTTAGCGGTCTCAGAATTATTGAAATTGACCCTATCTAGATGGGCATGTTAGGAATGTTTGTTTTGCATGAAATTTGAAACACATATTCCACTCAATAAACTAAGTAAATCCCCATACGTTTCCTTCAAAAAAAATCAAAATCCAATGAGAAAAATGCCCGGGTGTAGCTAGTTGGCTGCACCACCCGGTGTAGCTTCCCTTTTCCCATTTATATATACCAGTTATATTTATTAAATTAAAAATTTTAAATCTCCTATAAAGTTTCATTTTTTTCCCAAATTTAGTAATTTATTCGGATTCAGGTTTTATAATCAATGTGAGTAAAAATACATATATATTTTATTGTTATACTAAAATTAAATAATATTTATATGTGATGTAAACATTGTGAATACAATAATAATTTAAAAATAGTTTAAACCAAAATTAATTGTGAAATACAATATTAATTAAAATATAATTTAAATTTGCATATATAAATCTTATAATAAAGCAATAAAAAATATAATTTGAAAATAATTTTCTATTAATGTTTAAGTTATTATGTAATACAAATAATTCAATAAATAATAAAAATAAAAATTAACTTATGAATAGGATAATGATAAAATTATAGTTATATCAATAGTTCATTAATAAAAATTTAAAAATAATTTAAAATTTAATAATAGTAATTTTTTAAATGTAATACATACATAATTTATTTTTCTCTCATCTTTTTTTAAATTAGGTGACATCTAAATATTATATTTTATTTTAATTATATACATCAGTAGAATGGATTTGGATTTTTTCACATTATTTCTTACACATTTTATCGATTGATTGTTTAGGGTATAAATAATAACTTAATTAAAACTAATATCGAATATATAAACTATATCAAGAAAAAATAATTAATATTTTTATCATAATGATTTCAATAAAAGTATACATTCAATTAATAATTGGGTTTTTATCATTTATGCCCCTCTGAGATATCACAATTTCAGTTATGCCCCTCCCTTTTTGGGAATATCAGTTCTACCCCCGACTTCTTGTCATTTTATCACTTGTGTCCCTCGGTTTAGTGGCCGTCCATACCCAATGTAAACGGACGTTAACTTTAAGGACACCATCGGAATTAAATTTAAAAACAAGGGCTGAAATGTCTTCCACATCATCTTCCTCCTCCTGTATCTTCTTCCTGTTCCTCCCCTTCTCTTCCTCCTCCCCAAACTCTTGATGCTCCTCAACCGCCTCCTCCCGCAACCCCCAGCTCCTCCCCCTTCCCCAGGACCTTCCCCTCCACCCCCGTTCCTCCTCTGCCACCTCCTCCTCCCTGAGATTCCCTGCCACCTCCTCCGCCCTGAGCTCCTCCCCCTTGCTATTCCCCCACACCCTCTTCCTCCATCCCCGACCTTCCCCTCCCCCCTCTGCCCCCAGCCTCGTATCCCCCACCAACCAGTGTTGTCAAAGGCGTTAGGCGCTCCAAGGCGTTAGGAGTCCAAAACGCCTGAGGCGCTAGGCGCTTGACTAGGCGCTCGCCTGAGACAATCGAGGCGCTATATATACTACATATATTTATGTAAATATAATCTTATGTACCTATACATACATATATGTATGTGTGTGTATTTATATGTATATGCATGTATTTTTTCAAAAAAATATTACACGTACACACACCTAAATTACAATCTAATATCAATCCAATATACATGTAAGTGTATGTATATTTATTTATATAAACGTATATATGTGTATGTAAGTATATATTATGTTTGCAATCACAATACTTAAAACCAATTTAAATGTAACGTGTAAATAGAACTTCGAACTAACATATGTAAATGTACATGCATATGTAGAATTAAGGACTAACATGTATGTCTATATGTAGAATTATAGAATTAAGGACATACATGTATGTATATGTAGAATTAATTATTAACATGTATAAATTACATCTAATATCAATCCAATGTATGTGTAAGTACATGTATATATATATGTGTAGTAGTTAAACTAATATAAATGTAACTTGTAAATAGAATTTAGAACTAACATGTATAAATGTATGTGTATATGTAGAATTAAGGACTAACATGTCTGTGTTTATGCAATATTTATAAGTGAATGTCTATTACATGTATATATGTGTAGTACATGTAAATACGTGTACATGTGTATACATGTACATCTGTACATATGTGTATGCATGGATATGCATGCATATTCATATGTTTACATGTATATGTTTATATGTCTATATATACATATATGTGTTTGTATGTATGTATAATGTTTTAAGTTATAAAACTTATAATTAATATGCATGCGTAAATGTATGTGTATGTGCCTATGTAGAGCTTAGTGTGAATATGTATGTGTATTGCTAGTGTATGTATAATGATGCATGTATTTGTATGCACATATATATAATAACATGTCCAAATATTACTCAGAACTAATATTTATGCAACTTTAAAATTTAAAAAAAGAAAAAATACAAACAATTCAACAAAAAGCCCCAGTTTTGCTTCAGGCGCTCGCCTGAAGCGCCTGGCGTCTTAGGCCAGGCGCTCGCCTAGGCAACGCCTGAGGCAAAACGCCTCGCCTGAAGCAAGGCAAGGCGCCTAGGGCTCGCCTCGCCTCGCCTCGCCTTAGCGCCTAGGCGAGCGCCTTGAGCGCCTTTGACAACACTGCCGCCAACAACCTCCTCCTCTACCTCTCCTGCCCCTGCGCCTCCCCCTCTTCCCCCCTCCGTCGTCCCCAACCTCCCACCTTCCCCCAGCCTCCAACTCCTCCTCTGACGTCCCTGCTCCTCCCCCAGCACCAGCTCCCCCATCCCTCGCCCCATCCCAGATGCTCCGCCCCAACAACCTCCCCTCCGCTTACGGTCCCCCTCCCACTCCGCACCCCTCCGCCAACGGTCCCCCTCCACCCACGGTCCCCCTCCACACCCCTCTGCCCCTGCTCCTTCCCCCGCTAGCCCAGCTCCTCCACCCCTGCTTGCCATGTGACCTCGCCCCCCCTCTTCCCCCAACCTCCTCTCCCCTCCGCTCGTAGCCTCTTCTCCCCCTCCCTGCTTACTCATCCTCCAACCCTAGGGTTCGAGGACGACACCAGTGGTGGCTGTACCAGAGGGGTTGCCACCATGCTCCATAGAGTCCTTGCGGAAGAAAAACCAGGAGTAGGTTGGGGTTTGGGCGTGCTTAGAGCAATAACGCTTGTAGAGCTTCTTGATCTTATGGAGGCACTGGACAGAAGGGAGGCGGTGGCAACGTAGGGAGACATCGACGGCGAGACGGTGGAGGAGGACCCGAAGGAGGAGGATGGGTGGGAGGAATTTTCGGACAGTTATACCCTCTTACCCTGACTATGGTTTGAAAAAACCATGGTTAAGTTAAACTTAGTGACGGCTAACGTTACGGAAGGGCACAAGTGATAAAATGATAAGAAGTCAGGGGTAGAACTGATATTCCCAAAAGGGAGGGGCATAACTGAAATTACAATATCTCAGAGGGGCACAACTGATAAAAGCTCTTAGTAATTTAATCCATTAATTATTTAAAAAAATCTATTTAAAATTCTTAATCAAATATATAAATATGGCGGTGTATGATTCATGGTGTGGCCAATGTTGGGCTTACTCGCGGATGCTCTCTGGGCAATTTCCATATTCCGCTCCTGCAATTTGCGAATGACACCTTATGCTTTATCGAGGGGGATCGGACTCAGGCCCTGGGGATGGCCACTACGCTTCAACTTTTTTGTGAGATGTCGGGGCTCCACATCAATGGGGCCAAATCGAAGATTGTCCCTTTTGCTTTGTCGCCGATGGAGGCTAGGGAGTGCTCCTCTATCTTGGGCGCCTCCCTCGGAGATCTGCCGCTGGAGTATCTGGGCTTCCCGCTCTCGGTGGGCCGTTCGCGCTTACGTGACTATCAGAGGGTGGTGGAGAAGGTGGAGTCCCGGTTGGCTGGGTGGCGCGCGTCGCTACTCTCCAGAGGGGGGCATTTGGTTCTTATTAAATCTGTCCTCTCTGCTATACCCATCTACTTCTTGACGGCGCGCGGATTGCCTAAGGGGATCCGGGTGCGCTTGGAGAAATGTATGAGGGGCTTCCTTTGGGGTAAGAACGGCGATGGTAGAAGAGGGATTCATTTGGTGGGTTGGGAGGATATTTCGCGTCCTAAACGCGACGGGGGCCTGGGCATTCGGCGGTTGGAGGTGGTGCGTGATGCTATGCTTCTCAAATGGGCTGTGAGACTTTTTGGTCGGGATGAGAGCTTCTTGGTGCAGTGCCTACGCGTGGCGGCCGGGATTGCTTTCGATTCCGCTTTTGGCGGGCGCTCCCGGGGAACTTTTCCCTCCTTTTGGCGCGACGTCCTCTCTGTGTTCAACAGCAATCGATCCTTGTTTAGGCCAGCTCTCGGCGATGGGAATTCGTTCCGATTCTAGTCGGTGGATTGGTCTGGTAATGGTGTCTTCATGAACCTCTTTCCGAGACTTTATGCGCTGGCCGGTGATAAATTTGCTTCGGTGGCTTCGTGCTGGACCGATGGGTGCTGGTGCCCTATATTGGTGGACAATCTTTCTGATCAGCGGCTGCTTGACTTCTCGGCTTTGATGGCTCTCCTTGTGGACGCCCCTACGCCCTCCGGGGGCCGTGATCACTTTGCCTGGAAGGAGGGGACCTTCAGCTCGCGGAAGGGATATTTCTCTATTCTCCCCAACGTCGTGTCTTCGGATGCTTCCTTTCTCAGACATTGCAGGCTCATTTGGGGTCTTAAGCTCCCGGAAAGGGTTGGTATCTTTCTGTGGATTCTTAGACGTGGTAGATTGCTTACTCGCGATCGATGTGCCTTGATTTTCCCTAATATCTCACACTTGTGCGGTCTATGCGATTCGGATGTGGAGACGGCCGGCCATCTTTTCCTTCACTGCGACCTCGTGCGGCCCCTTTGGGATGACATGGACTGGTTGAATCATTCCACTATTGAGGCTTTCTGGAAGAGCTTATCTACCGCTGCTGATCGTCCGAGGGAGGAAAGACTTATTCCCATTGCGCGTCTCTGGAGTATTTGGCCGGGAAGAAACAAAGCTCTTTTTGCTGGGGAGAGATTTTATAAGGAGAATATTTGTATCGCAGGGAATCGCTTTTGTATTGATTGGTCATCCGTGTAGCGTCTTTCGGGGGGCGGGTGGTATCTTTATTGATATCATCTCTCTTTTCTTTTTATTTTCTTTCCCACTGTAAGTGTTTCCTATCCCTTTTCTTAATAATATGGGGCGAACACCTATGAGTGTCTCCCCCTTTTTTGAGTGTCAAAAAAAAAGTTCATAAATATAAAAGTTATATAATTTTTCTTATAAATTTTTTAAAAAGAGTTGCATGCATGTATTGAGTTTTAATTTTTTAAATATATTATATAATATAATTAAACCAAAAACTTTATTTGATTTTTAGTAAAAAAAATCAAATTTTATAGAAATTAATATTATCATATTAAGAAAAATACGTCATTTTTATCTTTCCTTTTTACCAACTCTCTCATCTTTCTTTCTCTATTATTTTAAAGTTACATTTTTTCCCGAACTTAGTAATTTTTTCAAATTCAGATTTTGTAATCAATGCAGGTAAAATCTCATTTAGATAGTTTTTATTGTACTAAAACAAATACATCATTTTCTATCTCTTTTTTACATGCTCTCCCTTCTATCTCTCTCCATTATTTCAAAGTTACATTTTTTTCCACACTTATAGTTTATTCAAATTCAAATTCAAATTTTGTAATCAATGTGGGTAAAAACCCATGTAGATATTTTATTATTGTACTAAAATAAATTATACTTATATACGATGTTAAAATCGGGAAATACAATACTAATTAAAAAATAACATAAAACGAACTTAATTATGAAATACCATACTAATTAAAAAATAATTTAAACAAACTTAAATTTATAGATATATATCTTATAATAAAGTAATAAAAATATAATTTGAAAATAATTTCAAATTGATGCTTAAGTTATTATGTAATACAAATTATTCAATAAAAAATAAAAATAAAAATAAAAATTAACTTATGAGTACGATAATGATAGAATGAAACTTATATCAATAGTTTATTAATTAAAGTTTTTTAAAAATAATCTAAAATTATATAATAGTAAACATTTTGAAATGTGATACATACGTAACTTATTTTTGCCCCATCTTTTTTAAATTCGAGTGACATATAAATATTAGATTTGATTTTAATTATATCCATCAATCAAATGGATTTGGAATCTTTTCACATTATTTCTTATATATTTTATTTATATGGATTACTAAAGTATATTTGGTAATCATGGATCGATTAATTACTGTATAAATAATAACTTAATTTAAACTAATATTGAATATATACACTATATCAAGAAAAAATGAATGAATATTTTTATTATAATAATTTTAATAAAAGTATAAATTCAAATAATAATTTAATCCATTAATTTTTTTAGTAAAATATATTTAAAATTCTTAATCACATATTTTTTTTGAAAACAACCACGGGTAAACTCCCAAGCTAGGAGCCACCGCCTCAATATTATATTAAAATCAATAGAGCTGTTGCATTAACGAGAAGCCTAGAGGCTGTAGAGGGCTTTACATTGTATAGAAGCATTTTCCAGGTAGAACACTTGGTTATTAAAAATGTTATCATTTCTCCCCGCCATATCGCCTACAGCCCTGCGAAAGCTATTGAGACATCCGCCGTCGACCCCTGCCCCACTCTTCTGACGGACTGCCAAAATGATGAAGCATCCTCCCACCGCAGCCAAGACAGGCCCAGACCGCGCCACACCTCGGACGAGCTCTGACACTTGAAAAAAATATGTTCCGCGTCCTTCTGCTGAGCATGACACCTACTGTAAGTCACATCTTGTACACCGAATATTTTTGCGTGCCTTACTTTGTCACAAATGCGATCCATCCTTAAGCACCAAAGGAAAATCTTGACCCTCGTAGCGATCTTTGCAGCCCAAACCACCTTCAGGTCATGAACAAGATCCGAGTCAGACGGCTCCGAGTGACGACTCAGGTGTTCATAAATTGCTTTGGCGTAGAGCTTCATTCCACTCCATTCGAAGTGATCCCCAACCACGGCGTTGGAATTCTGGAGAGTGTCAGACGCCGTAGGCAGAACGGACTGCAGAGCCATAAAGTCCTCCGGTCTTTGACCCAGAAGATCACTGACAAACAGGGGTGCCCAAGTGCCGGTCCCCCACCTGATTAAGAGTCCCACCATGATCAGCCGCCAAGGCGTACAACCGCGGGAATCTCGAGCACAGCCTTCCCTCCCCCGTCCAGTCATCCTCCCAAAAACAGAGCACGTTCCCATCGCCCACCTTCGGAATCATGAATTGAGAGAGGGAAGGGAGAACAACCCGAACACCTGCCCACAACGGAGACTCCCACTGCAGCCTCCCAGCCTCCAGCTCCCCACGCATCCCATAAATCTTGCGGAGAAGGCAAGTCACCAATGAGGATAAGGGAGGCCACCCATTTACTCAACAACGCCTTGTTCATGAGGGCAACGTCCCGAACGCCTAGGCCACCATCCTTCTTCCTCTTCGTCACCTCCTTCCACCCAACTAGATGGAGCCCCGCCCGATGTTGCTTGCCGTCAGACCAAAGAAAAAATTTCATCATTGCCTCAATCTTCTTCCATACCCCCACAGGAAGGATATGTGTAGCAAAAAAGAAAAGTGGAATCACCGAGAGAACGTGTTTCAACAGTACAAGCTTGCCCCCCTTGGATAAGGTGGATGCCTTCCAACCCGCCATCTTTTGTTCCATCTTTTGAAGCACAATATCCCCGTCAGATTTCTTCAATTTCCCATCCGTTAATGGCAAAGCCCAAATAAGTCAACGGTAGCGACCCCACGGAGCAGCGCGTAATAGTAGCCACCATCTCTATCTCCCTGTCAGTCAGCCCGAAAGTCACCACCTTGGGCTTCACATTGTTGGCTATCAACCCGGAGAGCTCGCCAAAGATGTCTACCAGCATCGTCGCATTCGTCGTGTGTTCCTTCGAACCCCCAAGCAGGATCAGTGTATCATCCGCATACTGAAGCACATGTATAGATAACTCGTCCATACGGAAACCAACACACATGTCAGACTCCTCAGCTTGCTTGAACAAGACGACCAGGGCATCGACAACAATCACAAATAGATGCATATTAGTTTATAAATCTTAATCAAATATATAGACGCGTTAACATAATAGTTTATAAATATACAAGTTATATGAATTTTTCTCTTATAATTTTTTTATTATTTTTAGTTACTTTTTTTCTGTTGTTTTATTAGTTAACTCTTAGACAATTCCTATGTAAAATTTTAACTTCACTTTGACTTGATGCATATTCACATTTTTGGGCACTCATTATTTGTTTCCTAAAAATTTTACTTAAACTATACGTATACAGTTCTATTTTAAAAAGCAACATCTATAACATACACTTTTACTAATTACATTATTAAATTTATTTATCATTAAACTTTGTAGTATTTATTAAAATTCGTCGTTGCCGTTTGATCCCGCCATGAAGCACGGGTATGCTACCTAGTGTAACTCTACTCCTTAAGACGTGAGATGAAACCATGGAAGAAGGCCTCAAAGGTTTAGATATTCTAATAGAATTTTTCAATGAGTGCATGTGGTGTGTGGCTCTATTTATAGCTCCGCCAGCTCAACAAGTCCCACCACTTATCCGTGTGGGACTAAACAACTTCCACTCATTGAGGTCCAATTACACAAATGTCTCAATGCTCTCCTTAGGAGCATGAATGTCTAGCTTGGATAATACTCTATTAAAAAACCACAAGCTGAATACATATATCAAATACATGTCTTGAACTCTTAATTGCGCCTTCTTGTGCTTGCAATCTGGGGAATGCGCAACTCCTGCTGTTATGCAGCTTATGCTCTTGAATACTCTTGATATGGAAGACCAGAAAAAGGATCACTCCAACTGATACCTCTGTGGAAAGGATTGAAAATGAAAAGAATGTTATTCATAGTACCCCTAGAGCTCTCTTATATAGGCTAAAAAGCTCTAAGGGATACATATAGAGACATAAGAAATATAAAATTACAAAGTAAAGATAAAGAGATATAAATATCGCAACACTCCCCCTCAAGCTGGAGCATATATGTCTACACGCTCAGCTTGGAACAACAACGGTGGAAAGGGCCTTTCGCAAAGGCTTTGGTTCTGAAGCAACACGAGAAGTGAAAATAAGCCCCTTCTGGTTTAAATCACGTGTGTAATGACAACCGACTTTAATATGCTTTGTTCTTTCATGGAAGGCTAGATTATTAGCTATGAATAGAGTAGCTTGATTATCACATTTGAGGTGCATAGGAAGAGACACCTCAATAGTTAAGTTAGTTAGAACGGACTTGACCCACATCATTTTCGTGCTCCATTGGAGTAGTAGTAGGTCTACATCCGATCATGCCCGTCTCAGATAGAAGATCAATAACATATTTCTTTTGCGTCATTACCATACCATACTGATTTCTTGCAAATTCTCGACCAAGAAAATAACGTAGCTTGCCAAGGTCCTTGATCACAAACTGTTGTCCAAGGAAATCCTTAGCTGCCTGAATACCCTAGTCCTCACTGCCTGTAAGAATAATATCATCAAGACAGATCAAAATAATAACAGTACCTATTTGGGTCCCCTAACAAAAAGAGAATGATCTGCAATAGATCTGACAAATCCCTGTTGTTCAATCAACTCTGAGAGCTTCTGAAACCAAGCCCCCAATCTCTATATAAGGCCATATATGGCCTTGTGCAGTTTTCACACCATACTGGACTCGTCAACAACAAATCTTGATGGCTGCTGCATATAAACTTCCTCCCGCAGATCTCTATATAAGAACTCATTCTTGACATCTAATTGAAAAAGCGGCCAATCCTGTACCGTAGGCATTGGATCTAGCTACAACTGTCTTTTCTACTCTTCCATGAAAGCAGCAAGCTGCCCACAAACACAGTGAAGCCTGAAGTAGACTTCTTGTCCTTGGGACGCCCGTAATCTACATCCGCACATCCAGAAACTATGAGAGACATGTCTCTATTGAATCTGGAGAAGACTTCAGATACCTCAAGATCATGTTGGCTGCATCCATGTGAGCCTGCCTAGGCTGCTCCATAAACTGGCTGACCCTGCTGAAAGCAAACGATATATCAAGCTTGGTAATAGTAACATACAACAACTTCCCTACTGGTTCTCTGTACCGTCTCTTATCCACCTCTGCGGAGTCATCATCATAGTGCGTAGCAGTGGGATCCATTGGAGTAGTAGTAGGTCTACATCCGGTCATGCCCATCTCAGATAGAAGATCAATAACATATTTCCTTTGCGTCATTACCATACCATACTGATTTCTTGCTAATTCTAGGCCAAGAAAATAACGTAGCTTGCCAAGGTCCTTGATCACAAACTGTTGTCCAAGGAAATCTTTAGCTGCCTGAATACCCTGGTCCTCACTGCCTGTAAGAATAATATCATCAAGATAGATCAAAATAATAACAGTACCTCTTTGGGTTCTCCTAACAAAAAGAGAATGATCTGCCATACATCTGACAAATCCCTGTTGTTCAATCAACTTTGAGAGCTTCTGAAACCAAGCCCCCAATCTCTATTTAAGGCCATATATGGCCTTGTGGAATTTTCACACCATACCAGACTCGTCAACAACAATCCCTGGTGGCTGCTGCATATAAACTTCCTCCCGCATATCTCTATACAAGAACTCATTCTTGACATCTAATTGGAAAAGCGGCCAATCCTATACCATATCAACATCAATAAGAATTTACAGTGTAGAATGACGTGCAATTGGAGAAAAGGTGTCCTGATAATCCAACCCATAGGTTTGGGAGAACCCATGAGCAACCGATCGGGCGTTATATCTGTCCACAGTACCATCCACACGGTTTTTCACTGTAAACACCCATTTGTTGCCAACAACAGATGCACCTGGAGGCAAGGAAGGAAATATCGATATCGATATCGTTTCGATACAATGTCGATACCGATATATCGCCGATATATCGACGCATATCGCCGAAACCCGGTATTCATTAGGCATTTTCTCCTGTCGATACCCGATATCGTCCATATCGGCGATATATCGGTGACCCGTCGATACCGATATATCACCGATATATCGACGATATATCGCGATATGGCGATCCCTGCCTGGAGGATCCTGTACTGCACTCCACATACCACGAGATTGTAATACTGCCATCTCTTCCTCCATTGCTAGACGCTACTGACTACTCTGCAATGCTTCTTGATAGGACCGTGGTATTTCTACAGCTGACAATCGGACAACAAAGCTCTGAAAATCCTCGGAGAGCCGTGCCAAGGAAACATGGGAAGCAAGAGGATGCATAGTGCATGCACGCCTCTTCTTCCTTAGAGCAATATGCACATCCAAATCCGCAGTGTTGTCAGAGGGTGTATCATCTAAGACATCCTGCATCTCAAACTGCACACGCAAATAACCAGTGCCATTAGTAGAACTCAAATGCTCAGAACATACCTTGTGCGTGCTGGATGATGGAGGAGGCACATGATTACGAGGTCGGCGCTGGTACACTTGTGGAAAGAAAGTAGGCATAATAAGACGTGGAGGAGGTGGTGAAGGTGACCCTGGAGGAGAGGATGGTGGCGGCGTAGTGGAGCCTGTAGTAGGCGAAATCGGAGGTAGAGGCATATAAACCTCTTCTCCATTCTCTGACGGAATGAGTTTATCACCTGTAAGAGAGAAATATATAATGGACTCAAAGAAGGTGACATCCACACTAACATAGTACCTTCGTCGAACAGGGTCAAAGCAGCGATATCCCTTTTGGGTCTTGGAATACCCAATAAAGGCACACTTGACAACTCTAGAAGAGAGCTTGTCAAGACCTGGAGACATCTGATGAACAAAAGCAACCGATCCGAAAACACGAGGCGTGAGAGAAAGTTTTGTCTCAGAAAATGCAATCGAGAATAGGATCTTTCCCCTAGAATCGATGAGGGCATACGATTCACCAGGTAGCACACAGCTAGAACTGCGTCCTCCCAGTACAAATGAGGAGCATGTCTCTGGATCAAAGGAGTCCTGGTAACATCCGAAAGATGGCGGTGTTTTCGTTCGACCACCCCATTCTGTTGAGAAGTGTACGCACAAGATGTCTGATGCACAATACCATAGGATCTAAGAAACTGAGAAAGCTGAGTACTGCAAAATTCAAGTGCATTATCTGAACGTATAAACTTGACATTCACAAAAAACACATTTCTTATTTCATTAATAAAGGACTGACTAACAGGACTAACATCAGACTTGTTCTTAAGAAGAAATACCCACGGCTATCTAGAGAACTCATTAACTGCAACAAGATAAAACCTATGCCCCTGATGATCTGGGACACGACTAGGACCCCAAATTTCAAAATGAATCAACTCAAAAAGACTGACTACTTCGACCTTGACGACTCTGGAATGTGAACCGATGATGCTTCCCAAGCTGGCAGGCCTCGCAATGAAGAGTAGAGCGAGGAGAAATATGTGAAAGAACGTGGCACAACTTTTGCAGAGGAAGATGACCAAATCGAAGATGCCACACTTAGGGAGAAACAGATCCAGTGCAAAGAAAAGAGGCACCATCATAAGGGGTTTGTACCAGTCTGTAAAGGCCTCCTTGCTCACGGCCAGATCTAATCACCCTGCTCGTAAGAGTGTCCTGAAACACAAGAGCAGAAGGGTCAAATATGGCACGACAATATAAATCCTTGGTGATTTGACTAATGGATAGTAAATTCATAGAAAATTCAGAAGGTTAGAGAACATTCTGAAGTCGCATTGCAGGAGTTAACTGCACCTCTCCCTGACCAGTATTGGGAGAGTGTGTCCCATCTGCTATCACAATTGATCTTCCTGATTAAATTGGGCTATAAGTACTAAATTGTCCTCTGTCACCGTAGAGATGATGGGATGCTCCTGAATCCATAATCAATTCTGACAAATCTGCCTTGTAACAACTAGTAAAAAGCATATGCTATACCTGATGTAGACGTTGAAGCTGAGGCTGCTACCTCTATGGTCCTGAATGAGAGCTAGTTTACCTAAGAGCGTGCATAATCTCCCTGAGTTGCGCTACTAGTTCATCAAATCTCTGATCAGATGCAGGTGAAGAACTGCCAACCTACTGTGTCTGTTCTGCCACACATGCTGAAGCTGGAAACCCATGCTTAGAATAGTATGTTTCTTCAGAGTGACCTAGCCTGTGGCAGTAAGTACAAGGCTGACGGGGGGGGGGGGGGGGGAGGGCTACTCCCTCTCCTACCACGAGTACCTCAACCACGATACTGTGTAGGGATTCCCTTATCATGAGATGTCGCCATGGCTGAAGATATCTGAGGCAGCTGAGTACCACCAGAAGATATGGAGAGCTTGCTCAACCTGCGATATGCCTCCTCCATCGGAGGTATGGTGGCATTAGTAAGAATCTGTGCTCTAGCAGGCTAGCAGCATCATACTCAGAGTCGAGAGCCGCTAGAAAAACTCCGGTCATCACTGAATTCCTATATGCCTTGAGCTGTTATGGTGTAGCTGTCAAGGGAGTGTAACCTTGTAACTTTTCAAACATACCCCTTAGGGCCTGTTTGGTTGCAGGGTTGGGCAGGGTTGGGTTGGACTGGGTTAGGCTGGGTGAATAGTAATCTGTGAGGAGGAAGTACCCTTGTGAATAGTAACCAGGGTTGGGCCAACCCTGCCCAACCCTGCAACCAAACAGGTCCTAGAGAAGTGTAAAGGGTATGAAGAGGACGACTATTCTGCTTTGACGTGAAGATGTCATGATGAAGTTGCAGCTTAACTCGTTCTTCGTCGGAGAGTACGTTGCGACGAGAGTGTCCCACATAGCCTTCGTCGTGGGCTGACTTAGTATATCGTTGGCTATCTCCATGGACATTGTCGCGGATAGCCATACAAGTGCATATGCATCGTCTGCCTCCCATGAGGTGTTAACCCCAGTCTTGTCACCAGGCTCTTGTGTGGAGGATATGCTTCTTACCATTACATTGCATTAGGCTCATGAACTTCATGGCCCATAATTCATAGTTCGTTCCATCCATTTTTACGATGGGTGCTGGACCATTGAAGGCACCCAGGGGTGGAACATCTGCTTTGTTGTCTGACATGATGACAACAATCTCCAAGACCGGGGTTGCAAACTGGAATAACTATGTCTACACAAATATATAGGAAGACGGTTGTGGGTGTAGACTCATATCACAACCTCTTCCATCAGTTGGAGGCTTCTTTAGTCACCTAGGATGGTTTTAGAGGATCAAAACCACACCCTAGGAACCAAATCAGACCTAGCGGGGCTCACGAGAAAGGGAATGCGACAATGCTTCCAGAACAAGGTTGCCGATGATGACAAGCTTGGCAGGCGACGACCTCCTTGATGTTCGGCGGTGGCTGTAGCCGCCGCCGCAGCTTCCTGGCGACGACGGCTATGGCTGCGCTGTTGCACGATTGTTGACGGTAGCGGCCGCGTGAGTATGCGCTAGGGTTTTAGGTGGGGTAGGGGTTATAGGGAACAGGCTCCGGTCCAAGACCATCGCTCTGATAGTGATACCTTGTGGAAAGGATTGAAAATGAAAAGAATGTTATTCATCGTAGCCCTAGAGCTCTCTTATATAGGAGAAAAGCTAAGGGAAAATTACATAACGAGACAGATGATATAGAAAATTACAAATTAAAGATAAAGAGATATAAATATCTCAACACCCTCCATGACTGCTGCCAACATATGATGATTTGAACAAAGGGCTTCTATCACAAAGTTGCGACAATGTGTTTCGCTCAAAGAGTGCCTTGAACTAGGCATATTCTACACTGGCTTAGGGAGATCTCTACTATGGAGTCCTTATGTATCTCTTTGTATATGTCTCGAACATGCGTGGTACACATTAAGATTTCAAGCCCAAATCATGAGTATATGGACCTCTTAAATAAATGATTACATATGTATGCCTTATACAAAACAAGGAGGTGTTTTTAGACACTTCCCCTATCTCTTATATCTGTGTTGGAGATAAAAAATTCAATCGAAAATCTTTTCCCCTTCTCTTTTATCAGCCTTTGTATGCATCTCAGACATACATTGTACATATTAATACTCTGAGCCCAAATCATGAGTATAGGGACCTCTTTCATAAATGAGCACTTATCTACGCATCATGCAAAACAAGGTGTTCTCAGACACTTCCCATATCTCCTATATCCATGTTGGTGACAAAAATTCAATAAAAAATCACCCCCTTCTTTTCTTCTGTTTTATCAGCCTTTTTTTTCAAACAATACTTTTTTATAGCTGTCAACCAATCCTTTTTTTTCAATCCCACCATTTCTTCTTGGTTGTTTGGCCTTCTTTTTGACAACCTTTATTTTTGAATCCAACTGTATATGTCCCTTTAGGTCGTAAAAGTTAAAGCCCACTTAAGGTTTCCACTCTCTTAAAACCAAATTCCCCTCTCTTTCTCTTTTTTCATCTTTGTTTTTTTTGTTTGCGACTTTTTTGCTGCTTCCAATCTTACATTTTTTTATTCTTTTTTAACATCAGGCCTAAAATAATAAACGAAAGGGTGGAGGGGAGATATAAATGGGTAACCATCCAACAATAGCCACGTTACTGCTCCCTTTTTTATCGCAAAACTTGGGCCTGTTGGCCCACATCAGAATATGAACGTAGGCCTCTTTCCTTCTTGAGGATGTAGAAGAACACAACACATTTGGCCCTCTTCATTTCTTTTTCGGTTATTAGGTTTGGTGAACTCAATGTTGCTATGCAACCATCGCCGCCATCACAATGTATGGAAGTATACCATCCACTGCCGTCATCGTTACATCAGGAGCCCCCTCTTCCCGATCTCCATCACATGCTTCTTCATATTCTTTCTTTTAATGATGCTTAGGATTTTGATTGATGCCAACATAGACAGTTGAGGAGCTTGCAATGTGTCGCATCCCGTATGAATCCTATTATTGAAGCTATTGTGAGGAGGAGTGCTGCAGACGAGGTGTCCCACGAAGTTGGGGGGTGAGGTGAGCGATTGGGGGGCATACTGCTGGAGCAGTGGCGTTGGAATAATGATCGTAAGAAGCTATGGCGCTTAAGTTGTGCGGTTGGAGAAGAAGCCACTTCCGATGATGAGGTTGGATCCATGATGCTATCGTCAAAAGCCTTAAAACTGTAAGTTTAGAGATATATTTGTGTTTATGTACTATTTCTCTATTTTTTTCTTATGTTATCGTATGTAATTTACCCATAGGTCTCTCCTCTATATAAGAGAGCCTAGGGTTCAAGGAATAAATTACTTTTCATTCCTTTTCCTAACATGGTATCAGAGCGGCGGTCCTAGACCGAAGCTCTCGTATCCTAACCCTAACCCTAACCACACCATTCGTCGCCATCGACCTCCTGCCATCGGCCTCCCTCATTCGGGCTTCGCTGCCCCTCATCCGGGCGTCGTTGGCCTCCCGTCATTGCCCCCCTCATCCGAGCGTCGTCGGCCTCCAGCCGTTGGATCCCACCGACGACCCTCTGGTCTTGTATAAAGGTCAGCTCCTGTTGATGGATTTGATTGCATAAGTCTAACACATGCAATCAAATCCTCATATGTTTGTGCAGACACTCGTCTATTGGTCTACAAAACCATAGCCTTCTTCATCCGGGAATATGTCAGAGAGCAAGGTCGATATCCCTGCTACATGTGCTTTCAGAGATCTAGCATCGATTATCAAGATGGACATGACAAACTATGAGATCTGGGTTATGCCGTTCATAAGCCTTGTGAAGTCTACGGGTAACAATCATATTCTTATTGAGGAAGAGTCGATTGAGAAAATTGGAGTCAACGCCTCGTGGGAGGCAGATAATGCATATGCCAAGGTTTGACTTTCTGGTACATTGATGATAGAGATCACCAATGATGTGTTACATCAACTCACTGTCAAGGCGATGCGGGATATCCTCGCAGTCACTTATTCTGAAGCGAGGAATGAGACAAAGATCTTGCTTGGGAAAGGTCTAACTCTCTCCCTTGTTGCTTAATCTTCTTCAATAAGCAAACCTCTTCTGCAACTTCAACACGATATCTTTACCATCAAGCATAACAGACGACCCCTTCATTCTTTCTATACATCATTGCGTGGGATGTTTGAGAAGCTCCACAACTTCATGCTCCTCACATCTACTCCCGAGTAGCAGAAGACATATAGGAATGCCACTATGGTTGGTGTATTCCTTGTAGTCCTTGATCCTGAGTATGAGGCTGCTCGTTCCCAGGTATTAGCGGACGCTACTATTCCTCCCATGGAGGAAGCTTTCCGCAGACTCAGCATGATCACTATCTCATCTACTGCCTCTAGTCAGGCTTCTTCGGTGATGGCAGCCTCCCGAGGTCGAGGAGGCTCTTCTCAGTTCTGTGGATGTGGACCTCGTGGTAGAGGAGGTCGTATTCATTAGCCCTGTACTTACTGTCATCGTCCCGGACATATAAAGGATACATGCTACTCCAAGTAAGGCTTTTTGCCATCGACCCGAGTAGCAGAACATGTTGAGTCTCCGGTTGCTCCCTCTTCGGATTAGAGGTATGATGATCTTGTAGCATGATTGGGGGACATTATGCATCCTACCAATCCCATTGCTCCAGGTCACTCAGATGTTACTGCTTCAGCATCTTCCAGTACATCAGGTAGCACTGATGTACTTACTAGCTGTAGTGGATCTGATGTTATTGAATGGATTATGGACTCCGATGCTACACATCACTTTTGTGGAGTCAGGGATCAGCTTACATCGTACATACAGGTTCCTCCAGAGGAACCATGGTTATAACAGACAGACTCATTCTTCAATCACAAGACATGGGGATGAGTTTGACGCCTTCTATGCGTTTGCCGAATGTGTTGCATGCACCTGATTTTTTATGAATTTTTTTGAGACCCAAGAGAAGGGGGAGACACTCAGCGATGTTCACCCCAATATATTAAAAAGAAAGGAGAAAAAACAAAAAACGGAAAAAAGAAAAACAAAATCTGTACAACAAAACTCCATTGCCCCCACAAAACAAACATCACACTGGGGCCTAAACCGCAACCCAATCAGCCACAAGTCTCGCATAATGAATAAGCACGTTGTCCTTGTAAAATCGTTGGCCCGAGAAGATGGCCTCATTCCTCCCCAACCAAATCGACCACAACCTTGCAATTGGCAACAAGACGACCCTTCTTTCCCTGTTTCTGTTAAGCACCAGCGACCCACAAAATACCGCCAAATCATCCGTTCTCACCCAATCTACTTCCGCTTCCTCCCAAACCCCTCTGACCGTTGGGCAATCGAAGAATAAATGCTCAATGGTCTCCACTGCCGAATCGCATAACACACATGTATTAGATATATTGCCCATAAACCTCGCGCAACGATCTCTCGTCATCAGCCTCTGCCTGCGGAAAAGCCATAGAAAGAAGTCAATGCGCTCTGGGATCTTCAGGCTCCAGAAAAAAGAACAATCACGCACCAGCAAATCAGACCGTGCCGGCGGTGGCCGAATCAAAGCCCCATAAGCTTTCCGCGTCGAAAAGGGACCGCCCCTCCAGGCCCAGTGATCCCGACCATTACCAGGCCTACCTGCGTCACCGATGGCGTCCAAAAGGGAGATAAAATCAACAAGCCTCTGATCCGAAAAATTTGCCAGGAAGGGCGGATATCAACACCCATCCGCCCAGCAAGAAGCGACCGAGGCATCTTTATCAACCGCCAACGCAAACAAACGTGGGAACCACACATTCAAGGATCCCCTTCCCGTCCAATCGTCCTTCCAAAATTTAAACGACTCACCATTCCCCATCACCGGCATAAACAGTGAGATATTCTTCTCAAAGATCTCCAGCACTCCACGTCAGAACGGAGTATGAGCTCCGACCACACCAACCCTCTCTCCCATCGCCCTTCCTTCCCCATGAATCTCCCTCAGGATGCCGGTAAAGAAGTTACCATCCTGGCCCCAAATCCTACTCGCCCATTTGAGAAGAAAAGCATCATTAACCAGCTCCATTCTCCGCACGCCCAAACCACCATCCTGCTTGCCTCTAGTGACCTCATCCCACGCCATCAGATGCACCCCCTCCGCCTCACCATTCCTTCCCCACAGAAATCTACGCATACATTTTTCAAGACGGGTGCGGACCCCCACCGGCATACTACGATTCGATAAGTAGAACACCGGAATCGAAGAGAGCACCGCCTTGAGAAGAACCAGCCGACCCCCTCTCGAGAGCAAGGCCGACCGCCACCCTGCAAGGCGCGCCTCCACTCTCTCGACGACCAGAAGCCAATCCCTATTCCTGGCCCTCCCCACCACCAACGGCAAACCAAGGTAATCAATAGGTAACTCACCTGGTGGAGACCCTAAGATCCGGCCGCACTCGATCGTCTCCGCCTCCGACATCCCAAAAGGAATCACCTTGGATTTGTTCTCATTCTTATACAGACCCGATAGATCGCTGAAGAGATCCAGCGTCGCCGCCATCCCGGATACCTCTGATAAGCCTCCCTCAATAAAGAAAATGGTGTCATCCGCGAATTGGAGCAATGGCACCCGTACCTCGCCCTTGGAGTTCCCCTTCGAAAGCCCGGCATCAATCACACAATCCGTCATTTGAGCCAAGACATCAGCAGCCACGACAAATGGAAGAGGAGCGAGGGGGCACCCCTGGCGCATCCCCCTCCTAGGCTGGAAGAAGCCCCCAACTGCACGGCCATTGACCAAAACAGAGGACACGATGGTCATGCAACGCCGCATCCACGTTATCCAAACCTCAGGGAAACCACGCCTCATGAGAACCGACCACAAGAAACTCCATTCGAGGCAGTCGTATGCTTTGGCGAAATCGACTTTCCACAACACCCCCTGCTTTCCGGACCTCTTCCAATCAGCGACCAACTCCGACGCCATCGCAATGCAATCTGAAATCTGCCTGCCACGAACAAAGGCCGCCTGGATCGGAGAAATAATCGAATCCAAGACCCGAGCAAGCCGACGAGCCAACACCTTGGCGGCAATAAGATAGATTCCATTGGACATCGAAATGGGACGGAAATCCTCCACACGCTCCGTCGCGGAGGACTTAGGAAGCAGCAAAATGAAGGCCCTATTAATCCGATCAACCCCCTCATTCCCATTGCAGAACTCCGTAACAACCTCCAACACATCCTCACCCACCACCTCCCGAAAGTCCCGATAGAACGCCACCGGAAAACCATCGGGGCCCGGGGACCCATCCTCGTTCAAGTCCCACACGGCCACTTTGATTTCCTCCAACGAAATCGCCCGAGTCAAATCCGCGCAAGCCGCATCAGAAATGGACGACGCCCCACAACCCAACCACCGCCACCTCCTCGGGGAGCGCCTGGCAGTGAAGCTCTTGAAATGATCTGTAATGGCACACCCCATTTCTCTGTCCCCCACATACCGCACACCACTTATCGAAATAGAGCGCATCGCGTTGCAACGCTTCCTTCCGCTAGCCACACGGTGAAAGAAGGCTGTATTGGCATCACCCTCTTTGATCCAAGACAACCTCAACCTTTGACGCCATTCAATGGTCCGCTTCAAGTCCTCCGCCGCAACACGCTTCTGCGCAAGAGAACGCTCACGAAGCTCCTCAGCCAGAAGCTCCCTATCGTTCTCAATAATATCAAACTTCGCAATGATTTCCTCCGCCTCCACCCTGGCGGCGACTCTAGCCACCCTCGACTCCCTCTTGAATAAAGCAAGCTTTTTCCGCAACGATGAGAGCTTCTGATCAAACCTGGAGGCTGCGGACCCCACAAAAGACGACTGAGCCCAGTGCGACATCACCATATCCTTGAAATTCGCCTCCTGCAGCCAACATTTCTCGTATCTAAAGAGGTCCCTCACCGTAGGGACCTCACCGGACTCCCAGAGATTAGGTGAATGATCCGATAAAGAGCGAGGGCGAGAGGACACCGAGCACACATGGAACATCTCCATAAGCTTCCCAGAGGCCAAGAAGCGATCAATCCGAGAGCGGGAATTACTATTCCTCCACGTGTACTTAGTATCATCTGCCACCGGAACCTCTAAAGCCAGCGAGTCCACCACCTCAGCAAAGTCCAAGGAGCCCGGATCCTGGCCACCCCTGGATCGGGGACGATCCGACGAATGTAGCGTAACATTAAAAAATCTCCCTCAATGATCCAAGGAATCCCCTCAGAAGCACTACCCACATTACGTAAATCATCCCACAACTCCCTTTTAATGTGGCAACACGGGCCGTAAATACACGAGAAGGCGATGGGCACAACAGTATCCCCCCAGACCAGCAAAACGGAAATCATATGCCTTCCCATAATCACAGAGCTGAAAGAGAAAGCCGCCGATCTCCACGCAATTAACAAACCTCCCGCCGCACCGACCGCATCCAACGCCCTAAACTCATCCAAACCACCCGCACCAAAAGAGCGCCAAAGGACATCATCGACCCCCCAGCTTCATTTCTTGAATGAAAACAATATCACACCCCCACTTGGAGAATCTAGAACCCAAAGTCCTTCTCTTATCAGCCTCCCCCAGGCCCCTAACGTTCCAGGATAGAATCTTCATTAAGACAACCATGGTTGACCCCTAATGGGAATGATTCCAGCCTCCGCCGCAACGGAATCCCTCAAAGTCGCGCAAGATTGTTGCAGAGAGGGATCCCGCCCGAGATCTGTTTCGCCTCCGATATCTTTTCCCCGATCTCCTGTCAGAAAGGTTCCCCACATCACTTGCACTGTCCATGTCTGGCAGAGCCCCCGAATGGGTTGGAGAGGAAATCACCGCAAAAGAGCCGCCCTCACCCAAGAGAAGAGGGTCCAATGAGGGCCCGCTGGGCGACGCCTCAGTCGGATTCGAAGCTCCCCAAGAACAATCAGAAGCCCCAAAAAATGGCTAGGTCGCAACCGAAAGATGGACTCATAGCCGAGACGGTAGCCAGCCCATCAAGACGCGTCCGGTGGGCCACACCCGGATCCGCCACAGAGAAGACAATCGATTCATGGGGCACTCCCTCCCTTCGCCAGGATTCGAAACCAAAATGCCCTCCGAAATCCAACGCCGCCTGACCCGATATCGGACCCGAATAGCAAATTTGGAGAGCACGATCCGATTTCCACGACCGAAAACTGAAGAGAGAATCAACCTCGGACGCCACCTCATCATGCAAACCGTCTCTTGCAGGAGTAAAACACGATACCCGAGGCTGGACCCCGAAAGGACGTGGGGAGTCCATTAAAAAGGGCGACGCTTCGGAACGACCCCCATGCAGCGCCACCTAGCAGCCAGAAGATGAGGCGCCGCCATCAACCCTCGGGACCTCCGACCCGACGACCACGGACGCCGGTGGGAGCGCCACCGCCGGCGGAGCAGGCAGCTCGATGTACGACAGCTCCTCCCTAAAACGGGAGCGACCAATCTTCAAAAATTCAAAGAAGACCTTGCCAACCGCGTCGTCAAGTAACCCCTTACTGCACTCCATCAGGACACACGTGACCCTCCAGTCCGAGCACGGCCTGAGGCCATCCTCCACGACTGCAAGAACCTCCCCCCACTGCCTGAGAGCCCGGCTAAGGCAATGAACAATCCTCGAGAGGAAAGGAACGCCTCTGATGCAGCGTCGGACCCAAATATAGGGCCGAATTTTTAGTTAATTTTAATGGTCAATTTTATTTACGTTTATTTAAATTATCGTATTTCTAATTAAATAATTGAGATCGCCTGTGATCTCCAACAATTATTCGTAGATTTGATTTTAAATTTGGTCGGTTAATTAGTTAGAGTCCAATTAAGATAATTAGTGGTCAAATTGAATTAGTTTTCTATTTTTGTAATGCCATCCCTCCTATATAAAGGGATGAGGGTCCAGTGTTTTTAGGCAGTCAAGTATTAACAAAAATTTGAGTTTATCTCATTATCCCTCTCTATCTCTCCTCTCTCCTCCCGCGATCTCCGCGTTCTTCTCCCTCAACCTCTCATGTTCCCGACGAGTTCTTCTTCTCAACCCCTCCAATTTCTTACCAAAAACCACCATCAAAAATATTTTTATTATTATTATCGACGCGCGAAATCCCTTTCTGCATCATTTGGTATCAGAGCATGAAGATGGAGTCGTTCTCACGATTCCACGATCCTGTCGCGTATTGGAAGGTGCAATTTGATTTGAGTTGCCTATCTCGTGACTCGCGTACACGCGCAGGACGACATAAGTTCAAGCGGCATCTTGATTCAAGCATTAAAGTCCAAGAATGGCTGGACGCAACAATCAACGAAGATTCGTTCGGCGACGACAAAATTCAGATCGCAGTAACCGCTGTTCAACCCAATTTTGAGGCAAAAAATGAAGGTATTTCCATTCCAAATGAAGATTTATTTTATACAACTCCTGTGCAACCAAACAATAAAAACAAAGGGCCGAATTTTGAAGAAAGCGTGGGCAAAGAATCTGAGTTCGACGCCGAAGTTGCTGACCGGAAGATTTCAGATCAGCCGCCTTCGCCGATAGCGCCCCCGATGGCAGCCCCAGCCCCTCCGGCGGTTCCTCAGGCCGACCTGACCCTCGTTGCCTCCCCGCAACCCCCTCCCGCAACCCCGGCGACCCCAACCTTGCCTCCAACCTCACCGGCACCTTCCCCCACCCCCGCAAAATCGGCGGCCCATAACCCAACTCCTGCCAGCACCCCCCTCTCGCCTGCGCCTCCTCCTCCCGGCACCAACCCATCCCTTCCCACGGTCCCCCTCCTCATCCCGCGATCCACCAGCCCACCCGTGCCACCCCCCTCCTCCCCTCCCGCGCCTCACCACCCAGGTGTGACCCTCCCCGCCGCCGTCGCCCTTCCCTGTCCCGCGCCCAGCGTTCAACGCGCCAGCACCCCATCCCTCCCACCAGCGCCTCCTCGTCCCTAGCAAACCCCCCCGCAAAACCCAAAACCCCTGCGAGACCCCCCCATCTCCGCCCCGCGCACAACCACATTCGCGCGCACCAGCCCCTCTCCCCGTTGTCGCCATCCTCTCTTCAATCGGGCCCCCGACTCGCCCCCGCCACCAGCCTGCTGGAGATCGCATGTCGCTCCCCCGTGCCTAAAAGGAAGCCCCGAGCCCTAACCAAAAGGGCGAGATTGAAGGGATCCGAATCCCTGGAAGGATGGGATTGGAAAGTAAGTGGGAAAATTTGCAAAATAAAATCCTATGAACCACTTATTTGCAGAAGAGCCAAAAGGAATAGGAAAGTAAAGAAGAGTGAAGGGGTGCGAAATTTGCGCTCAATCCCCTGGCGGAAAAAATATTTAAAAAAGAAAGCTGCAAATCAGAAATCTGGAGATCTTCCTTATCCTAATAGGACTAGAGCCTTGGGCTTCCCCTATATAAGGACCCTGTGGCTTCATTCCTTAGACACATCTCCTCCTCTCCTCTCCTTGTGTCATTACTTTGCTATGGATTCTCCAACGGCCATGTTGTTCATGCCTCATCAATTTTTCAATCACAACGAGGAAGCAAAATTTAAGACGACGCCGCCGTTCGCGCCACACATGTTCTTCAACCACGAAGGCCGCGTTACCCACGCCCGCGTATGGACTCCGCCGTTCGCTCCACATCGGTTCTTCCAGAAGAAGACTGAACACGTCGATTCGTCCTCCAAGCCTACAGATCCAGCAATTCGTTGGGAGACGAATTTTTAAAGCGGAGGAGAGTTGATGCAGCGTCGGACCCAAATATAGGGCCGAATTTTTAGTTAATTTTAATGGTCAATTTTATTTACGTTTATTTAAATTATCGTATCTCTAATTAAATAATTGAGATCGCCTGTGATCTCCAACAATTATTCGTAGATTTGATTTTAAATTTGGTCGGTTAATTAGTTAGAGTCCAATTAGGATAATTAGTGGTCAAATTAAACTAGTTTTCTATTTTTGTAATGCCATCCCTCCTATATAAAGGGATGAGGGTCCAGTTTTATAGGCAGTCAAGTATTAAGGAAAATTTGAGTTTATCTCATTATCCCTCTCTATCTCTCCTCTCTCCTCCTGCGATCTCCGTGTTCTTCTCCCTCAACCTCTCGTGTTCCCGACGAGTTCTTCTTCTCAACCCCTCCAATTTCTCCACCAAAAACCACCATCAAAAATATTATTATTATTATTATCGCAGCGCGAAATCCCTTTCTGCATCAGCCTCGCACCTCCGCAACACACACCTCGACGCTCGAACAAGCACCATCCGCAAAGCGCATAGCCCTCCAACATATGTCTTCAGTTGCACCACTCCGAATAAGCCTTTCCCGTTGATCTGGGGAGACGCCACGAACACAGCATCGAGTATCATCCAACGCCAAAAAGTCTCCAGCGAAATGATGACCCAGGACGCCATGCAGATGGGTCCTCACATCGTCCCAAGCAATGCCTCTCCGTGAAGCAACTCCTACAACCGCTACGCTCCCTTCTCCCCCCTTAAGAATCTTCCCATGCAAACCACCTTTAACCTGTACTTCCCCCCCACGTCCTTCAAACCAACAGAGGAAACAATGCCGCCCACCTTACCAACTCCACCGCCACCCGAACACGAGACAACGCGAGAACCTTCCACCACTTGTGCAAAAGATCGCCCCCTCCCTTCGAAGGGCACCGAACAAGCCGTCAGCGAGTACTCCGCAACCCCACGCCTCACCGAATGACCTGCCAAACGGGAAGAAGAGTTGCCACGACCAACACCGAACCAACAAGTAGCTTTCCGGTGCCCGACCTTCCCACAGCCATAGCATCTAGAGGGGAGTACACAAGCCGAAGCAACGTGTCCACGCTCGCCACTCCTGAAGCAACGCTTCCCAAGCTTCTTGTGAGAGACCTACAACCACTTACCCGCCTGCGCCTCCCGCTCCTCGCCGCCTTCAGCACGACCACCAACCGCCTCCTGAACAAGAGAACCACCACCGCCCCCGAGCACCGCCCCCTTCCCCTTCACACCTCCCCAACCAGCGCTACCCCTCCAACCGCAGTCGTCGAGCTCTCCATCTTTTTCCCCCGAACCTCGGACGTTCCACCCTCTTTCGCCTTTGCTCTCCCATTTTTATGAATTTATTATCTATTAGTCAGATTACGAAGGATCTGCATTGTCGATCTATTTTTGACCCATCGTCTCTTGTATTTCAGGACATCCTTACAGACAGGGTGATTGGCTGTGGCTGTGAGCAGGACGACCTCTATCGCTTGGTCCGAACCCCTTATGCAGGTCTTTCCTTTCATTCCGCTGGACAGATCTCTTCTTTTACATGACACCTGCATTCTAGTCATCTTCCGCTCCAGAAAATGTGTTGTGTTCTGCCTCAGATTTCATCTCGCCTGTCCTTCCAGTGTGTGGCGTGTCAGTTGGGAAAGCATCATCGGTCTGCCTTCCCTAGTCGTCAGAGTCGGAGCAATAGCTCTATTTTTGAGTTATTTCATATTGATATTTAGGGTCCAGGTCGTGTTCCCGATCACCAGTGACACATGTTTTATTTAGTTGCTGTGGATGAGTTCTCTTGTTTGTCATGGGTCTTTTTATTAAAGAATAAATCTGAAGCAGGAGATTTTATCAAAACTTTTATCAATGAAGTACATAATGTGTTTTCTTCTTCTGTGAAATTTGTGAGAACTGATAATGCTTTGGAAATCCGTACTCATGCGTTCTTCATTTCTTTCAACTCGGGGTATTATTCATCAAACATCGTGTGCCTATACTTCCCAGCAAATTGGTGTTGTAGAGAGAAAGCATCGCCATTTACTTGCTGTAACCAGAACTCTCCTCATTTAGAATCATGTCTTGCATTCTTTTTGGGGTGATGTTGTTCTTACGACATGCTATCTTGTGAATCGCATGCCCTCATCTGTTCCTAGTGAGAAAATACCTTTTCCCCTTGCATTTCCAGAGAGAGAATTGTTCTCACTTACTTTTATTTTTGGCTCGGTTGCCTTTGTTCGCCAGTTGTCTCCAGGTCTTGACAAGCTCTCTCCTAGAGTTGTCAAATGTGTCTTTGTTGGGTATTCCAGGATACAAAAGGGTATAGATGATATGATCTACTGCAGAGGAAATATTATGTTAGTGCTGATGTCATATTTTTCGAGCCAGTGATGTATTTTTCTCCTACATGTGGTAGGTTGATATCATCATACTCAGATGATGAAATCTACATGCCACCACCTCCATCACCGCCTTCACCCGTGTCATCCCCATTACCTCCTCCTATACCGCCACCTCCCATTATCCCTGTCCCACCGTTGCCACATCACTATACTCGCTATCTTGCTCCTACTCATGGTCACAACTCATCATCCTACATGCCTCAGGTATGTTCTGAATACATGGTCCCTAACGACGAGTCTGGTGATATGTCTGAGCAGGGCTCTTTACAGGGGACATACATACAGGTTGAGGAGATTCCAAATGATATGGACATATCTATTTCGCTTTGGAAGTAGAGGCGTACTTGTGCATGGTATTCTCTCGCATCCAAGGTTTCCTTTTATCGCTTAACTGGGGAATTCGGGAGATTTGCAGTTGCACTGTCTGTCGTGGAAATTCCACGGAATTATCAGGAGGCCTTGAAGGGCAGTCGGTGGCACCTAGCTATGGAAGAGGAGATGGCTCGTGTGGTACCTAGAGTTTGGTTCCTGCTCCCAATGGAGCATCTGTTGTCAGTTACAAATGGGTGTTTACTGTTAAACATCATACAAATGGGAGTTTGGATCAGTACAAAGCCAGATTCGTTGCGCGTGGGCTTTACTCAGACCTATGGAGTTGATTATCTGGACACGTTCTCATCGGTTGCTCGTCATTCTACTCTATGTATTCTCCTTTCCGTTGCTGTGACACGTGATTGGCCTCTCTTTCAGCTTGATGTTAAAAAAAGCCTTTCTGTATGGCGACATATAGGAAGAAGTTTACATGCAACAACCTCCGTGGTTTGTTGTTGAGGGGGAGTATCCATGGGTTTGTAGACTTCAGAAGGCAATATATGGCCTTAAATAGAGTCCAAGGGCATGGTTTCAGAAGCTCTCGGATTTAATTGAGAAGCATGGATTCCAGAGGTCAAATGCGGATCATTCATTGTTTGTACAGAGAACTCCTAGAGGTACGATTGCTATCATGGTATATGTTGATGACATACTGGTTACATGTGATGATGTGCAGGAATAAAAAGGGCAAATGAATTTCTGGGCCAACAGTTTGTTACCAAGGACCTTGGCACCTTACGGTATTTTTTGGGGTTAGAATTTGATAGGAATCAATAGGGTCTTGTAATGACCCAAAGGAAGTATGTGACATACATGCTATTTGAGATGGGCATAATTGGATGTCGACCTGCTACCACTCCTATGGATCCTAGTATGAAATTATATGATGATGCTACATAGGAGGTGTGGACAGGAGAAGGTATAGAGAAATAGTGGAAAATCTTCTCTATGTTACTATAACTAGATCGGATATCTCATTTGCAGTTAGTCAGGTGAGTCAATTCATGAAGCAACCTCGACAGGTACACATGGATGATGTTTATATGATATTGAGGTACCTAAAGTCTTCTCTAGGTGTAGGATTATTATTCAGAAAAGACGCAACACTTACTATTTCTGCATGTGCAGATGCAGACTATGTAGAATGTCTAAAGCAAACTATGGATGTCAGGTCAAGCGCTGAATCTGAATATAGGGCTATGGCACAAGCTAGCACAAAGATGATGTGGGTTTGAGCAATACTAGCAGATTTATATATAGGTGTACCTCTTTCCTATGTAGCTACAATGGGATAACCATGCCATCTTATTCATCGCAAACATCCCTGCATTTCATGAGAGAACTAAGCATATTTATGTAGACTGCCACTTTACAAGGGACATGATTCAGAATGGTTTATCTCTACCTCTCATGTCAGCTATGGAGATCAAACGACAGATATCTTCGCCAAGGCTTTGCTCAGAGGACTTTTTCAGAAGTGCTCATTCAAGCTGAGCATGATTGACATCTATGCTTCATCTTGAGAGGGAGTGTAGAGATATATTTGTGCTTTTATACTGTTTCTCTATTTTCTTTTCTTATGTCTATCTTATGTAATTTATCCATAGGTCTCTCCTCCATATAAGAGAGTATAGGGTTCAAGGAATAAACTACTTTTCATTCTTTTTCCCAACAGTAAGAAACCCGTATGTGGTGTTTGCATGCTTTCCATTGCTAGGGTTTTGGAGAACCTATCACACTGTACGATGATCAACAATCATTATAGGCCTATATTTTGGCTTTAGAGGTGGAAGCCCTTCATTTTTCACTAGTTAGGATTCCATGGAGGAAAAATCTCCAAAGAGAACCCTAGAATACTTAATAAAGCATCTCTTTTAATCCCTTTTGCTTGGTATCAGATTGATGGTCTGGGACCTACATTTTGGGACCCTTTTGATCCTCCCATATGCCTCCTCTCTCTAAATTGATCTCGCACGCATCACTACTGCGCACCACCCCTTGTATCGCCTCTCCGAGTGCACCACACCTCGCGTTGCTTGACACCATGCAGAGAGGTCCCTTTTCTCTGCCCCACATTGCACATGGCCCCTCACACAGTCTTTCCATGCACCCGTGCCTTGTACTGGCCCCTCGCGTGCCCTCTACTCGCATGGAGCAGCCGACTCGCTGCTTACCTTTTGTACATGTTCCCAGGGCTGCATTTACAAACCATCTAGGCATTGGTTTCCATGTGAGGGGTCCGCCAGCAATAAAAATGGTTCTACGAGAATTTGGGTCAGCTTCTTTTGGATTTATTCATATGAATGCGACCTTTAGGATGTTGAATCACATGAGGTTAATAGGAGGTTGTGTATCGAGATCTACACATAACCTCTATTCTATACCAATGTAGCAAGATTCGACTTATCTCCCATTTTTGTCCTTCCTAAGCTTCGTCCATCCATTTATGATTGATAGCAAAGTAGATGCTACTTCATCTCTAGGGTCTATTCAGGGCTCCTATCCTATCGTCAAGATGAATGCACCAAACTACGAGTTATGAATGATGAAATTAATGAGCATCATGGAGAGCCATAAGGAATACATTCTGACGGAGCTAGAGTTAACCAACAAAACTAATTCCAATGCAACATGAAAGAAGGATAACACATGGGCTCGAGTTTGGCTGTTGAGCATTCTGACGATGTAGATTGCCAACAAGATCCTACATCAGACCACTGTGAAGGTGATGTGGGACATCCTGGTAGCAACATGTTCTCAGGAGAAGAATGAAACAGAACTTCATCATCTTGAATATGGCATATATATGACCACATAGGATGGTCAACCTTTCTCCTCAGTCTACTCTAGTCCGAGGGGCATGTTTGAGAAACCTCACAGTTATATGCCAATGAGTCCTATTATTGAGTAGCAACTGGCATACAAGAACACTATGATTGATGGTGTCTTTCTCACTTGTCTTGTCTCGATTTATGACATAGATCGTAGCTAGCTTCTATATAGTACCTCCATCCCTTCTATGCAAGGCCGAATTTCGGTCGAAGTTCGATCGAAATTTCGGTCATTTCAGTCATTTTTTGTACCAGGACCCTCATATTTCGGTCATTTCGGTCGAATTTTGATTTCGGCAGGATATCGATATTTGTCAGAAATTCGACCGAATTTCGTTGAAATTTGAGGCCATGCTTCTATGGAGGGGACATAGTATCCTCTCAATACTCCATGCCATCTGCACTTGCACTTCATACCTTATCTGCTATGGTTACTTCATGAGGTGGAGGAAGGTTTGCTTATTTCAGAGGTCATAGCATACCTGTTTGAGGAAATGGTTGTCCTCGACCACAATGCACTTACTGCAATCACACGGGACATTCTGAGGACACATGCTACCAGAAGCATGGTCGTCCTAATTTTACTCATGCTGTTGAGCACTCAGAGATAGTTGCGACACCTTCTGACCAGAAGTATGAGGATCTTTTCTCTCTTCCAGGGTTGGTCATGAGGCCTTTTTGCTATGACTGATACTCCATCTTTATCTAACATAACTACCTCTGTCATCACATCAGGTATCAGTACTACAATTATACTGGGGTGAACACCATCGCGTGTCTCCCCCTTTTTTGAGCCTAAAAAAAAGGTATCAGTACTACATGTCACAACACTACAGAATGGATAACTTATTCATGAGCTTTCCATCATCTTTGTGGCCACTGAGAACAATTTCTCTTACAGATTGGTTCCTCCTCATCGATGTATCATCATTATTGATGGGAGACACTCTCCTATCACGTGATAGAAAATCAACCCGATGCCCTTTATGCATCTTTATAATGCCAGACATGCTCCAACACTATGAATTTATTGTTCATTAGTTAGCTTACCAAGGAATTCTATTGCCATGCCATATGCGATCCATATTCTCTAGTGTTTTAAGGTATACTTACCTTTATGGTGATTGGATGTGGCTGTGAGTAAGGAGGTTTCTATAGGTTGGTCCAGTTTTCATATGCTGGAAGATCTTCCATTTCTACTAGACTAGTCTTTTTCTACTTGTAGCATATGTGATTTGGCTATTTATCCCTTCAGAAGCCGTGCATAGTCCTTCCTCAGATCTCCCCTCAATCTAGCTTCCAGTGTGAGGCCTACCAACTTGGGAAGCATCATCGTACTGTCTTTCCAAGTCATTATGGGTACATTAGTATTTCCTTATTTAAGTTAATTCATTTTGACGTTTAGGATCTCAGTCATGTTTTTGACCATTAAAGGCACCGCTTTTATCTTATGGATGGAGACGATTTCTCTACATTGTCTTGGGTTATTCTGTTGAAACCTATTTCGAGGCTAGTACTATTATGCAAAATTTTATCATTGAAAGAAAGTTTTTTTCCGCCACTAGAGTTCCACACGAGCTATTTATCTTTGTTTCTTAAGTCATAGGATTTTAAATCTTACATTGAGTACCGATACTTTGTAGAATTGTGTTACCTTCATTCCCATAAATTATTACTACTTATTACTCGATTAGTTGTATGACATCTTCCGTGAACAAGTTCCTTTTTAATTGCGGTTCCTGATAAGGATTTGTTCTCTTCAATACCTCATGCTTTTGAATGTATTGCATTTGTTCATCACTTGTCTCCTAGTCTGACAAGCTGTCTCCTCAGTCGTCTAAGTGTTATTTTGTGGGATATTCTCTGATCAAAAGGGGTACTGACGCTTTAATACTCTCCAATGTAAGTACTATGTGAGTGTTGACACAATTTTTTTTGAGTATGTTATTTACTTCTCTCCACAAGCATACCGAGGTTTACCTATTACCTCCACCTCCTGCTTCATCTCTGCCTATTATAGTTGAGACATTACCCTATGTCTACTCATGGAGACCCGAAGTTATAGAATCCTCCCGCTTCTATGTCTTGCCTATCATCTATCATGCTCCAGGTAAATGTTGAAAGCTTGGTTTTTAAAGGTGATATTATACAACAAGAGGATGCATTTGAACTAGGGATTACTATCTAGCAGAAGAATCCCCACGATTCCTTTGAGGATCTTACTTGACTCATTGCAGTTTGCAAGCGTTGGCGAACATGCGCCACATACCCTCTTTCTAGACATCTCTCTCTTGATCATCTCTCAGGGGACTGCAAGAAGTTCTTGATGGGATTGTTAGCTATTTCTATCTCATGCACACATTATGAGACATTACAAGATAGCCACTGGTGTCTTGTTATGGAAGATGAGATGTCAGCATTACAGTCCATAGGCATCTGGAGTCTGGTCATAAACCCTATTGGTACATCCGTGGTTGGGTGTAAGTGGGTCCTCGCTGTGAAACATTGGTCGGATGGTAGCGTGGATCACTTCAAATACCAACTGGTGGCAAAATGGTTCACACAGACATATGGGGTGGACTATCAGGAGACTTTCTCTCATATGACTCGCCACTCTACTCTTTGGATTCTCCTCTTCATTGTCGTTGCTAGAGATTGACCACTATTTCAAATGGAGAGTTGTTCAGGAAGAACTATATATGCAATGCCCACCTGAGTTTGTGGCCGAGGGAGACATCATGATGCAAACAAGAACATATCAATGGTGAAAATGTTCAGTGGAAGAAATTTGGAAGGAGGGAGAAGACTCGCCATGGATTTGGGAGAGTAGAATCATGGAGATCGTATCGAGGGAGAAGAGAGAGGGAGAGAGATAAATATAAATTTTAACTTAACTTCAAATGATTAAAACATTGGAGTACCATCCCATTTATATACGAGGGGTGAAATTAAAAAAATAGAAAGAAAATAAAAATCAAATCAAATAATGTACTCATTTGGACTCTAATTTTCTCTAACAAATTAATTTGAGATCACACATATTCTCGTTATTTAAATAGGAACAAAAATTCTAACAGACTCAATGATCCTAAATAAAACTAACTTGACCCTAATTTAATTAGTATCTAATTAACCGAACAGAAAACCTAATTGGACAAAGTTGAACGGACTGATGTTCTAATTTTTCCCTAATTCTATGTTCCACGCTGCATCACTTCGGAAGATATGCAGACTCCATAAGGCTATTTATGGCGTTAAAGAAAGCAAATAAGCATGGTTCCAGAGGCTCTCACACTTGATAGTTGTCAGATCAATTGCATATCATTCACCATTCATATATAATACACCAAGAGGCACTATCGTCATTTCGATGTATGTAGATGACATAAAAATCATTGATGAAACAAAAACATTCCTCGGAAAGCAGTTTATCACCAAGATCCTTGGGGAGCTTCGATACTTCTTTGATCTATAGTTTTCCAGCAATCATAAAGGGCTTGTATGGAGTCAAAGGAAGTATGTGGCTGATCTTCTAGAGTTTGGATGGTAGATTGCAGACGTACCACTATTCCTATGAATCTCAATATGAAACTTTGTGACGACACATAAAGGTCGGTAAGAGAGGTACACATAACTTGTTGGGAAGTTTCTTTATGTGGCCATCACCAGTCCATATATCTCATTTGCTTCGAGCAAAGTCAGCCATCTCATAGAGTAGCCATGACATGTCCACATGGATGCAATCATAATGATTCTCAGGAGCCTAAAGTCCTTACCAAGTATATGGTTGCAAGGGGAAATCCCTTGGTGTAAAAAGCTGTCTATAAGCAGATTCTGTTAGGCTGCTAGCTGTCCTAAAGACAGAAAACCAACCGTTAGTTTTGATGTGTTGTTTGATAGCTCTGTCGTTTCGTGGATAAACAAGAATCTAACAATGGTGGCCAGATCTAACGCTGCATCTGAATATATGGCCATGGCTCATGTTAGTGCTCACATGATGTAGGTTAGGTAGGGTTTAAATTGAGCTAGCAATTGAGGTGCTTATTCCTATGTAGCCTTTTTGTGACAACCAGTAAGCATTATCATTGCCAACAATCTTGCATTTTATGAGTGAACCAACAAGCATATTGAGGTAAATTGTCATTATACCAGAAATATGATACATAAAACCTTCATTTCTACTTCCCATACAACTCAACAGAATAGACGACTGATGTAGTTACTAAAGTACTCAGTAGGGGGACCGTTCTAAAAGTGTTCATCTAAGCTGCGCTTGATAGATATTTACACTACAACTTGAGGAGTGTTGTAGTAATAAAGCATTTACATTACTGTGCAATATGGCGATCGTTCATTCTTTTTATATGTAGCTTAACATGACAACCTCCTTTTACCTCTAGGATTTCCTCTCCATATAAAGAGAACCTTAAATTACATAATAAAACACTGATTATATTCTCGTTTGTAAAGAACAAATCCGCATCATTTATAGAAAATACAAAGAGAAATAAAATTGAGCATCGAAGGTGATGAGCATTGTAAAGAAAGATGATAGAATGAATGACTTGTCTTATTCCATGGGTATAGGATTTCTCATATAGCTTGAAGCCCTAGAGGAGTAAAAAGGGAAAATTACATGGATACTTCAAAAGGGTTACATAACTAAAAAGAAATAAGAATACATAGACAAACTTAATAACTCTGACACTCCCCCTCAAGTTGGAGCATATCTATTGATCATGCCTTAATTGGAAATGATCCACGAGAGACAGAATATCCACAAGCTGAAGATCCGTGGATATATGAGTAGTGATTTTCCCTTCCCGTACAACATCGCGAATAGAGTGACAATCAACTTCAATGTGCTTAATCTGCTCATGAAATACTAGATGGTGTCAATATATGTAAACGACTTTTTGTCACAATATAAGGGGACTAGAGTGGTAGTACGAAGTTCCAGTTCATGCAGAAAAGGGAGGAGCCACATAACCTCACAAGTAGCTTGGACCATTGCCCTGTATCTGCCTCTACACTTGATCTGGAAACCACCATGTGCTTCTTACTGTGCTATGTAACGAGATTGTCACCAAGAAACATAGCATATCCAGTGGTCGATTGTCAATCCTTTAGAGAAGTGGCATAATCAACATCAACATAGACAATGAAATCAGTATGACTATTGACCCAATAGAAGAGGCCACACCCCGGAGACTCCTTCAATATCGAAGGATCTGAAGAACATCCTGCTAGTGACTATATAAATGTCTCTCCATGTGCTGGCTCGCTCTGCTCACAACATACGACATATATGGTCTAGTGTAGTGACAGTAAAGTAAAGTAGTTTTCCCTCTAGACTTTTATATCATGTAGTGTCCTCAAACTTAGGATCAATAGATGTAGAGTGTTTCCTCAGTTCTTTAGAGATGCCAGATTGTTTGCATCCAAGTAGTTCAACCAGTATAAAAATATCCGGGCTATGCTTCCATTGCGAGAGATGTAATCCTTCTGTAGTACGTATCACCTCAATGCCAAGGAACTAGAGGAGTTGGCTAATATCTTTTGTCACACATACCTTTTGAAGGAGGGCCTTCGTCTCTGATATGCTTTTTTTTGTCCTCACTAGTGACATCCATATCATCAACACATACAACCATGGAAGGCCGTATCGGCGATATATCGGCGATATATCGTCGATATATCGGTATCGAGAGGTTGGGGGTATCGAAATCAGAGTGTATATCTTTTTACATGGATATCGGCGATATATCGCCGATATATCGACGATATATCGCCGATATATCGACGATATATCGCCATATCGGTCCATATCGGTAAAAAATGAATGGATTCAGTACAAAAAATACATGATATCGACCGATATCGCCGATATTTCGTCGATATCCCTATATATCAATGTTATTATTCATGTAAGCTTGATTCCACTACCTATCTAGCTACACCTAGTACTAAAACAATCTATGATTTATATACTTTGTTCCGGGTCGATACAATGGTAGGGTATATATACAGTGGTGCATACAATGGTTCTTCAACTTGAATGAAATCCATTTCCAATATCTATAAGTCAATTCTTCAAAGAATCTATAAGTCAAGAATCAACATTAATATCGATATGTTCGAAATGATCGATATATGCAATATAAGCTTTATAGATGATCGATATGTGTGATCTAAGAGTATATTTGTAAGTTATTTAATGATCTAAGAACTTGGATAAACTCCATTTTCAATATATATAGGTCAACAACTAACAGTACCGCCGTATCGATATATGCGATATAAGATTCATAGATGATCGATATGTGTTATCTAAGAGAGTAAGAGTACATTTGTAAATTATTTAGTGATCGAAGTACTTGGATGAACTTCATTTTCAATATATATAGTATGTCAACAACTAACAATATCAGCGATATGTTCGATATGAGCGATATGTGCGCTATAAGGATCATAGTCCTCATAAAATGTTCTATATGTATTTTCTAGGTGTATATTTGTAGTATTTCATGTTATAAGAACTTGAATGAAATCCATTTCCAATATTTAAAAGTCAAGAATCAATATTAATATCGATATGTTCGATATAACCGATATGTGTGATACCGATATGTGCAATATATGGTCTATAAATGATCGATATGTGTGATATAAGTGTTTATTTGTAAGTTATTTGTTGGTTTGGTATCTTGGATGACGTTAATTTCTGAAACATGGCAAAAATTTGGCTTTTTTGAACCATTTTCGACATTTCCACCGATATCGTCGATATATCGTCGATATATCCCGATATATCCTTTTTCGGGCGGATCGAAACGATATCGATATCGATACGGCCTTCCATGCATACAACTAGTATAACGGTGACAATGAATCGTTATTTGACAAACACAGAGTCGTCAGATCTTATTCTGTGAAAGCCAAGAGAGTTGATCTTAGTAGTAAGCCTAACAAAGCATGCTCGAGGACTCCGCTTTAGGCCATAGATTGCCTTACGAAGTTGGTATACATACTTTCCCTCGACTTTGTAATTGTAACCTAGTGGTTGCATCATATAGACTTCCTCCTCGAGGTCTCCGTAGAAAAAGGCATTCTTCACACATTTGAAAGATATGTCAATTCTTATTACCAACAACATAAATTATGGTGCGTATAGATCCAATTCTGGCAACTAGAAAGAAAGTCTCAAAGTAATCTACACCATAGGTCTGCATGAAGCCTTTAGCTACCTTCTCGATTTTAAATATGTCAATAGACCCATCATGTGACTGTTTGATCGTGAAGACCCATATGCATGCCACAGGTCTGACACCCGAGGGCACGACACAAGATCCCATGTGTCCCTCGATGTAAGTGCATCTATCTCCTCATCCATAGCTTGTCGCTAGTCATGGTTCTGTAGTGCACTATGATGATCTCGAGGAGACATAAACACCTCTTAAAGCATTTGTAAATCTCTTGTCACAATCGGATGAACTTTAGTAGAAGTAAAATGTGACATTGGATGAAATATACATTGCTTTTTTTGTTTGTGGATTTATAAAGAGCTCCTTAGGTGCATCCGGTGGAGTGATGGTGAGAGCACTTGAAGAAGGCAATTATCATGCAAATAAGGAACATGCAAAGGTATAGAAGCAGGCAAGGTAGTATGGTTGCATTTTTAAACAATCGGGGGTGGTGGTACCTCCAAGGGGATGTCACTGACAGACTATGTAAAGAAGATGGTCTGCCTAAAGAAAGTGACATCAACAGAAATATAACAACGATGACTAATAGGATCATAACACCTATTTCCCTTTTGAGTGTGATAGTACTCAAGTAAAGCACACTTTATAACCCTACGGAACAATATGTCGGTAATATGAAAGTTATATACATAAGCCGTGTATCCAGAAATCCTTAATGGTGATGGGAAAGGTGACTCAGGGGGGCATAATAAGGAGAAAGGAGTGTCCCCCTTTAGAACAGAGACGAAATCCCTGTTTATGAGATGGATTGTTGTGAGAAGGCATCCCTCGATAGGACTTTGGAACCTTCATCTGAATGAGGAAATCCGCTACCCCATTTTATTGGGAGGTATAAGGACATGATGTCTGATGAACAGTCCCCTCAGAGAAAAAGAAGGATGTCAAGTTCTGTTGGGTGAACTCAAGAGTATTATCAGTTCGTATAATCTGAACACAGGTAGGAAAAGACGTTTGATATACTGAAAGAAAGTTTTGAAAATTTTGTTAATCTCCGAATGTTACTTTATAAAACATACCTAAGAAGATCTACTATAATCATCCACAGAGACTACAAAATATCTATCATTGCTCAAGGTACGAAACAGACATGGCCCCAAACATCACAATGGACTAAAGCAAAGGGAGCAGCATGATATGACTCAACACGAGCAGGAAAAGAAGCTCGATGATGTTTTCCAAAAACACACGCCTCTGACCCAAAGGGCATCAGAGTAGGGAGTTGAGGGAACATGCCATGACAGAAGGATGCCTAAGACGAAGAAGCCAAATGAATAGATCGATGGAGATAGACACATCACTGACAAACATGGAGTCGAGGGAATGTGAAGATAGTAGAGATCATTCTTCTCATGCCCCACCAAAAATCTGCATCATTTGGATGTCCTGAAAATAACGGTAGAATTCATCAAAATCACATAGCAATTAAGTTCAGTACAAAGCTTATGAACAGACAGCAAGCTCAGGGGAAATTAGGTGCACAATGAACTCCAGTGAGTCAGAGCTTAGAGAACTCCATAGTCCAGACTGTATTAACATGTGAATGAGCTCCATAGGCAACTCGAACTGACTTAATAAAGAGTGTTTGGAGAAGGTTAGCGGAATATCTTCTCTTGTCAAATGGGTGGATGCTACGTAATCAATAATCCAAATAGGAGCAGAAGCGGTGGTGGAATTGGCTACTAGACATGAGGTGGTAGCCATACTAGCAGGAGGACTCTCACTGGTGGAAGAACTAGAGTTTTATAGAAGCTGTATTGGACGGGAGTAATATGTGGCATCGAGTTGAACTATCTATCCACTGGAGTCCTTATCAGGATATGCCTCTGTAGTATCATAAGTAGTCTCATAGCCGTTGTTGGCATGAGGAGGATAGCCAAACTTCATACAACAACGCTCCGCAGTGTGGTTCCAGTGTTAGCAATGGATGCACTGTTGATACTATGGAGAGCTAGTGTCTCGTCCACGAACCACGACCAAAGTCACGACTTCCGTGCAAACTGTATACTTTTACCTCTCCCAGATGAGGTAAAGCAGGCATAATTCTTTGCGAGAGGCAGAGTAGAAGCATGTCCAGCCGATGTCTTAAGTTCCTGAAGATGGCCAAAGATGGCTTTGATGGATGGCATGTTATCCGACATAAGAAAATGTTCCTTCGCTACTTGGCATCGAGGATGTAAACCAACAAGAAATCAATAAACCTGCAGTCAGATCACTCATGTACTTCTATAGTACAACATGCATGCTGAAATATCGCAATCTCTTCATATAGACCAGTGAGATGCTAGTAGTATTTGGTGAGAGTGGTTTTATCCTGAGATGTGGACCAGATCCGCTTGTATATATTGGCGAGGCGATAATAGGTATTTGTTCTAGCTCTTCTCACATCTCCTTCGTCGTGTCCTTGTAGAACAAGTTCGCAGCAATGTGCGGTTCAATACTGTTAGTCATCCAAGTGATGACTTTATAGTTGTATCCAAGCCATATGTTATAATCTTTATCCATCTCTTTCAAAGGATCTTTCGTTGGCCATCTATGAATACCTTGAAGGCACGAGGCCAAAGCACAATATTTCTGCATCCTTGAGTTCAATAAAGTTCCCTATACCGTCATAGAAGACAGTGTGTACAAGGATTGGTCTCAGTAGGAAGAGATGCCATGGTGGATAGATAGGTAGTTCAAGAGAATAGAACGATCCTTTAGTCACACATACATGGAATTGAAAAGTACCCTAGAACACAAGCATGAACATACCGGGGTGTGAACATAGATGTGTGGCAACACAGGAGGGTTTGGAAGCCCTAGCGACCTAGAGGATCTGAGAAGGCCTTGCAACAGAGCTGGAGGTGCTTGGTGGCCCTAGAGGCAGTGCTAGAGCCCAAAGATGCACCTTGGGCAGCGTTGCAACAACCTGAGGAGGAGGCTGGGCCCTTAAGCAGTAGAATGCTCGGGGCCCTAGTAGGATGTAGCAACACTCTTGGGCGATGCAACAACAATCAATGGACGATGCTGGGGGGCACTCTAATTACCTAGGCGATGCTGCAGTGTCTAGGAACCTAGGGTGACACCCCTAGGTCAGTCTGAGGCTACTCATGTAGAGGAGAGAGGCCTTGCGTGGGGCCCTAAGCAAGTGTGAGGGCTCGCGCAAGAACCTGCAAGAGGAGAAAGTGTGAGGGGCTGGTGGTGGTGGCAGATGCTAGGTCAGATTCTCGGTCTAGGACCAATGCTCTGTTATAGTGTAGAGAAAGATGAGAGAATGAATGACTTGTCTTATTCCATGGGTATAGTATTTTTATATAGCGTAGAAACCCTAGAGGAGTAAAAAGGAAAAGTTACATAGATACCTCGAAGAGGTTACAAGATTGAAATAAGAAATACAAATACATTGAAAGATTCAATAACTTTGACAGATAGATACAAGACCGATTTGCATCGATATCATGTGGAAAATAAATAAAATATAATGTGGAATCAAGAACAAGAAGCAAACATATATTCATGTGGAATCCTACTTACTAAGGGGTGGATGAAATCACAGGAGAAACTCAGACACGGGTAGGTATGTTATTGGAATCACTCAATGAGTACATGCGGTGTGGGTTTTATTTATAGCCCCACAAACGTAACAAGTTTCATCACTCAACCATGTGGGACTAAACAACTCCCACTCACAGAGTCCCAATTGCAGAAATATCTGCACAGAATCATTTAAGTGTCACACATTATTGAACTCGGTTGTCATGCACATGTACATTGGTAGAATTCTACTATAAGCTGCTCTTTATTCTCCAGTAGAATTCTTTTGGACATTTGGATCCTAATAATCCAAATCCGACCCGATTAAGTAGGGCTAGCTATTGAGCCCAACGAGCCGAGCCATGCCTTGGCTCAAGCTCGGGCTCGATAAGCCCAACTGGGCTCGGGCTCAAGCTCGTTCGAGCCCAGCCGAGCTGGCTCAGGCTCGATAAGGCTCGAGTCGAGCCCCTTATCGAATCCGAGCCTCTTATCGAGCATGGTCTGTGCTCGAGCCTAGTCAGGCTCGTTAAGGAAAATATGCATTTTTTGGCGGAGAAGTGTTGATGCCTGGGCTCGAACACACAACCTCTTCTCTGAAGACTGACTTGTTTACCAATAGTCTGCTTTCTGAGTTGTGTACAAAAGTTAAATTATAATATATATTATAACATTATATTTTCTAATAAGAAAGGAAAAATATTAATTATCTAATTATAACCTAGAATAACATAGATAAAGTGTAGGAAGTCCAAGTCTACAACATAGTCCACCCAGCATTACCATTACATAAACCACATAGACACATATTTCACCATTCACAATGTTGCAAACTAATACAAATAAAAATAAACATCACTACAGTTTCACAAATAAAAAAAAATATATGTATATATATTATATTCCTTATCGGGTCCCTTATTGAGTTATCGAGCCGAGCATGGCTCGGCTCGGGCTCAGTTCGTTAAGCTATCAAGCCCAAAAATCTGGCTCATGGGTGGCTCAATAGCCTAATGTGATGAGCTTACGAGCCCTTGTCAAGCCGAGCCCGAGCTTAGCTCATAGAGCTGACTCAATAGCCAGTCCTACGATTAAGGGTCTGCATGATTAATTAATATTCAACTATCATTGAAGAAATTCAGATCGATCCATTGATCGCAGATCCAAACCCGTTCGGTCGCAATCGATCAAAAGTCGATCGCATCGTAAAACATGCCATTGGAAAAGCCGTAACACAATTTGAAACCGTAAAAATAATTCGAGACCATCACAAAATTTGTCTCAACGGAATGAGATTAAGGAATCGATTGCTCGTCGATTCGAGGTCGTTTGATAAAATAAAATCGCAAAATTTGATAAAAAATCAAGACCGTATTTCGTCAATTTATGCATCCATCTTGGATTAGAAAATTACAAAATTTACATCGTTTAATCATCATGCATAAAAGATCGAAATGAGATACTGTACATCAGAATCTGAGACTCGAGATGCGAATACAGTCGACTTTGATATTCCAAATAAGAGAGATTATGATTTAGAAAAAATTGGAAGTGAGAAATGTCAATTTCCAGCAGCCCCCATTTCACACCCAAAAACCTCTCCACTTAACTCTCATTTCTTCTCCATTTGGCCTAATAACTTTCTCCATGTGTCAACTCTAGACCCAACCCTTTCCTTATTTATATCACATCCTTTTCCCCCCTTCTTAATTCTTCCAATCTCTTCTCAAAATCTCTACGGAAAAGCTTTCCCCCCGTTTTCTTATTCTTCTGCTGCAAGTTGCAGCTGTTGCTTGTTCTGCTGCCCCTCTGCTGCTGCATTGCAGTAGCCACAAGCCTGGAGCTGCAGCAACCACAAGCCTTGGAACTGCAACAACCAACTACAACTGCTGTCCAAGCAGCTGGACTGCAAGCTGCTGGCTGCTGGAGCTCCTCCTCTTCACCTGGAAGCTGCTCCCAGCAACAATCCCTTCGCCGCTATCCAATTAGGAGCTGCATGCAAAGATTGGTCTCCAATTTGGAGACCCAAAAGAGGATCCCATCCTCTTGCTGCTTCTTCTCAAGTTGCTTCTCCTTGATTTCTGAAGGTGCTAGAAGTCCTGGAGCAGCTAAATAAGAGCTACTGCTCTCTTATTCCAAGCAGGTATCAACTGCTCCTTGAAGATCTGCATGCATGCCATTTGATCCTCAATTTTGGAGGATCCAAAGGTACAATTCATCCATCTTCTTGCTGCCATTCATGTCTCCTAAAAACTCAATTCAAATCCCTTAAATTGCCACTGTTTTCACAAATTTCCAGATCATTAAATATCTGTGGATCTCATGTTTAAGGATGTAAAACTTGGGGGTAAATTGCATGCTAATAGACCTAACTTCAGACCATATAAGCTACTATTCATGTCTTAAAAATTGAAGAAATTTGGGGGTTTTATATGCATGCTTTGCTACTGTTTGATTAATTATTTGGCTGAAAACTTGAGGTTCAAATTACCTATTTTTTGTAGCTGAGTTTGCTACTGAAAATTGAGAATATTTGTGGGTTTGAGCATAGGATTAATGTTTTTTTAAATTACTGGATTATGAAATTAAACCTGTTTTAAGATCAAATACTCTCACTGTTTGCTGATATAGAAAGGAAAAATAGTGGATTATTATATTTAAATTGTTATTAATTAAATGAACTAAATTCTCTGCCATTGAAAAACCTAAATTAGGAAATTATATATTTAGTTTTAAACCACTGCTGTAACATGATTAATTTAATAAATAAATTGAATTCCGATACTACTCGTTAATGATAATCTAAATTTAAGATTTTGTTACTGTTTACTTAATCTTTTAATATGAAAGAAATTGAGTTCATGTTCTTAAATTTTATTTTAAATTTAAGATTCTGTACTAGTCGTTTATTAAACTTTTGATATAAATATGCAAGAGATGTTGGATATATATATATATATATATATATAGAGATAGATAGATTGATAGATATGTATATATACATATGCATATATTTAAAAGATATTGAATTCCTGTACGATTCTTAAATTTTAATCATTTTTTTGGATCTTTGTATACGTTGTGTCTAAAATTCAGGCCAATGATTAACACCAAATCTCACATGTTAAATATGAAACATTGGGAAAATTTACATGGAATTAAACATAAATCCAGATCTAATGAGTAACTCCCAATCATCTGAGAATTTTACATTAATTTAAACTTAGATCCAGGTCCACTAAGCAGCTTCTAATCATGACTGTAGAAGTGATAGCCTATGATTACAAGGATTGTTAATCTTCGTGAATTAATCCTTTAGGTATACTCTACTATCGATTGTTCACTTTTAATATGATCGTCAACTAAAAGACGTAGATTTGTAAGTCAATTATGGAAGAGATTGGTAAAGGATTGAGTAGACAAATAAGTAAAATTAATGGTGAATCAGTGATATCAGTTAATAGTGCCGGTCAGGGTGACCCTTACACCTAACCCTGCGAGGGCGCAATGACACTCAGTTGGACAGGAGATAGGATGCCCAGTTAGGGAAGCGATTGCCTAGTTCATGGGTCTAGGATCCCAGTTCTTTGTACGGTTTTTATGCGAGCTTGTAGTGTTTTTACACTTCGTTAGGATCCAAGTTTTTAACCTGTTCCGCTGACTCAGTCTCAGTCAGTGTTGTCAAAAGCGAGCCAGGCGCTCGCCTAGGCGCTAAGGCGAGGCGAGGCGAGGCGAGGCCATGGCGCCTCGTTTGGAGTCAGGCGGAGCGATTTGGTGCAGGCGCGAAAGAAGCGAGCGCCTTGATGGAAAGCGTGAGGCGCTCGGGCGAGCGCCTGATAAAATATTGATCTCTTTAGGGTCTAATCGGATCCCTGTTGGAGATCCGATTAGATTTACAAAAACCCTCAAACTATTCGCCTTACAAACCCTAGCTTGCAGCCCGTTTCGTAATACTCCCACGCCCACAGCCTCTTGTGATCTCCATCGCCCTAATCATCGCCGTTAGCTCCTCTGGCTTGTGGTTGCTCCTCCACCACAGTTTTTGTGTTTCGCCTCCTATCGCGCAGAGGCATCATCAGATTCAACACCATCATCCTAATCATTTCGGGTTAGAATTCCGCCGCTTCCTTTTATCTGATTTCTGCACGAATATTGTTTATGTAGCAATCCCGAATACGGATGGATTTGAAAATCTATATAGAAAATTCGTTTCGGGACGGGGGCGCTGCCCCCTGCAACCCCCGCAAGGGGGGGCGCACCTGCTCCCCCCTAGCCCCCCCCCCCAGGCTCGCTGATCGGGCAGCGAGACCCCCGTGCTGGTAGGGTATGGTGGCACGGGTGGGGCTATACGGCTGGGTTCACCCACGAAATAACATGTAGAGATCTCTGTTATAACAAATATATGGCATGGTTACATATATTTATTATAGTATATATGCAAATGTTTATGTTAGAAACTTAGAATGTTGATTGTGCAAATATGTTCATATGTGTTAGGAATGGCTACGGGAAGTGGACGTGACATGGTTGAAGAAAGAACTAACAAGAAAGATATTGCGTGGAGGTACAATTATCTGAAAGACCCAGAAGAACCAAAAAGTGTACTTGACACGCTTAAGTACATGGGACCTCTTGTTAAAGTTCTTCGGCTTGTTGATAGTGAGCGAAAACCTGCAATGGGATACATTTATGAAGCAATGGATCGTGCAAAGGAAGCAATTGAGAAAAGCTTCAATGGAAAGGAGGAGAAGTACAATGATGTATTTCAAATCATTGATAAAAGATGGGAATGCCAGCTTCATCATCCATTACATGCTGCAGGTCATTTTCTGAACCCTGAATTCTACTATGGCAACCCGTCCATTGCATTTGATGCGGAGATCATTGACGGTCTATACAAATGCATACAAAGATTGGTTCCTGATGTAAATGTGCAAGATAAAATTATGATTGAGTTAAGCTCATATAAAAATGCTGAGGGAATTTTTGGAAATCCAATGGCCATTCGATCAAGAAACTCAAAATCTCCAGGTACCATTACAATTTGATAAACTCAAATTGATTTAATTCTTGATGTTAACATCTTCATATGATAATGTAGTGGAATGGTGGAGCTCTTTTGGAAGTTCAGCTCCAAACTTGCAACGTCTAGCTATAAAGATTTTGAGCTTGACATGCAGTTCATCTGGATGTGAATGTAATTGGAGTGTATTTGAGCACGTAAGTTATTTTATGTTAATCTAGACTTTTGAGTCTTTGATTTTAACTCTTATAGTGCAAACATTTTTGCAGATTCATTCAAAGAAAAGAAATAGGCTTGAACATCAAAGGTTGCAAGATTTGGTGTACATCAAATATAACTAGGCCTTGAAGGATCGATATGACTTACGAGACACCATAGAACCGATAGCTCTTACTGAGATCGATGATGCTAATGAATGGTTGCTAGGTGAAATGGAGACAAATAATGCAGAGGAAGATTTTGTCTTTGAAGATGATATATTGACATGGGGAGATGTAGCAAGAGCATCTGGAATTGCAGAGGCACAAACATATACGCGGCAACGTACAAAGCATGGAGCACCTATTGCGGGATCTTCTTCAAGACGAGTTGTTGCTTCACAAGACAACGAAGAAGAAGAAATGGAAGAGATTGAGGGGAATGAAGGTGGAGATGAAGACGATGCTGGTGAAATCAATTTTGATGATGACGAAGACGAAGAACTTACATATCCATAGACATTTCAATTTTTAGTTATATGCTTGAATGATGAAGATGAAAACAATGCTTTGTTTGCGTAATTTGAATGTTTAAACAATTTCTAGAAGTTTTATTTTTCTCTAATATATGTTTGAATGATATTCATTGCATGTTAGTGCTATACTTGTGGTATATTTTTATTTGAAATAAGTAATATAAATAATTTAATGTGTACATATATTATATATACATACAATATTTCTTCAACGCCTCGATTGTCTCAGGCAAGCGCCTAGGCGAGCGCCTAGCGCCTCAGGCGTTTTGGACCCGTAGCGCCTTAGAGCGCCTCACGCCTTTGACAACACTGGTCTCAGTAGGGTACCTAGGCTGGGGGACCCTCGGTTTTGATTTTACTTTATGAGCTCGTTAGCCCATACCGGTCGGGTTGGTTTTTGGAGTAACTATTCCGGGGAGTCTCTTCGACCCATCTCAGGGGTGTAGTTTTGGAGTAGGCCTAGCCTTCTTCTAGATCACACTTCTACTTAGAGGGCAAGGCGGAAGAGTTTCTTAGGAGACTTCCTTACCGCTTGCGTTTTGTTTATTGTTCCGTCAATTGGTCTTGGCGAGGAAAATGTAGTGATTAGCTGGAGTTGAGCTTGGTTACTGTTTAGAGTTGGCTACAGTTGAGTTGACACTGTTCTCGAGATTGTTTACTGTTCCGCTAGTAGATATGGAAAAAAAAGATCGTAAGAAAGATATCATCAATCGTCGACATTTAATCAGAATTCAGAACCATTATTTCAGATATTAGGAGAAGCTAGTGGACATGTTGGGAATTTAGTTAGGATGTATTATATTCCACTGCATGCCTTTGGAGGACACCTCAACCTTAGGGCATTGTTCACGCCTTATAGTCATAATGTGTGAGGTCACACTCAGACCAAGACCACAAACTATCCACTAAGCTTGAGAAGTTCACATATGCAAAGTTCAGATCAGAGACTCATCATCCTTAATGTTAAGATCCTCCAACATGATCTATACGTGATAAAAAAAGATAATAACCTACATTATATAGATCATTAGTTTATATATGAAAAGGTTATATATGAAAAATTATGGGATGACGGGTGATGGGGTGGGTCATATACAAAACAACTTGAGAACCAATTTTCATGCAAGTAGCTTGTTAAATTTAAATATCAAAACCTATCTACTTGCTTCTTTTTAAAACCACTGGAATACATGTTTTATTTTTAATAAATTTTGATTGTACTAACATTTGTTGACATATCTCTTGTTCCTAACATGTATGACATGCAAGATGCCCGCATCGCAATAGATTGACAGTTGACCCCGAGCTTCCACAGATACTCTCGATGGTACATATGTTATAGTTTTTGCTCTAGATAATGTAAATACTTCTCTTTCTTTTCTATTACATTTTAGGATATATGCACAATTGTTAGTTTCTTCTGTCACATGTATATATATATATGGAAATTAATGCAATATGAATTGGTGATACTTATTATTAGTTCTGTGGTTGTTTACATTAATTGTGAATATCATTTTAAAACGTGAAAAATTTTCCCTCACTTTCAGGTGACCTAATGCGTTCAATATCAAATATAATATTGTGAATGCTGTGTAAACGTGTAATCCAGATCTGCAGGCATCACAGATTGGTATCAAAGCCGTGGTACCCCACTACACACATTCGCAGTATTAAGATTCCAATCGCATTAAGTTCTCAAATTGAGTCAGTCCTCTGACTTGTCGTGAATCCGAAAGGGAAATATGACATTCAAATTCAATAACCGCAGATGTCACTAATTGTAATTAATTTTCATATAATATCTCAAGAAGAGAAAAACACAGTTAGAAATGTCAACGAACATCAACTATTATGATTAATAATATTGGTTCTCGTACAAAGTCATGACGTCCAGTTGGACAGGAGATAGCGGATCGTTTGGGGTGCATCTTGAGCGCCCTCTCCGACCTCCAACAACAACAGAATGCTATGCGAGGTCAGTAGGACCGGATCTTAGCCCAACAAACGGAGATCGCAGACTGGCAGACTGATATAGAGATGAGGTTCGAGGAGCTGTCTGATTTCACATACCATCCATCTCAGGTTGGAACACGCCAGGACTAACCCCGTCTGTAGAGGTTCAACAGCCTCAGTTCGAGGAGATGCAGTACATGGAGCCGAGGATGGAGATTTTGGTAGGGAGTAGGACCGTGTACTATTCACGAATGAGGACACACAGGAGCACTCCGCCATTCATTGGCATCAGCCGGTCTCCACCTTCTATCAACGAGCCAATGCTCCCATGCTCGAGAGCAACGGGACATCAGTTGAGGCCGAGCAGTAGCTGAAGTGGGTGATGAAGGTACTTTAGATGATTTGCGCACCACGAGACTCGTGGTTATCTTTTATGGAGTATTCACTGACATCATTCGTCGATACATGATTGGAGGCGGTATTTTTCGAGTTGGGACGTGAGCCCACATGGGATGATTTCAAGACGAGATTCATATCCCACTTCTTTTCTGAAATGTGGAAGGAGTCCCGGCGCCGACTATTCACAAAGCTCAAATAGGGGTAGATTACGGCTAGACAATACTTTGTTCCTTACACTGAGCTGTCACGACGCACGCCATCAGATGCTGCTTTTTCAGATGAGAATATGGAGAAGTTCATCAGAGGGATGTATGAAGAGGTGCATGAGAAACTAGCATAACTACGTATCACTTCCATCTCCGAAGCTACTAATGCAACAAAGAAGTTTGAGGACATTCGAGAGAGACGTTTTGGGAATTATTCTGGAGCGACACATACACCACAACGGTCATTCAGACTGATACGATGACCGTTCCAGCAGCAGAGATCAGCTTGGCGATTTTATTTTTCAGTTTCGACATTCTCTGGTAGTGCTCGCTCATCTCCAGCAACTACCTTAGGAGGAGCACTTGCCAGACGTAGCACTGGTTCATCATGACCATCTGGGTCACGGAGAGTAGAGAGATCTCCTGCAGGACCGACTCAGAGCACAAACACGACTACTCCATCTACCCAGTCAGTCCGTGTGAGGCCCGCTCCTCGGATCTGGGAAACCCGTTTACACATCATCCGTAATATCATATTATCTAGAAATCGCATTAGGGAACTGGAAATTAGGGAATTTTTTTTTGAATGACATTCACAAATTAACTAGTTAGCCACAAAACTACAGTATGTCACAGTTATATTGCATAAATTTCCATATCAGTTTATATGTAACAACAGAAATTGCATTATATACATGTATCCCAATTTTATCAGAAGAGAAATAAAAGCATAAATATCTTGAACAAACTATAACATACATACCTGCTATGTTTTGCTTCAGAAACTGACATTCAACTCTCCCAATACAACGTTGCAGGTATTTTGCCTGCAATCCATGGAATAGGGAGAAAAGAACATCAACAAATGTTGAGTAAATCTTAATTAATTAAAAATAACAGGAAATTTTGTGGTTCCAAAAGAAAGCAAGTAAATTGGCCTTGACAATTGAAATTTAAAGCTACTTGCAATGAAACAGGCTTTCAAGCTGTTTGGTATGTAAAACCCTATTCTACTCATCCTACACTAATTACCCACATTAATCATTTATATACCAATATCATGTGCTCCATATTTAAGTCATTGCCTTTCTATTAATTATAATATAAGTTTGAGTGGTCTTGAAAATGTGATTGATGAGACTCTGATATGATCATTATCTCTATTAAATGCTTATAATGATGTTTAAGAATCTTGTGGATTGATCATAGTAAGAGTATATGATGGATATGGGGTTTTGATTCTTTTCTTGTTGTTTTTCTCAAGCCTAGTAGATAGTCTGATAAGGATGATTTTCATGATATGGCCTTTTCTCTTTGCCAGGAATTATTGGCAGAAAAGTAACTAGTTCAACGGAAACCAACTCAACTGTAATTCAACTTTAGCCAACTCAATTGTGACTCAATCTAATTTCAATGTATCTTTTTCAGATTCAACTGTAACTGATTTAGAGGTAGCCATAGAGGATTCAGATGTATACATGTATGATTCAGATGTAGCATCGCCAAGTCTGTTGGCGAAAAATAAATAAAACTCAAGCGGTGAAGTAGCCTATAAAAGAGGCTCTTCCGTCTCGCCCTCTAATTGGAAGGGCAGTCCAATAGAGGGATAGGTCTACTCCAAAACTACGCCACTAAGACGGGTGAGAGAGACTCTCTAGAAAGTCGCTCTAAAAGAAAAACCGGTCCGACCGGTACGGGCTAACGAGCTCGAAAAACTAAAACCAAGGGTCCTCCAGCCTAGGTACCCTAAAGAACAAGGGTCAGCGGAACTGGCCTTTAAAAGAAAACCTGTGGATCCCAGAGAGGCGTAAAAACTGCGAGCGCTCGCGAAAAACCTAGAAAAAGACTGGGGTCCTAGACCCGCGCACGAAGCGGCCGCTGCCCTAACTGGGCTTCCTAATCTTCCGCCCAACTGAGGGTCACCGCCCCCTCGCACAGTCAGGCGTAAAGGTTACCATGACTGGTACTTTTAATTACTAGTCATCATTGAATCATCATCACTAACTTAATTTCTCATCCTCTCTTGAACTCTGATGTAGTCAACTTTACAGATCTAGGTATCTTGTTGATAATTATATTGAATAGTGATTCATACTTTAGTGATTTTGAATGATTGATCACAAAGATCTTCAGTCATTGATCATACATGATCTCATCAATTGGCGGCTTGCTTATTAATCTAGATTTATGAAAATATCTCAATGAACTCCTTTTTCAAACCACGAGATCATAAGTTGTTTATTGGAACTGAATTTAAAATTTAATTTAATGTAGAAATTTTACTTTTGTTATTTAACTCGTAATTTAGTGGCAAAACTCTTAATCTAATTTTTATAAGTCTCTTGTATGAAAATACCCTAATATAATGAACAAAAGATGAAAAGATGGTCGATGCAATCCTTCATGGCACTGCAAAATTTCACCCTGAATCTTCTCTTCCACTAGATCTCAAGTCATTCTAATAATGCTAACATATTGAGATTATTATTTACTTATCCACCGTAACCATCTTTCGATTCTTTATCACTATTACTAAGAGATATTGAGAAACCCTCCCAATTGAATGTATCAAACTCCCAGCCAAGAGTTATACCCCTTTAGCTACTTTGTATCTTCCTACCCTTGCTAAAAAAATATGTCGGGTTAATTACGCGATCTTGATATCATTAAGCTGGATCATAGTTAAATTCTTTATGTTTCGTCATTTTCAATAGGTTGAAATAGACCTTATGTGATTGTTCTCGAGATTAAGAATCCAAATAAGTTGATAACAATATATTTAACAGATTTCAGAATACTTAATATTGAAAATAATCTCCTGATTATGTCATAAAATGGAATATGCTCAATTGAAAATAATCTCCTGATTATGTCATAAAATGGAATATGCTCCAGCGGTATAGATATTGTGCATCAAAAACCATAAAAAAATGTGGCAGATTCTTAAGTTGACTATACTCTGAAGAGAAGAATTTTGCTTGCATTATGTAGATTTGTCTAATGTTTAAAATGAAGTAGAATACCCAACCTTTAGTTGAATATTGCTATGCTAGGAATTCTAGTTTTAAAAGGCTAAATTCTTACACACATGTCTGTATGTGTGCAACACATGGACTGTTCAGATATCCATTGATTGTTGATCTTTTTCTTCCGGATCTGGAATCTCCATATGAGGTCGTGTTGTCACAAAGGATTACCATATCAAAGATTTCTTCTAGTTAGGAGGTACATATTAAGTTGAGTATATTATCTATATTATTTCATACACCTAAGAAAGGTGAGACCACCTCTGCCATGGTTGCTTCTTCTAGGAGGGACAGATTAGGTCCACTCATGCCCACAACCGTGATTGTTTTACATCGAGATGAGCCACATATTATTTTACTTTTCTAGATGTAGTGGCCATAGAGAAGATTGTTGCTGGTTAAAGCGTAATAAACTTGTAGCTCATCAAACAGTCTTTTGAGATGTTGATGATATCATGATTCTATGTATACCATCTCAAGAGATAAGTATGATGACCTTCTTTATAGCATGGCCTCAAATTTCAGCGAAATTCGGTCGAATTTCTGTCAAATATCGATATCCAGTCGAAATCGAAATTCGACCGAAATGACCGAAATGACCGAAATATGGGGGTGCTAGTACAAAAAAAGACCGAAATGACCGAAATTTCGGTCGAAATTCCACCGAAATTCCATCGAAATTCTGTTTTGGTCGATACCGAAATGGTGACCGAAACCGACATTTAAGGCCTTGCTTTATAGGCTTCATTAGTGTTGTATATCCTTACATTAAACTCTAGTTCCAATGACCCTTGTGCAGAACATGATATCACTGCCTTTACCGACCCTCATTTATATCTCACAATGGTTTAAATGTTCTTGGGAATTATTTGTACTTCTATTATTAGTATTGAGATGTTATTTATGTATTCACATCATATTAACCAGGAATATACAATTAGAATTTAGATGAAAGTGCAATTTATCTTCTGCCACATGCAATACACAAGTATTATAGAGTCAAATTTCCATGGCTTTAGATTACCACAAGACCCTTGTTCCCAACATGTTATAATATATGGTAACCCAGTTATAGCATATCTAGAATATACAATACTCAAGCAACCTATTACTATCAAAATGGGTAAAGACCATGCATGGAAAGCAGCAAGAGAGGGGAAAAGATTGTACCTTTGATCCTTTAAGTTTGGAAGGATTTTGTGGCTTTATCTAACATACAACAATAGATAAAATACCTGATGGATAGCAACATAAAAAAAAACTGAATTAGAAACTTCAACATTGACTTTAATGAGAACAAAGAGGAGAGAGATATGTACCTTTGAATATCTCCACTTTGGAGATCCAAACTTGCTTGCAACATCCTTTTCTTGACAGGAGCTTCAGTTCATTCGGACCCGGATGTTACAGTCCGATGTTACTTGTGCAACCATCGGGGTCATTACCGATCTTAGTGTCCATATGCTTCTGGTGAGTCTCGACCGTAGCCATAACCGCATAGCCCGCATGCACAATGTACTGGGAGTTTCCATAGTAGGAACTCCAACTTCAGGAGGCCGTCGAGACAGACACAGAGTGTGGACAGTTCGAGTACTGCACCAGCTAGACATGGACCGTCATATGCAGTGATCGAGGAGTAGGCACGACTAACAACTACTGTGGTGAAAGGTATGGTCTCAATCCTGAGCCGACCTTTCCATGTTTTGTTTGATCCTGGAGCAACACATTCCTTTATTGCTTCGAGGTTACTAGTTTCATTAAGTAGAGTTGCAGATGCCATATATCCTCTTTACTACATCCATGGGCCAGGTGGTCAGTTGTTTTTTATTTCACTGATAGTCAGAGATTTACCAGTACTGATTGACGGTCACGAGATGATCGCAAACTATTTGCTACTACTGCTTGACGAGTTTGATTTGATTTTAGGCATGTACTGTTGTCAGCTCGTCATGCCTGAGTTGATTGCTTTAGGAAGAAGGTTGTCTTCAGGATTCCAGACTTGTTCGAGTTTACCTTTGAGAGTTATTACATAACTCCAAAATGGAATACATCTCAGTGTTGAGAGCTCAGAGACTTGTTGATCAGAGATGTGAAGCATTTGTTTGAGAGACATCCGATCATGAGCCGATGACCCATGACATCAAAGTAGTATCAGACTACCCAGATGTATTTCGTGATGATCTACCAGGGTTATGTCCTGAGAGAGAGATCAAGTTTGAGATCACATTGCTACGATATACATAGCCGATCTCGATGGCTCCTTACTGCATGACACCAGCTGAGTTGATAGAGTTGAAGGTTCGCAGGAGTTACTTGACTTGGAGTTTGTGAGGCCGAATACTTCACCTTGGGGTGCTCCCGTCCTTTTTGTCAGGAAGAATGATTGATCGATGAGATTGTGCATTGGTTACAAGCAATTGAACAAGAAAACAATGAATAACTGTTATCCTCTGCCACACATCGATGACTTTTTTGATCAACTAGAAGGATCTTCGATGTTCTCGAAGATCGACCTTTGATCTGGTTACCATCAACTGGGGTTCAGGACTCGACATGGGCACTACGAGTTTGTGGTGATGCAGTTTAGCTCATTAATGCCCCTGCAACATTCAATGACATGATTTTTCATCCATACTTGGACAAGTTTTTAGTGGTATTCATTGATGACGTGTTGATTTATTTTAAGAATAAATGGGATCGCACGAATAATATGAAGATTGTCCTGGACACACATCGAGAGCACAAGTCGTATGCCAACCTGAACAAGTACGAGTTCTGGTTATCCCAGGTCTCATTCCTTGGGCATGCCATTTCTTGAGCATGTATCACAGTTGATCCTGCAAAGATAGAGAGTTATGTCTTGGGTGCAACCCAAGACAATCACTCAGATTCGGAGCTTCCTTGGAGCAACGGGTTATTACAAACGCTTCGTCAATGGGTTTTCATGAGTTGTTCTTCCCTTGACATGATTGATACAGAAGGGAGTTTCTTTCAGTTGAGATGATTCATGCGAGCATGCCTTCAGGACATTGAAGGAAAGATTGATAACAGCGCCCATTCTTGCACTTCTTTCATGCACCCAAGATTATGCAGTATATACAGATCCCATAAGAACGTTTAGGAGCAATGCTGATGCAATGAGGTCACGTGGTTGCTTATACATCACGATAGTTGAGGCCACATGATCGGAATTACCCCACTCATGAGTTGGAGTTGGTAGGAGTTGTCTTCGCCTTGAAGATCCAGCACTACTATCTTTATGGGGTGAATTTCAAGATTTTCGCAGATCACAAGAGCCTGAAGTATATTTTTGATCAGAAGGAACTGGACATGAGACAACACGGGTGGCTTGAGTTACTGAAGGATACAACTGCATGATCTCTTACCACCTTGGTAAGGGAAACGTGGTGGCTGATGCGCTTAGCAGGAGAGCTCATGTTGAGGGAACGACAAACTGGCTGTACACGTGGGATATGCTCGCAACTTTGACTGATTTACATCCTCAAGAGAGTGCATCCATATCTACTGTTGTACCTCCACGATTCGACAGTCTTTGGGACCACGTAGTAGAAGGACAGGGGATAGATCATTGTATTCGAGACATATACATGCGTGCCGTCAAGGACGATTGTGATGATTTTGTTGTGACTGAGTCTATATTATGGAAGGCTGGCCGGATCGTGCCCAACGATGAGCAGTTACGAAGAGATATTCTTGATGAGGGTCATAAATCATGATTATCTATACATATGGGCAACACAAAGTTGTATTGTGATCTACGCCGACATTTCTGGTGGGACGGGATGAAGCGCTATGTGGCACATCATGTTAGCAGATGCTTAACCTGTCAGATGGTTAAGGCATAGCATAGGAGACCACCATGGTTATTACAGTCTTTCCCCATTCTCGAGTGGAAGTGGGAGAATATTTCTATAGATTTCATCACTGGATTGCCGAGGACATCAAGTGACCATGATGCTATTTGGGTTGTTGTTGATGGGTTGACCAAGTCAACCCTTTTCATACCTGTCAGCATAACCTACACTCCATCTAGATTGGCTAGGTTATATATGCAAAACATTATCAGGCTTCATGGTATACCACGTGAGGTGGTGTCTGATAGAGACTCGAGGTTTACATCTCACTACTGGCACCAGTTCATGTCAACACTACAGACAGAGCTGAAGATGAGTTCCGCATTCCATTCACAGACCGACGGACAGAGTGAGCGCACCATTCAGACACTTGAGGACTTGTTACGTGCATGCAACCTGGAGTGGAAATTGTCCTGGAAGAATCACCTACCATTGATAGAATTCACGTACAACAACCGCTATCATTCCAGTATCGGCATGGCACCATTTGAAACCCTATACGGGCGGAGATGCATCACACATCTTAGTTGGATTGAGGTAGGTGATCATGCTCTTTACTCCGTAGATCTCTTAGCGGAAACTGTGAGAGTTGTTGATCTTGTGAGGGGGAAGCTTCTGATGATATAAAGCTGCCAAAAGAGTTATGTAGACCGTCGAAGAAGAGATTTGGAGTTTCAGGTAATCCGATCATCTTCTCTTAATCCATTGCAAATATGACTTATAATATTCAACTTAATCTCTCGTACTAATGAAATTCCTGTAAATCCAGATGGGAGATTGGGTGTTCCTTCGAGTATCTCCCATGAAGAGAGCACAAAGATTTGGTGTTCGTGGCAAGTTGACGGCAAAATATGTGGGATCATCCGAGATTATTGCCCGTGTGAGGAAGGTAGCCTATCGAGTAGCCCTTCCTCCACACTTTTCAGCCATATATGATGCATTCCACATATCCAACTTGAGGAAGTACGTGCACGACTCTCGACACATCATAAGCTACGAGAATCTTGACATGGAGCCAGACTTGATATACGAGGAGAGGCCAGTACAGATACTTGACAGTGTTGTGAAGAAGCTTCGTAGTAAGGAGATCCCCTTAGTCAAGGTGCTATGGCACCGACATAGTGTCAAAGAGACGACATGGGAGACTGAAGCAGAAATGCGTACCTGATACCCGCAACTTTTCTCAGGTAATCATCAAAACAAGCCCATTTACTTATATACAGGTTGAAATAATATGACTTGTTCTTCCTTTGAGGTTTTTATGGGTTCGAAACCCTTTGAGGTTTTTATGGCAAGATGAAACTTGGATAGAACACAGAGTGACATTGACCCGAGTCTCGAGGACGAGACTCCTTTTGATGTTTTTATAGTTGTGACATCCGGATCTCAATAATCCAAATCCACCCTGATTAAGGGTCTGCACGATCAATTAGTATTCAAATAATATTTAATTAACCCTAATCGATCCATTGATCGCAGTTCGAAACTTTTTCGGTCGCAATCGATCAAAAGTCGATCGCATCGTAAAGTGTGCCATCAGAAAAGTCGTAACACCATTTGAAATCGTAAAAATAATTCGAGAAAAGAACTTCGGGGGCATCCGTGCATCCGAAAGACCATCAGAAAATTCGTCTCGACGAAATGAAATCAACGAAATTGACCGTTCATCAAGTAAAGGTCGTTTGATAAAATAAAATCACAAAATTTGATAAAAAAATCAAGATCGTGTTTTATCAATTTCTGTATCCGTCTTGGATCAGAAAAATACACAATTTATATCGTTTAATCATCATGCATAGATGATCGAAAGGAGATATTGTACATCAGAATCCGATACTCGAGTTGTAGATACGATCGACTTTGATATTCCAAATAAGAGAGGGATTATGATTTAAAAAAAATTGGAAATGACAAATGTCAATTTCCAACATCCCCCATTTGGCACCCAAAACCTCTCCACTTAACTCTCCTTTCTTCTCGATTTGGCCCAAAAATTTTCTCCACGTGTCAACACTAGAGCCAACCCTTTCCTTATTTATATCACATCCTTTTTCCCCTTCTTAATTCTTCCAATCTCTTCTCAAGATCTCTACGGAAAAGCTTTCCCCCCATTTTCTTATTCTTCTGCTGCAAGTTGTAGCAGCTGCTGCTCTCTCCGGTTGCTATCGCTGCTGCTTGTTCTGGTACCCCTGCTACCCCTCTGATGCTGCATTGCAGGAGCCACAGGCCTGGAGCTGCAACAACCATAGTCCTTGGAACTGCATCTTCCAACTACAGTTGCTGCCCAAGTAGCTGGGTTGCAAGCTGCTCGCTGCTAGAGCTCCTCCTCTATACCTGGAAGCTGCTCCCTGCAGCATTCCCTTTGCTGCTCTCCAATTTGGACCTGCAATGCAAAGATTGGTCTCCAATTTAGAGACCCAAAAGAGGTAAAATCCTCCTCCTCTTGCTGCTTCTTCTCAGGTTGCATCTCCTTGATTTCTGAAGGTGCTGGAAGTCCTGGAACAACTAAATAAGAGCTACTGCTCTCTTATTCCATGTCGGTATCAACTGCTCCTTGAAGAGCTTCGTGCATGCCATTTAATCCTCCAATCTTGGAGGATCCAAAGGTACAATTCATCCCTCTTCTTGCTGCCATCCATGTCTCCTAAAAGCTCAATTCAAATCCCTTAAATCGCCACTGTTTTCACAAATTTCCAGATAAATAAATATCTGTGGATCTCATCTTTAAGGATGGAAAATTTGAGGGTAAATTGCATGCTAATAGACCCGACTTCAGACCATATAAGCTACTATTCATGTCTTAAAAATTGAAGAAATTTGGGCGTTTTATATGCATGCTTTGCTACTGTTTGATTAATTATTTGGTTGAAAACTTGAGGTTCAAATTACCTATTTTCTGCAGCTGAGTTTGCCACTGAAAATGGAGAATATTTGTGGGTTTGAGTATAAGATTATTGTTTCTTTTATAGTTACTGGATTATGAAATTAAACCTGTTTTAAGATCAAATATTCTGACAGTAAATAGAAAGGAAAAATAGGGGGTTATTTGGTTTTAAATTATTACTAATTAAATAAGTTAAATTCTTTGCCATTGAAAAACTCAAATTAGGAAATTATATATTTAGTTTTAAATCACTGTTGTACTGTGATTAATTTAATAAATAAATTGAATTCTGGTACTAGTCGTAAATGATAATTTATATTTAAGATTTTGTTACTGTTCACTTATTAAACTTTTAATATGAAAGATACTAAGTTCCTGTTCTTAAGTTTTATTTTAAATTTAAGATTCTTTATTAATCATTTATTAAACTTTTGATATAAATATGCAAGAGATGAAATTAAGATCTGTTACTATACATTGAATTAAGATATGAACAATACTATTCTAAAAGAAACTTAAGAGTTTTCATTAATTAAGATCTCAGTCCACAAATCCTAACTGGATATATATACATATGTATATATTTGAAAGAGATTGAATTTCTGTACGATTTCAAATTTTATTCTAATTTCTTTAGATCTTTGTATACGTTGCGTCTAAAATGCAGGCCAATGATTGACTCCAAATCTCACGTGTTAAAGATGAAACATTGGGAAAATTTGCATGGAATTGAATATAAATCCAGATTTAATGAGTAAATCCCAATCAACCGATAAAAATAGGAGAAGTGGGGAATTTTATATTAATTACCAGATCCAGCAGCTTCTAATCTCATGATTGTAGAAATGATAACTTATGATTACAAGGACTATAATCTTTGTGAATAATCCTTTAAGTATACCCAACTATCTGTTGATCACTATTAATAAGATCATCGATAAAAAAAACCTAGATTTTTAAGTCAATTATAAAAGAAATTGAGAAAGGATTGAATAGACAAAAGAAGAGAAAGAGTCCATTTTCTCGAAAATCAATGAGTATGTATAGGCGAAGAGGATACAACAATTGTACTAGCAAGCTAGGATTTAGCAAGTAGATTTTGGTCGGCTCCGCCGACTCCGGTTTTTTCGGTGTTCTCGTCGGAACAGTGATATCAGTTAATTGTGCCGTTCATGGTGACCCTTACACCTGACCGTGCAAGGGCCAGAGATTTAAATTTCGTGAAATTTCGGCGAAATTCCGTGAAATTTCGGAGAAATTTTGTCGAAATTTTGGTTTCGACAGGGAGGGTCTTTCGAAACATACACACACACCTACGCACACACGCACGCACGCACGCATATATATCGATTTCTTGGATTTCGACCGAAATGGGTCGAAATGTCGGTGATATTTCGACATTTCGGCCCATATCGGTTGAACTTCATGTTTTAAGTTTAAAATTTCTCGGATTTCGACCGATATGGGCGAAATTTCACTGATACCTATGTAAATCAACGATATTAACCATGTGATCTTAATTTTAGTCACTATTTACCAATTCTCTATATCAAAACACATCATGATTTATATATTTACAAATTTCGCAGCGGGACCCCCGTTCTGGTAGGGTATGGTGCAACAGGGGGGATGTATACAATGTTTCTTCAGCGTAGGGAGCTTCACCTCCCTTGTTTGGGCAATGAAGATGAAACATCTCTATAGATTCTAAGGATCCGCTATAGCTTCTTTGCTTCATTCCTTTTGTCATTTATCTTTGTAAAATATATCAGCTTTACTGTAAGTCTGTAATTAATTATGTAATTCACTAGAACTGTATGATATCTATCAATCAACTCAACAATATGCCCCCGATATGTGCGATATAAGGAAATGGATAAGAGATATGTGTGATATAAGTGTGCATTTGTTAGCTATTATTGTTGTAATAACTTGGATTTAATGATATCCATTTCCAATATGTATCAATCAATAATCAGCCTTAACAGTGAAATGATTGATATGATCGATCTGACCGATATATGGGATATAAGGCATATGGATGAGAGACATTTGTGATATAAGTACGCATTTGTTAGCTATTGTTGTTTTAAGAACTCGGATTTAATGATATCCATTTCCAATATGTATCAATCAATAATCAGCCTTAACAACGAAATGATCGGTATGACCGATATGTGCGAAATAAGGGGCATATGGATGAGAGATATGTGTGATAATTACGCATTTGTTAGCTATAGTTGTTTTAAGAACTTGGATTTATTGATATCCATTTCCAATATGTATCAATTAATAATCAACCTTAACAACGAATTGATCGATATGACCGATATGTGCGATATAAGGGGCATATACGAGCAATATGTATGATAAAACTGTATATTTGTGAGCTATTTATTGTTGTAAATAACTTGAAAGATCTTAATTTGCAAAAAAAAAGGTCGAAAAATGACTTTTTGAGTCATTTTTGACATTTCCACCTAAACGGTCGAAATTTCCTGAAATTTCATCGAAATTTCGGTATTAGGGGTGACCAAAACGAAATCGAAATCGAAATCTCGAACCTTGGCGAGGGCCAGGTGACCCTCAGCTAGGCGGGAGATAGGAAGTCTAGTTATGCCAGCAACCGCCTAGTACGCGGATCTAGAATCCCACTCATTTGTATGGTTTTACGCTAGCTCGTAGTGTTTTTATGCTTCGTTGGGATACATGTTTTTGACCAGTTCCGCTGACCTTGCATCTAGGTTGGGGGACCCTCGGTTTTGATTTTACTTTATGAGCTCGTTAGCCTGTATTGGTCGGGTCGGTTTTTGGAATGACTCTTCCGGAAAGTCTCTCCCACCCATCTCGGGGGCGTAGTTTTGGAGTAGTCTTAGCCCTCTACTAGACCGCACTTCTACTTAAAGGGCGAGGCGGAAGAGTCTCTTAGGGGACTTCCTCAACGCTTGAGTTTTGTTTACTGTTCTGCCAATAGGTCTTGGCGAGGAAAAGGTAGTGATTAGTTGGAGTTGAGCTTGGTTACTGTTGTGCTATAGTTGAGTTTAATTACAGTTGAGTTGACACCGTTCTCGAGATTGTTTACTATTCCACCAGTAGGTCGGGCAAAGAAAAGATCGTAAGATAGAAATCATCAATCATCATCAATCATCGACATTTAATCAAGAATTCATGACCATTATTTCAGATTAGGAGAAATTAGTGGATGCGTTGAGAACTTAGTTAGGATGCATTATAATCCAACGCATGCCTACGGAGGCACCTCAAGCCTAGGGCATTCTTCACGCCTTAGAATCGTAGTGTGATGTCACACTCAGACCAAGACCACACACTATTCACTAAGCTTGAGAATTTAACATAGACAAAGTTCAGATAAGAGACTCATCATCCTTAATACCAAGGTCCACCAACAAGATCCATAAATGATTAAAAAAGATAATAACCGACATATAGATCATTAATTTATATATGGAAAGGTTATATAGGGAAAATTATGAGATGATGGGTGATCGGGAGAAGGGGGTTTATATACAAAACAAATTGAAAATCAATTTCCACGCAAGTAGCTTGTTAAATTTAAATAAAAAACTATCAATTTACTTCTTTTTGAAACCACTGGAATACATATTTTTAATAATTATGGCATGTAAGGCGCATGCATCGTAATAGATTGACAGTTGACCCTGAGCTTCCGCATATACTCTCGACGTTACACATGTTATAATTTTTGTTCAGGATAATGTAAATGCTTTTCTTTTCTTTCTGTTACATTTTGGATACATGTATAATTGTCAGTTTCTTTGTCACATGTACATATATATGGAAATTAATGTAATGTTAATTGGTGATACTTGTTATTAATTATGTGTTTGTTTACACTAATTGTGAATGTCATTTTGAAATGTGAAAAATTTCCCTCACTTTTAGGTGATGTCAATAAATAGAATATCCAATAGAGTGATTTTAAATCTTTTATATTACACAAATTAAAGCACGGAAATACAACTAATTTTCCCTTTTTAATTTCTAAAACTACAAATTTACATACTAAGAAAATTTTTATTTACATATAAACTATATCTGTAGAAATGATTTGACTTCATCCATCCTATATATGGAGATGTAAAAATCTATGCTATTTAATTGATTTATCTTTTATATTTAATGTTCATTCAGATATAGTGAATTTCATAAATAATAAATACAACAAAGTCTATAACAAATAAACAAACCTTAATGTTTTATATTATATTACTTCTTTTAAAAAATTACATTCTTAGCGCATAAAATTTTATGCACGTCACTTAGCCGGATATGCACCTTAGGAAATCAACAAATAAATTAGCATGCAAATGGAAATCAAGAGAGAAAGCTACATGAAGGAAATATGACATTAGCAGACTATGGAATCGGTTCCCGGAAGCTATTTCAGAAGACATTGAGCTCAAAATACAAAGTTATAAATCATTTGCAATGTTAACATCAAGATAAAGCTCTCACTTTTGGCAGTAAAATAAAGTGAAAATATACATAGTAATAACACATAAAGTGCTAAATCATACTTTAGCCTAAATTATTTGCATTATTAACAACAAGACATAGCTCCCATAATTAAAAAAAATCAAATTGGTCTAAACCATTATCATTGTGAAACGAATAGAGAAGATGATAACCATCTTTTAATCATATAATTAACAAAGAAAGTGGTATACCGATGGGAATCAAGAGGAAAAATCATATAAAATGAGTGCAAAATGAACATACTATGAAATGAGTTCATCATCAAAGTGCTATTATGAAACATTGAACTCGACCTTACACAGAAATTAAAATTTAAGAGAAATAAATTCAGAATCTACAACACATTTACAAAGAATAGAAGGCAAATACTTATTCATATTATCAAAGTAATAACGGAACGGTGAATGATTGAATAATTTGATAATTACAAATCGACAAAACATTTACAATATTAACGATAAGACAAAGCCCTCAAAATTGGCAGCTGTAATTCATAATTCCCCCTAAATAAATTACAATATTAAAAGTTAGGCATAACTACCATGATTGATAGAAATCATAACCATCTGATAACCTTATAATCAAGAAAGGAATCGATATGCAGATGGAGATCAATAGACACTTCAAACTATGAAAGAGAAGTATGAAATGAGCATAATATGAATTTATGTCCTTAAATTGCCATTCAGAAGATATTGAACTAGTGATATTCATTTCCAATATTAACAATAAGTTAAAGCTCCCATAATTTGCAGTAAGACAACCCGATAACGTACAAAGAGATAATATTTACAGCTGGACAAAAACTCAGATTCAAAAGTAAGATAAACCATTTACACTAAATTATACTTTAGCCTAAATCACTTGCAAAAATAAAGATAAAACATAGCTCCCACAAGTAACAGAAAGCAAATTGGCGTCAGTCATTACCAACATGAAACGAACAGACAAAATGACAACCAACTCCTAACCTTATAATAAACAAAGAACGAATGACAACAACCTCCTAACTATTTAATAAACAAAGAAAGTGATATGCAAATGGAAATCAAGGATATAAATCTGAAGGAGATTCCCATTCCTTCTGTAACCAATGCTTGTATATTTATTGAGCAAATTTATTGAGCAGCACCAATCTTTAATAATAAAAGAATAATAATAATGATAAAATCACCATTCTGTATATCATCGAAACAGTTGCATAAGTAATTAACATGATTGAATATGTATAGAATTGTATCAGCAAGGTAACTGTTAAACTACAATACACTATTGCAGGTAATTTTTTTTGAAAAAAAGAACTTGAGTTATTTAATTAACACATGAAAACTTGCAATAGAGTGGGGGAATACATGCAACATCCTGACCCTCTGCACCTCTACAGACTCCATGTTTGCGCGGCCGTCGGAACCAACTTGTCCATCCCATCCCCTCGCCATCAATAGAACCATCAACTCCTTAAATCACAGATGAACCTCCGGGTATTCCTCCATGGAGTGAGGAAGGAGGTGCTCAGCCGTCGGCTGCTACGGAGAGGACAATATGTGACACAAACAGTGGAGAAGGGGCGGTGATAAGTATGGTGGCGATTGGGTGAATTGTGATAGGATTTGAAAGTTGTTGGATTGATTTATGATAATGTAACAAAGAGAAGATGGGTTCTACTTCTTAAAAAAATGAAGAAGATGGATGAGATGCTTCCTGGGAAGGAAGGGGAGAGAGATGAACACTTGCATTGCCTCCAGACAATGGGGATAGAACCTCCAGGTACTTTTCACAGGTGGAGTGGAACTTCAGAGCTCAGATGATGTTAGACCTGCAGAAGACAGATCGGCTCGAGCCTAATCGTCTTGGCCCTGAATCAAAGGGAATCTGTGAGATCGGGAGCTACTGGAGGTAGATGAAGATGCTCTAGACTTCCGGACACTAATCGTAACAGGAGTTCAGATGTGGAAGGAATAAAACAACAATTGGGGGAAAACAAAGGGGAAGTGGCTCACGATGATGATGGATGATGTTTTTTTAATCAAACTGAATAGAAATCAGGGGAGAAGAGATTGGTTTGAGAAGAAAATAGAGGAGAAGAAGATTAGAGGAGAGATAAAAGCTATAGAGCTACCTGAAAGATAGCCAATGCAGCTGCATGTAGATGGAACTCGGAGGAGTTCCAGGTCGCTGACTCGAAGAATGGTGATGCCGGAGGCTCATATGCTTCATATCCAAATGATGATCGGAGCTGCTCCTTAGAGGGTGATCTCGATCATATCGGTGACGGTGTTGAAGCCTCATAGAGAAGGACTTATAGGTGATGAAGCATGTCTCGAAGTTCTGCGAACCCCGACCAAGAGTTAATTAAGAAAGCGAGCTATCGCAGATGGCGGATGCTGCTCCGAACCTTCGGCCAATGTGTACGGTCAGAGGGGGTTTAGATATGAAGAGATAGCATGGAAAGGGGGATGATCGATAGGGTCGGCATTGAAGAAAGGGAAAAACAGGAAGAAAAGGGAGTTGTCAACATTTATCATCCCATGCACGGACAACTGTTTTCGTTGGGAAATTTTCAGAGATTGTATGGATGGAGCACCAACCTCATTAAGTGCGGGAGAACCAAAGAGAAACAATGAAGACACGTGTCAGATGATGGGTTAAAAAGATGGGAGAAGCACGAATGCTGAAACGGGGGAGGAAGAAAATGCGCAATGGGAGACGGAAAGGACGCCCATGAAGCCATGTGTCATGCAATGGGTGAAAAACCCACCTTTAAATAGGTATATAGATCTTATGGACAAGAGCAATTGAGTGCCACTTTTAGGAGTTAATCAATATGGGTTGACTACTGGAGTATGAAATAATTTTAGGAGTTCCATGTATTATCATTTTAAACAGCGCAATATCTACACCGAAATCTGCCTTTCTTGTTGGTTTTAATTTTACTATTTTCCCCTTTGCAATTCTAGGAATTTCTGTTTGTTATATGCACCTCTTTCATTGTTTAAATGCTGTTTAAACTGCAGGATACACAACCTTCCTTTTCAACAGAATTCTTTTTTGAGTTTTAATCAAGAGCAGCAGAGAGGTACAATTGCAGTTCCTAAAGAGTCACCACTCAAACCTATGCTAAGTAATAGGTATTCTCTCATAAGAAATGCATGTAATGTGTATAACTGCTAGTAATGGTTTGATCCACGCTTCGCTGCAGTGCTATGTTTTTTCCCTAGATTGTATACAACAACTGTGTGTAGTTAGAAGATATAAAGTTATATGAAAGAAAATGTTGAATAATGATGGGTGGATTTATAAATATTTTATATATCTTGAACAGTTAGTCAGAATGATTATCAATGCTGGTTGAATAAGAGTTATTGGAGTATATGCGTCATATTTATAGATGGGTAAATGGATCCCTCCAAGATCCATTTACCACATCCTGTGTTTAATCCCACATCTACCAATAGTGGGAGTTGGACGGTCTGTGGAGGTTATATAAGAAGCCCCAGACCTCCTGTATCAGATGAGAAAGTCAATAGACATATCAACCCTTTAAGGCGTTCTCCCATGGTTTCATCCCGTTCCTTAGGGAGTAAGGTTCCACGTATAATCCCGGTGTTCTTCAATGTTTATTCTTTCTAGCTCTGATATTCGCTTCCACGTTCTTATTTTCTAACAAGAATTTTGTGGAGAAAGATCAAAGACCACAATGAATTCAATTATTCGAGAGATCTATATGTTCTTATATAGGTGAGAACCCTAGAGCACTCATAGACGGGAAACTATTTGAAGATCCCTGATAGGGGTTACAACTAAATAAGATGAAACATAAAACTGTCTCTAAGACTCCCCCTCAAGTTGAAGCATATTTATTTATCATGCCCGACTTTGAGATTATCAATGAGAGAGACGCTTATTTGGTAGAGCCTTCGCCAGTGTATCTGCAAGTTGAAAGTCTGTCGAGATGTGTGGAGTAGTAATCTTCCCTTCTCGTATGACATCAAGAACAAAGTGGAAGTCAATCTTTATGTGCTTGGTCCGCTCATGAAACATAGGGTTCATTGCAATGTAAGTAGCGGATTTGTTGTCACAATATACAATATTGAGGAACCAGAGTAGTGACAACAATACCAAGTTCCTGTATAAAGGAAAGTAACCAAGTAATCTTACACTTCGCTTGAGTCATTGCCATGTATTTTGCCTCTACATTGGATCTGGAAACTATCGTCTGCTTCTTGCTTCTCCAAGTGACTAGATTTCCTCTAGTCATCATAGCATATCTTGTAGTGGAGTGACGATCCTCGTGTGAACTACTATAATCTACATCAACATATACTTCTACATCAGTGTGACCATTGGCCCCATAGAAGAAGCCTCGTCCTGGTGACTCCTTCAAATAGCACATGATCTGAAGAACATCCTACCAATGACTGTAACGTGGTTGCTCCATGTTTTGGTTGGCTCTGCTCACTACATAGGGTATATCCGGCCTAGTGACAGTAAAATAAAATAGTTTTCCCACCGCGATTTTGTACCGTGTAGTATCTTCAAAAATAGGATCAACTGAAGTGGAGCGCTTCCTCATGTCTACATGGGTAGTAGATGGCTTGCATCCAAGTAATCCAACCTTGGTTAGGATGTCCAAGCAATACTTCCTATGTTAAAGGTGAAGTCCCTCTGTAGTGCATATCACTTCTATGCCAAGAAGTAGCGAAGTTGACAAAGGTCCTTCATGGCGAAGACCTTCTGAAGGAAAGCCTTGGTCTCTAGTATGTTGTTTTCATTATTACTTGTGACAACCATATCTTCAACATAAACAAGTATGACAGTACTAATGGGCTGTCTTCTGACAAAACTAGAGTAGTCGGATGTTGTTCTCTAAAACCCAAGAGTGTTGATCTCAGTAGTGAGTCTGCCAAACCATGCCCTAAAACTCTGCTTTAGGCCATAGATCGCCTTGCAAAGTCGATACATACTCCCCCTCGACTTCATAAACAAGATGTTGCATCATGTAAACCTTCTTAAGATCACCATACAAGAAGACGTTCTTCACATCGGGCTGAAAGATAGGCCATCTCTTGTTTGCAACCATTGAAAGAATGGTGCGAGTGGAGCCCATCTATGCTATTGAGGAGAAGATCTTGAAGTAATCAACCCCATATGTCTGTGTAAAGTCTTTAGCAAAAAGCCATGCTTTCAGTTTATTAATGGATCTGTCAGATGTCTGTTTGGTCGTGAAGACCCATTTGCAAGCTACGTGTTGAATTCCCATGGGACATGGTACAAGGTCCCACATACCCCTAGATATGACATCATCCATTTCCTCATTCATTGTATGTCATCAGCTATAATTATGTAAAGCAATGTGATGATATATGGGAATAGAAATAGTCATGAGAGTATCTGCATATCTTTTGTTAGAGCATGATAAGCTAGCAAGAGAAATGAAATGGGACATATAGTGAAAGGTACATTCCATCTTAGTTATGCGGAGAGCGATGGGAAGCTCCTAAGGAGCTTCCGGGGTAGCAGTGCTGGGGGCACTTGAAGATGGCATGCCATCCTGCAAAAAAGGAACATGCAAAGGCACATGAGTAGGCGCATATGTATGCTTGCGCTTATACACAATTAGTGGAGGAGGAAGATCCAAAGGAATATCCATGATAGACTGTGTAAAGAAACTAGACTGTTCACGTGGGTAACCTATGCAGAAATATAGTATCGATGCCCAGCAAGGTCATAAAACCTGTAACCCTTTTGGGTGCGGGAATAAGCGAGGAATACACATTTATCATCTGAGGTCACAGTTTGTCAATAATATGGAAATTGTGGACGAAACTGATACACCCAAAGATTCTTAGAGGTAGCGGGAAAGACGACTCATTGGGATAGATTAATGTAAAAGGAGTAGGCCCTTTTAGGGTCAAAGATGAGACCCTATTGATAAGATGATCTCCCTAATAGGTTTTTGGAACCTTCATTTAAGTGAGAAGGGATCGAGCAATGTCAAGGAGATGCTGGAGTTTTCGTTCTGCTACCCCATTTTGCCAAGAGGTATATAGACAAGAAGTTTGCTGGATAGTTCTCTGGGAGGCAAAGAAAGCCGTCAAGTCATGTTGTGTGAATTCCGAAGCATTATCAGAATGAATATATGAACACAAGTTGAGAATACCGTTTAATTGTACTGAAAGAAATTCTTGACGATTTTATTGATCTCCGAACGCTTCTTTAACAAATAGATCCAAGAGGATCGATAATAATCATCATCAGAAACAACAAAATATCTATGTCCACTCAGAGTATGGACCGGACATGGTCCCCATGTATCGCAATGGATAAGAGAAAAAGGAACTTCACGATGAGGCTCGACATGTGTAGGGAAGGACACTTGACGACGTTTTTCGAACTGGCATGCCTTAAACTCAAAGAGCTTCAACGTAGAGAGTTCAAGGAACATCATGGAGACAACCCTGGCCGAAGGGTGCTCAAGGTGAAAACGCATGAGAAGAGGATCATCAGAGATAGGAGCAGTACTAACAAAGCACGAGTCAGATGAAATGTCAAGATAATAGAGGCCATTCTTCTCATGTCCCCCATCAAAAATCTGCCTTGTCCAGATATCCTGAAATCAACAACAGATGTCATCGAAAATAACCCTATAATTAAGCTTAATGCATAGCTTCTGAACAGATAGTAGACTAAGAGGAAAAACATGAGCACAATGCATTCCAGTCAGTAAGAGCTTGGAGGAAAACTTTACAATCCCAACAACAGTGACAAGGGAATGAGCGCCATTAGCAACCCGAACCATTTTCACAGAAGTAGAGGGTTGAGAAAAGGTAAGCAGACTACCTTCTCCCGTCAAATGTGTGGATGCCCCGGAGTCTATAATCCAAACATGGCTGGAAGAGGAAACAGAGTTGGCGACTATACTTGAAGTTGTAGCCAGACTAACTGTAAGAGTAGAAGTAGTACTATAGCTGGTGGAGGTGTTAGAGTTCTGCATGAGCTGCCTTGGATGAGAGTATTCAAAAGCTGTAAAGGGTACTCGTGTTCCACCAGAGTGCTGGTCGGGCATGTCCTCTGTTGTATCATAAGATAGCTCATAGGAGGCTATCTCATAGGCACTGTTTGCATTAGGTTGTATGCCAATTTTTTGCCAAAAAACACTCAAACGAGTGGGTCCAACGTCCACAATGTATACATACTGGATACAGAAAAGTAATAGAATCGCGTCTACCGTCACGGTCAAAGTCACACCTATGTCTTGATTTGGGGCTACGACCATGACCAAAGTCTTGATCTCGTCCTCCTTGGAAGCTCTGTCACCTTTTGTTGCTTGATGATGCATAGTGAGCTGTAGTATACGCAGATGGTATGGTGGAAAGAAGCTCTGATATCATGTGGAGAATGATGAGAGGATACAATGAATTGAATTATTCGAGAGGTCTAGGGATTCTTATATAGGCTAGAACCCTAGAGCACTCATAGACGAAAAATTACATGAATGGCCCCGGAAGGCGTTACAATTCAATAAGATGAAACATAAACCTGTCTCCAACAAATTGCAAGTGAATAATGCACATGAATTACTGTTATCACAACCGACTGTTATTGAATTCCCATAAAAAAGCTTAGACCTAGTAGTAGAAAGAAAATCTTTTTTGGTAGACTAAAACACAACTTTCCCATTTTGCAATTTGTACTGAACTAAGGTTGTTCCTGCATATTTTTCCATCCTATCTGTTTACTCACTACATCTCATTACATTTCATTTCCATTGTAATTTTTGTCATAGAAATTAATATTGCAATTAATTAATTATTTAAATTAATTTAAAATAAGCTACTAAAAATTATCGTTCTTTGCGTTCGACCTTGGTACACTTACCAAGTAAAAATTCTCCACAACATTCAAAGATTATGTTTTTTAATCGATCGCTTTTCATCTCCTATACCATAATTATCGATTTTTAAGGAGGAGAAAATCACCTTCATCAAATGACGCCGTTGCCGAAGAACGACGGATTTTTTAGGTTTTAAATTATTATCTTTAATTTATTTTATATGAAAGTAACTTATGTGTAATTTTTTTTATTATTTTTGCATTTTGTTTTTGCATTTTCTCTCAACAGATACCAACCGCATTTTTTCTCTTCGTAGATAACTCAGAGCAAATTTGGATATAAATTCATGGATCTACGAAGAAGACGTCTGTTTTTAATTTTATTTTGCGTGTGTGAGAGAGAGTTTAGATTAGGTTTTAATTTTCTGCATCATTTACATGGTCCCTCTCTTTGAACCTTCAAACTTATAATAATTTAGACTGGACTTTTGTGTGGTGTATCGGGTCTGTTTCAACCCCTTCTGCGCGGTTGGGACCCGACTTGAGTGGCGTGGGAATTAAGCACACATACGTTAGCTTAGTTATTTATTCTTGATTGTGCTCGTAATTCTTAGGCCACACTTTCACTAACTATACACACTGTATATCGTTGAAATCAATTCTTTCCCGCTAACAGAACTATCTGCTTGAGTGTTTTCATCTGTACATAACATTTAGTGTAGATTTTAATTCTTTATTTTGCTTCCCGCATGAAAAATGCAAGGAATTACTGTAAGCAAGGTTGCAGAAAGCGGTAGCCGGTACTCGGTCGATAAGGTCACTGACTTGGACCTAGTGCTCTAATCGATTTTCTATCCTTTGGCTTGGATGCAAGGAATTCTCTATCCTTTGGCTTAGACCTAGTGCTCTAATCGATTCTCTTGACACCGGAGATGGATTTCTCTAAGGATTTTTGTTCGGATCTTGCGGATACTTCACAGAACCCCTTAGATTTTTCATCTCTTCGGATTCGAGATGACCCTCTTCTCTAACCACCTGGTCTTGGGATGACCTTCTTCCCAAGTCTCCTTCATGGTTATGCCAATCTTGGACTAACCCTCGCTTCTACTCTACTCTTGTCAAAGAAACTTTTATCTTTGGTAGAACACCTAAACCTTCTAGCCATATATCTAATTCCGACCTATATGTATCTGATGGTGAAAAGGAAATCGAGATGCCTCTCGAGAAGAACCGTGATGAAGAATGACCCACTGCGTGCACTTTTGGCTAAGCCATATATCTAATTCCGACCTATATGTATCTGATGGTGAATAGGAAATCAAGATGCCTCTCGAGAAGAACCGTGACGAAGATGAGGACAATGACCCACTGCGTGCACTTTTGGCTAAGGTTACCGCAGTCGAGCAATACAATGCAATACTTAGAGCTCAGATGGCAGAACTACAACGTGGAGAAGCTGCTGTGGAAGATATATACCTCCCTGGATTAGATGAAGATTATAATTGGTTGAGGCCTGTACCTCCTGAGGATGTGTTCGAATACAACATTTCCTCGCGCTGCTACCTAAGTTCGGAGGAAACAATCATGAAGAACCATATGCCTTTCTTTGAGATATTGAGCTAGTCTATGATAATCTTTCCCGCCCTCTGGTTAGTCAAGACTACATAAGGTTGAGAGCTGTACCCTTCGCCTTGACTGATAAGGCGACATATTAGCTGAAAAACTAGGGAATTGATCACCACATGGGCCACCTTCAAGGCACCGTTCTTAAAGAAATTCTACACAATTAGTAGAATTAATCAGATGAGGATCAAGCTCACAAGCTTTACCCAGCAACTGAATGAGCCACTCCACGAAACTTGGGAGAGGTTTACAGTCCTGATCCAGAAATGCTCCGATCACGGAATAAGCAAAATGATGCTGGTCCAAAGTCTTGTTAGTGGACTAAACTCTAAAACTCAAGGCTTATTGAGTGCATCCTGCGGAGGAAGCTACATGGGATGCCACGATGACACTGTCTATAAAGTGTTCGAGAAATTATTAGAATCTAGTCGTGCATAGGCCACCAGCTCAGTCTACAGAACCAAGGTTCAGGAAAGCGGTATGCGTATGCGTTCGGACAGGTCACTGAATAGCGCTTAAGCGGTATGCGGGGGCATATGCGGGGTATATGCGGTTCTACGCGGTTTCCTAATTTTTTATTTAAAAATAAATTTATACAAAAGTAACTACAACAGAACTAAATTTATGTATAATTGTAGTCCAACAGAAGATCTAAGAAAAATAACTTTCATAGAATTCAAAATAATCTCTATCACTCAAATATCAATACTTCAATAGAACGGTTAGCACACAAAATAACTGACAACAATCAACAAAATAAAAAAGTTAGCGCACAAAATGCCTCTATTGTTGAATATAATGTCATTTATCTATATCGTTATATTTATAATTGATCCTCCATCAAAAGTACCGAACTTTACATATAATATATTACATTCATAATAACTATTAGTTGACTAAATTAGTTTCCTAAATTATAAGTATACTATTCTTTTTCTTCCTTGCGTGTTTACTCCAATCTCACAGTACAACTACTTTGACGATGGATATAAATGGTCATGTAATGCTTGGTTGGCATACATGCAAAAGTAAGGAAAACATGGCACAAATAACACAACAAAACATGACACAAATTAAAAAAATAAAAAATAAATAAAAAATGGGTATACGGCCGCACAGACCGCATATACGGTCGCATAGCCCGCATATGCGGCCCGCATAAGCGCATAGGGCGTATAATGCGGGGTTTCAGGAAAGCGGTGCGCTGAGGGCACCACATACGCATAAGCGGCCGCATATGCGGCCGCACGAGCCGCTTTCGTGAACACTGTACAGAACTAGCTTCTTTTCACTCCTATCTAAGGAGGGAACCAAGAAGACGGTAAACAATCTATCGACCAACCAGAACTCTGACATGGGGATAATAGCTGACAAGCTAGCTATAACCGAACAGATTTATAAGAAGGTGGACGAACTCAATAAATCAACTCTCATGGAGAAATTGGCTAAATTGCCTAAGTAAATGGAGGAACTAGCTGACCGGGTATCTAAAATACAGATACCTGGCTTGACCACACCCCCGCCCCAATTCACCAAACTCATTACATTCAAGGGCAAGGGGTAGGGCAACAGAGCCATTGGGGTGGAGATCATGTCTTAGCCAACATACTAAAGAAACCATCTATGAGGAACCTCCACTTGTCATGGAGTTAAATGGAGTCTGACATAACCTTGATCCCCTCAACCGAGATGTAAGGAAGTGAGTCTGATGCTTTCCTGGGAGAAAAGTCATTTCATAGTAAAGGAGGACATCGTGTTGGGACACGTCATCTCCAAGAAGGGAATGAAGGTTGACCTAGCCTAGGCGGATGTGATCAAGAAACTCGAGCCACCAACCAACGTTAAGCAATTGTGGTCTTTTGTAGGGCATGTCGGATTTTATCAGAGATTTATCATAGATTTTTCATAAATTGCCCGATCGTTGACTGGGCTCTTTGAGAAAGACACCGAGTTCCTTGTAGATCATAAGTGTCATGAAGCCTTTGAGTTGCTAATAAAGAAGATCCTGGAATCTCCTGTCCTACAAGCCCTTGACTGGTCTATTCCCTTCGAGATCATGACTGATGCCTCTGATTTTTCAGTAGGGGCCGTGTTAGGGCAGATGAGAGATGGAGTCCCTTATGCTATTCACTACGCAAGCAAAGTTTTGGATCCAACTTAGAAAAGTTATATTGTGACATAAAAGGAAATGCTTGTTGTTGCCTTTGCCTTAGAAAAATTCAGATCTCTACTTCTAGGATTTAAGGTGACAATATACACAGATCATTCAGCCATCCGATACTTAATGTCAAAGAAAGACACAAAGGCACGTCTTCTCAGATGGATACTCCTACTTCGGGATTTTGACTTGGAGATTAAGGATAAACGTAGAGTAAAGAACGTGGTGGATGACCATCTATTTAGGATCGAACAAGATAAAATCCCGGATTTAGAGTCGATCCGTGAATCCTTCCCAAACGAGTCAATTTCTATTATTGACTCCTGCCCATGGTATGCTGATATGGTTAACTATCTCGTCTTTAAGAATCCACGCTGATGGCCTAAGAGCAAAATTGATCGACTTAAGTCGGAATCCAGACACTACCACTAGGAGGATCCGCTCCTTTTCTTTGAAGGGTTGGATTGTATCTGGAGGAGATGTATTCCTCAGGAGGAATACCAAAGTTTCTCAATCTATGCCACACCCTGGAGGCAGGAGGACACCGCTCCGGGAAGAGGACCACTGAGAAGATATTACAATATGGATTTTACTGGCCGACCTTGTTTAAGGATGCCTACAATTTTGTCAGGTCGTACCTGGTCCGTCAGAGAATAGGAGGGACCATTGGTCCCAAAGATGCCATGCCTATGCTACCAATAATCATTTGCAATGTATTCGATGCATGGGCCATTGACTTTATGGGCCCATTCCCTAACAACCATGGATTTAAATATATTCTTCTTGCAGTGGACTATATATCAAGGTGGGTGGATGCTATCCCTACTCGAGTCGCAGACAGCATAATCGTTTGTAAATTTCTAAAAGATCATATTAGTTCGAGGTTCGGGATCCTCAAGGTTCTGATATCTGATGGGGGTTGCCACTTTGTCAACCGAGAGGTGAAGAAGTTGACTAAGGACTACGACATCGAGCACCGTGTCGTCAGTCCTTACCAAACCCAGTCTAATTGCATGGCAGAGGTATTAAACATGGAGGTCAAAGGCCCTGATAGGAAGAACTGATCCCAACTCCTAGACCAAGTTCTATTGGCTTACATACGACTTACAAGTTCCCATTGTGCTTCTCCCTGTTTAAAATGGTATTTAGAAAAACATGTCATTTGCCCGCAGAATTAGTGCTCAAATCAGAATGGACAATCAAAAAGATCAACTGAAACTGTCACCAAGGAAAAAAGAATATGGATATGGATTTAAATGAGTTTTCAGAAGTCAGAAACCATGCATATGAAAACAACACAATCTATAAGCATGGAGTAAAGAAATGGCATAACAAATACATTAGAAAAAAAACTTCCTCCCATGACAGGAAGTATTGTTGTTTAATGTAAGATTAAGTTTTTTCAAGTCAAACTGAAATCGAAATGGACGACACCTTTCATTGTTAGGGAAGTACACAATAATGGCAGCGTCACAATCTCTGAGATATTAGGCAGTATACTAACTTTCCTAGTCAATGGACAATTGCTTAAGCACTTCGTTGAATCACATGAGCAGTTGGTACAAGTGGAGCTGATCATACTTGAGCTGACACGAGCTTAAGTATAGGGGGACCGATATCATTGTGTATACATCACTTCTATTCTTTTCTTCTCACCCTCGACTGCCCCATTTCATGATTTTCTGCTTTGCTTAGGCCTTCAAAAGCCTAAGTATAAGGGGACAAATCGACTTTTTTTCGCTCAACTATACTCACTATGAGCTATGTCTACATTTCACTTTGTGCCATGAGGATATAGCACAAGCTAAGTATAGGGGGGTATGTTTGTATATATTTTATTCATAGTTCATACTTTAATCGTTTTCATCGAAAATCGGGTATGGGTACAAGTTATGTATATTATGTATATTAAATTCATTGTGTAAATAATACTTGTTTTAAAAAAACCAACTTAAGGTTTTTTCCCTGACATTTTCTCTTTCTCTTAAGATAGGAATGAATGAAACTCGGGTTTTTATGGTCATTTGATTCAGAGTTAACTGGCTTTAGTCATTAGTGTTTGAGACTTAATAATCCACACTTCCTAGTTTGAAAGATATGAGCAATATATCGCACTTTCAATCTCTACCTTTTAAGAATTTGATCAGCACATCACATACACAACTGCATGAATGATGTGATGAGTTGAGATTTCACTTGAGGAACTGGGACTTGAGATTTGAGTCTAGATCTGATTTAATGATACTCGAGGATGTGATAAAGTCGATGAAAGCTTCAAGAAACCTGAGTGTCGACAAACCCTAGCCATTATGTGAACAAGTTCTCATGCTATCTTTTGATATTGACCTATGTGCCAGGGTGTGATGAAATATAATAATTGTTGATCAGTGTCCGCCAACTCTTGGTAAAAGCAGTGGAGCTAGCCAACTATCAATGGAATAAATTTCGAGAGAAGTTCTCTATAAGAAAAGCTCTCTCGTTACAAGTACAAATTCAAAGAGCTTCCACCAAAGGTGAGTGCTCCCAACCATTTCAAAGTGTCCACTTGGACCAAAATTATTAGAACCAAAGAGTCGGACTAGCACCAAAAAGGGCTCTGCATCGTATAGTGATACAAGTCTGGTGTTGAAGGTATCTTAGATACTCAAAAGAGACCCACCCCGGTGTACTCCCAAGAAAACAAGTACAGACGACTCCGAAGTCTCTTGACGGACACATTGATCAACAAATAAAAATATACATGCGTTGAGTAATAAGACACTTGAGAGGAATCTTGTTCCAATGTAAGGGAGAGAAAGAAAATACACAAGCTCATGCCCTCCATCATCTGGCCTTCAATGTACACTTTCAAGTCTGATAAACTAATGAGACGGTGGTTTGAATGCAAGAACCGACTTATTCCCTAGTGTTGATGATCAGGTCTAAAGGAGAGTCTCTTGGATCGGGATCTTAGGTGGCCTTTTGACATGAGTCTCATGAAATGCAATATACCTTAATTGTCATATTCTTTACACTTTATGTACAAGCGGAGAGTCTGATAATTAGAGAAGTTGAATTCCTTTTGACTAGAGGCAGATTGAGCTTCGAATTTTAGGACCTCTAAAACCCTGGATTCTTAATGAGACAACTCTTGAAATGCACACTTGCACAGTTAGGGATTCAACCTTCTAACTCACTAAAATCTGCTTGGGGACAAGAAAAAAAGCTAAGTTTAGGGGTTTGATAAATCCATGATTTATCTACTTTAGTTGGACGTGCAAAATCTCCATAATAATTTACAAATTAAACTCCCTAAATTCAATTTATTAACACTTACTAATTGTATTAATATTAGGGTTTAAAAATCTGTAAATAAATAACTCTTACTGAGCTTATTATTTTATATACAAAAATCATATATTTTAAATTTTAACCCAGTTCTATCTCTAAATTATTCTTTGATTAATTAACTAATATGGCATCACGAATTAAAAACCCATAAAAAGAGCAAAATTAAAAGAAGTAAAAAACATGAGACACTGTATATTTTGTGAGTATTTTCTCTTTGTTGATTTTATTTTATCTTTCTTTAACCAATAAAAAAATCCACAAAATTTGATTAATTATGTATATATATTCTACTAACCAAGACCAATTTAAAAAAAATCAGAAATTGCAAAAATGCGGTATTTTATTATCTATAGAATACCTTCAAAAATACTTTTTGTATAGTTGACCTCTTTTGGTTTTGGGTCCTTTACGAATGTTATAGATCTATTCAAGACGAACAACTTTCATGTTGACCACTTTTTGATTTGATTTCATTTGCTATTTCTTTTCAAAATTTCTTTTAATTTAATTTATTTTTTTATTATATCTTTATTTAATTTATAATTTTACTTTTCCTTTAATTTTTTTATAATTTATAATTTTAATTTTATCCAACTTTTATTTTTAATTTAATTTTCTCCATTCTCTCTCTCTCTCTCTCTCTTTTTCTGTTTTTCCTCTCTCTTCCCCTTTCATTTCTCCTCCAGCCTTAGTCATGTGCCAAGCACATGACCCGCCTCCCCTTGGTCTATTTCTCTCTCTTCACTTTTACGGGTCACATGCCCCGCACGTGGCCCCTCACTTCCCACAGGTCACGTGCACGCATGTGATCCCACCCCTTCCCCTTCCTACCGACCGCAACGACCTTGCCGCACTCCACCTCCGCCCGTTCCTCTTCCCTCCACCTCCTCCTCTTGCCGGCCTTACGCCTACCCTCTCTCTCGTAACTCCCTCCCGTGCTCCCACTTTTCATAAAGCCTCGACCGTCGTCAGCCGTCGCCTAAATCCACTATCCGTAAAAACCACCTCTCCAGCCCTATTCTCCTTGCAGGTGACAATAGTCAGGGATCTCTTTACCGGGCGACGACGAACGGGAGGCTTTGGTGAGATTCGCGGCCACCTTCTCTGTCGTGTAGCTGCCTTCAGCAGTAGAGCTCGTGCTCTTCGCCGAAGCACTCGCAACGACGACCATGAGGCTAAGCTCCTCCCTCACCAGGTGACTTCCTCCGCGACGCTCAACCGCACGCCACGTCAGCTCCGCCTCATGATCCTCCTCCTCAAGTCCTCCTCCTCTCCTTTCAAGCCTCCCCCACCTCCGACCTTACAAAGGTCGGAGCCTAGCTCCGCTCCTATCCCCTCAACCTCACATTCAGAGCTCCGCTCTCTCTCCCTTCGTCCCCATCTGGTTTATGGCAGGTACAACATCTCCGGCCTTCATTTCTCACGCCACCTCGAACATCTGGAGCTTTGGCTCCACCGTCGCCGATGCCCTCGCCAGCCGACCACTTCCAGATCGCCCTTGACCCTCAGCCTCCACCTCGCCTACAGCCGTATAGCTCCTCCGCGCTTCGCCTGCCAACCGGCCCTCATCGCTCCATCGTCGCTCGCTGTCCTCCCTCGCCTCGACCACTACCCGCTGTTGGATCGGGGGATCCAATGGCCACAACGCAGCTACATCCCCCTCCCGAGCCTAGGCCCAGGCCTCGTGGCTCTCGTCGACCGAACCTCCACCGAGCCTCCTACAATCGCCACATATGCTCGGGACACCGAGCCTCTGCCATGGCTCCCTCGAACCTCCTAGCACGTGAGGCGCACGTCCTGGGTGGGGAAATTTGCACCTGTGCCTTCCGATTTCCAGCGAATCGCAAAAGCAACCCCACCGCCGAGGTTACTTGCCCTGTGTTTGCGCGCGTGGGGCAAATTGCTGAAGACCCCCTGCCGGTTTTGGTTATTAGAGATAAGTCCCTCCAGTGACCAATTTGAGATAAAAACTTATCTGTTTACTGCATTTCAGTCCATGGTACTTCATTTTATCATATTTTTTTCATATGAACTCCGATTTTACGCACATTATGTCATTTTGAAGCTTATTTCATGCTCTTTCATTTTGCATATCTTGTGGACATATCTGGAGTTTTTTATTGATGATTATTATTCTAGATGTCTACTGATCTATGCTGGCTGCATATTGTCTGATTTGTGCTATTTTATATTGAGAAAATAATTGATTTATTCTGCAAGGACTCGATTGAAAATTTAAATTTGATTAATTCCTCTGTGATTATCTTTGATTTGGTTGAGGAACTAATTTCTGCAGGGGCATAATTGAGGAGGAATTAGTTTACTTTCCCTAATGTTTTATGTGATCAAAATCGATCTACTTGAGGATTAAATTGGAGAAAGTTTGGAGATTAAAAATTTGTCGTTAAAATCATTTTGTGGTCTCATTAAATACAGAATTATTCATATATCTATTGATATTCTTACCCAAGGCCTTAAATGTCGGTTTCGGTCACCATTTCGGTATCGACCAAAACATAATTTCGATGGAATTTCGGTGGAATTTCGACCGAAATTTCGGTCATTTTTTATACTAGGACCCCCGTATTTCGGTCATTTCGATCATTTCGGTCAAATTTCGATTTCGACTGGATATCAATATTCGACAGAAATTCGACCGAATTTCGCTGAAATTTGAGGCCATGTTCTTACCTGCAACATGGATTTAAATTGACTACATTTCTTGGAAATAATTCTTTGACATGTGATTTTACTTTGAGGATATTGATTAAGTTTATTATGATTTAAATCTTATAATCACATTTATCCCTTATGTTTTTTCGCACTGCATCTCATTGCATTTCATTTTCGTTGTAATTTCTAACATAGAAATTAACATTGCGATTAATTAATTATTTTAAACCAAGCAACTAAAAATCACCGTTCCCTGCGTTCGACCTTGGTATACTTACTAAGTAAAAATTCTCCACAATATTCAAAGATTGTGGTTTTTGATCGATCGTTTTTCATCTCCTATACTACATCTATCGATTTTTAAAGAGGTGAAAAATGCGTTTATCAATGGTCTAAGAACTACAAAGGTTTGTAGATGCAGTTCTCCTCGAGCCCTGACAGGGAAAGACGATGGATCTCCAGATGCCAGTGCATGTTGACCGAATGTTTGCCTGGTTGCCTTGACTCGATTCTGCTCGGAGAAGCCACTGGTCTCCTTCTTGATCGATTCCTTGAGATGCAAAGCTCGTCCGGGTCTGATTGAAATTGGAGCTCCAACTTATGTCAGCAGTAGCTGATGGTGAAGCGTGGTTGCGATTGGCAGAGAAGAAAGGAAGTGCCTCTCCGTTGTAGCATTGTTGGTGTTTTCAAAGTTCAGAAACAATCAGAGAGTTGTGGTCGTCGTGTTGTTGTAGAGAGGAGGTAGAGGGCATGGATACATAACTTGTAAAATGAGCCATCTTCTACTGAGAAGAAACCCATATTAAAGTTGTGATTTGCCCTACCATTGCCAAGCGGAGAGACCATCCATACGCCAATAGCTCAGGAAAAAATCCATCTTTAGTTATATCAATAGATATTTGCCATACATGTAGAATCAACAATATTTCCCAAACTGAAAACACCCAATCAACTAAAGAGCTTGGAGTGGACTTTACCTCTGCAAATATGCTACTATCATGCATGCACAGGGCACACCCATACCTATCCTCATATGAAGGCACAACGTGTTATGAATCAAGACTGGGGTGATTCAATTAGACAAACGTCAACTTAAGCATGACCAAATCAACAACTTCCCTATAAGCATTTTGTGTTTTTTAAGACATTAATGTCATTTTTACAAGTTATTCTACCTGGTTAAATTTATTTATCATTTTTGTACAAAAAATTGGACTCCAAGGAGGGCCAGAAGGATATATTCATATTGGCCAAAGCAAGAGAAAGAAAGACCAACGATCTTTCTAAAGTGAGATGCTACAAGGATGAGGAAGGACGTGTTTGGACTCAAAAGGATATATAGACTACATAGAAGCAGTATTTTCATAAGCTTTTCATTGGGGAAGGGAATAAAGAGATTACTTTGGGAATCTTGCTGACAGTGAATGTTACCTAAATCGTGCATGCTATAGACGAGTACAAAGGAAGGAAGTAGAAGAAGCTTTAAAGATTATGAAACCTTGGAAAGGGAGAGGACCTGTTGACATTCCTATAAAAGTTTGGAAAGTTCTAGGTGAATGGGGTTTGACTTGGTTTACATATTTATTCAATATTATTTGGTGAAGCAAGAAAATGTCTGAAGAATGGAGAAGTATTGTGGTGCCTCTATATAAGAATAAATGAGACAACCAAAATTGTTCGAATGACAAAGGTACCAAACTGATGAGTCATACTATGAAATTTGGGAACGTGTTATCGAAAGTAGGTTGATACAACTTTCCAAAGTAACTGAAAACTAATATGGATTCATGCCAGGTCGCTTAATTATTGAAGCTATCTACTTGTTGAGGTGTACAATGGAGATTTATGGAGCTAAAAAGAAGAAATTCATGCCAGGTCGCTTAATTATTGAAGCTATCTACTTGTTGAGGTGAACAATGGAGATTTATGGAGCTAAAAAGAAGAACCTCCATATGATTTTTATTTATTTGGTGAAGGTTTATGATCCAATCCCACATGAGATATCGTGGAGAGTTCTGGAGAAGAGACAAGTACATGTCCTATACGTTAACCTTATAAAGGATATGTAGGATGATGTTTCATCTTGTGTAAGGATCCTGTATGGGAAGATCGAGTATTTTAACATTAACATCAGTCTACATCAAGGTTCAACTTTGAGTACAATTCTTTTTACGCTGATTATGGATGAGTTGACTAGTCACATTCAATATGAGATACCTTTGGTGTATGTTATTCATCGATGACATTATGTTGATTGATGAGACAAGAGGTGGAGTAAATGAGAAGTTGGAAGTTTGAGTCATGACTAAGAGAGTAAAGGTTTCGTATAAGTAGGGCTATGATTGAATATATGGAGTGTACATTTGATGGAAACAACAATGAAGGACTCGAGGTGAAGATTGGAGATAACATTTCGAGGAAAAATTCTTTTAGATTTGTGATCTATTCTGCAATAGGGTGAGGAAATTGATGGAGATGTTACTTATAGAATAAATGCAGGCGGGCTAAAGTAAAGATGAGCCTCTACTATTATTTGTGATAAGTAAATCCCGTTGAAAGTTGTAGAGATATATGTTATGTTATTTGTATTGTTTCATATTTTTCTATATTCTTCTGGACTCTTGATGTAATTTACCTATAGGCTATTCACCTATATAAGAGAGCCTAGGGCGTATGGAATAAACAAGTCTCTTATTTTTCCCAACATGGTATCAGAACGTCTGTCCTAGACCAGAGTTCTCGAACCAAACCCTAACCCTAGCCCCCACCTCCAAGTCCTCTGCGCGCCGCCCCCCAGGCCCTCGGCCCCGCGCCCGCGCCGCCCCCCCAAGCCCTCGGCCCCGCGCTCATGCCGCTACCCCAGGCCCTCGGTCCCGCGCACTCCTCCACACCGTTCGCTTCTCCGGCGTCCCTCCGTGCCATGCGCTCTACCGACGCCCCTCGGCCCTCTGTGCGCCTCCCCGCGCGCACCTCGCCCCTCCGTGCGTCGTGACACGCCGCCATCTTAGGTCTTGCTCGCACTCCCACATCCTAGGGTTCAACCAACCCTAGGGTACCTTCGTCATCGAGGAGACTTTCGCCCGCGTCTCCACGTTAATGGGTTTGGTTGCTTGAGTCTACACATGCAACCGAACCCGTGAATGTCAGTATAGACAATCATATTTTCAGTCTACAACCGTAGTCTTTGATTATCATCATGTCAGAAAGCAAAGCAAATATCCCATCTACATGCGCTTTCAGAGTCCTGCGTCTATTGTAAAGATGGATGTGTCAAATTACGAGCTGTGGGCAATGCAGTTCATGTAAGAAGCACATTCTTACTGAGGAAGAGCCTATTGAGAAGACTGGCGTCAACGCCTCATGGGAAGCAGATGATGCATATGTCAAGGATTGGCTATCAGGAACATTAGCAATTGAGATTGCAAATGATATTCTCCATCATCCCACTGCAAAAGCAATGTGGGATATTCTGGCTGCTACCTATTCACAGACAAAGAATGAGACAAAGATTCTGCAACTACAGCATTACATCTTTACAATCAAGCAGAATTGCCGGCCTCTACACTTATTATACACGTCTTTACATAGAATGTTTGAGAAGCTTTACATCTTCATGCCTCTCACAGCCACTCCTGAGCAACAGAAGACCTACCAAAATGCCACTATGGTTGGTGTATTCCTGGCATCCCTTGATCCAGAGTACGAGGCATCACGTTCCCAGATCTTGGCAGATTCCACTATTTCTCTGTTGGAGGAAGCTTTTCACAGACTGAGTCGTATTACTGTTCCTTCATCTACTGCCAATCAGACCGCCTCAGCTATGGCAGCATCTCGAGGTCGTGGGGGCCATCATCAGTTTCGTGGTCGTGGACCTCGCGGCAGAGGGGGTCGTGTTCGGCCATCATGCACCTTCTGCCACCGTTCTGGACATACCGAGGACACATGCTATTCCAAACATTGAATTCCTGCTTCTGCACGAGTAGCTGAACAGATTGAACCTCCTTCTGCTTCCTCTTTGGATCAGCGATTTGATGATCTTGTAGCTCGTCTAAGGGGTATTATTCCTCCATCCGGTCCTGTTGCATCAACGCCTGCCTCTGAGAGTCATTCTGACATTGCTGCTTCTGCATCCACCAGTACCTCATGTAGTACTTATGCATTCACTAGCAGTAGTGGATCTGATACTTTAGAGTGGATTATGGACTCTGGTGCCACACACCATCTGTGTGGTGACCGAGGTCTACTTACAGCCTATCGACAGGTTCCTCCAAGCTGTACTGTGATTATTGCTAATGGGACATACTCCTTGATTACTGGTCGGAGGGAGATTAGCCTGACATCATCTATGCACCTCAAGAATGTGCTGCACGTACCTGATTTCTCTATGAATTTGTTATCCATTAGCAAAATTACAAGGGATTTACATTGTCGAGCAGTTTTTGATCCATCTTCTCTCATTTTTCAGGACATCCTTATGGGCAACGTGATGGGCGTGGCTATGAGCAGGGTGGCCTATATCATCTCAGTCGGACCCCATATGCCAGAATCTCCTCTCTTCCTGCTGGATCTGTCTCTCCATTCATGTGGCAATTGCGCTTTGGCCATCTACTGCTTCAGAAATTGTGTCGTGTTTTACCTCAGGTTTCCCCTCACACGTCCATCCAATGTGAGGCTTGTTAGTTGGGAAAGCATCATCGGTCTACCTTTCCCAGTCATCAGAGTCGGAGTAGTAGCTCCATGTTTGAGTTGTTTCACGTTGATATCTGGGGTCCTAGTCGTGTTCCTGATCATCAGGGACACATGTTTTATATGGTCATTGTGGATGATTTTTCTTGTGTATCTTGGATCTTTTTGTTAAAGAATAAATCTGAAGCTGGGAATATTATCATAAATTTCATAAATGAAGTTTGTAATGTCTTTTCTGCATGTGTAAAGATTGTGAGAAGTGATAATGCCTTGGAATTTTGTAATCATACTCTCTCAAATTACTTTTCAACACAAGGGATTATCCACCAAGCATCATGTGCCTATACTTCCCAACAAAATGTAGTTGCAGAAAGGAAACATCGTCATTTACTTGATGTCACCAGGACGCTTCTCATATAGAGTCATGCTTCTCATTCTTTCTGGGGCGATGCTGTCCTAATGGCATGTTATCTCATTAATCGCATGCCGTCGTCTGTCTTAGGTGAGAAGATTCCTTTCTCCCTAGTTTTCCCTGAAAAAGAATTGTTCTCTCTTACCCCACGTGTGTTTGGCTCGGTTGCCTTTGTCCACCAGTTGTCTTCAGGTATTGACAAGCTCTCTCCTAGGGCTGTCAAGTGTGTTTTCGTCGGGTACTTCAGGACACAAAAGGGTACATGTGTTATGATCCGTTACGCAGGAAATACTTTGTTAGTGCTGATGTCACCTTTTTTGAGTCTGTTATGTACTTCTCTCCTACATGTGATCAGTTGGTATCCTCAGACACTGATGAAGCCATATACATGCCACCACCATCACCACCTCCACCACTACCTACATCACCTACACCTCCTGTTACAGTTCCTGTTCCCCCATTGCCACTCCATTATACCTGTCGGTCTGCTTCTACTCATGGTTACCGCTCATCATCTAGCTCGCCTAAGGTATGTTCGGAGAATATAATCAATAATGATGGATCTAATGATTTACCTGAGCAGGCTGTGTTACAGAGGACAGATGAGGATGCAAGTGATTTGAATCTATCTATTGCACTTCGGAAACAGAAGCGTAGCTGCGTGTCATATCCTATAACATCCTCGGTTTCTTTGATCGTTTATCTGGTGAATTCAGGAGCTTTTCCATCGCACTATCTGCTATGGATATTCCACAGAATTACCAAGATGCATTGAAAGATAGTAGATGACGTTTAGCTATAGAAGAAGAGATGGCTGCTCTTCAATCAAGAGGTACCTGGAGCCTTGTCCCTGCACATACCGATGTGTCTACAATGAGCTGTAAGTCGGTCTTCACGGTTAAGCAGAATGCAGATGGTAGCATTGACAGATACAAGGTACACCTGGTTGCTCGTGGGTTTACACAGACATATGGAGTGGATTATCTTGATACATTCTCGCTGGTTGCTCGCCATTCCACCTTACGGATCCTTCTTTCTGTTGCGGTTATTCGTGATTGGCCATTATTCCAATTAGATTTTTAGAATGCTTTTTTATATGGTGACTTGCAGGAAGAAGTATACATACAACAACCACCTGGTTTTGCTGTTGAGGGGGAGTATTCCAAGGTGTGTAGACTTCATAAGGCCATCTATGGCCTTAAGCAGAGCCCTAGAGCTTGGTTCCAGAAGCTCTCAGACTTGTTTGGAAAACAGGGGTACAGGCGTTCTAATGCAGATCACTCCCTGTTTACACAGAAAACATCCATAGTTATTATTGGAATTATGGTGTATGTAGATGATATCCTGATTACATTTGATGATGGACAAGGAATTCAGAGGGCGAAAGAAATGCTGGGTCGTGAATTTGTCACCAAGGATCTTGGAGTCATTAGATATTTTCTGGGACTGGAGTTCGCCAGAAATCCACATGGACTTGTAATGACCCAGAGGAAATATGTCACTGACCTGCTGAGTGAAACAAGAATGCTTGGATGCCGACTGGCCACTACACCTATGGATCCGAGCATGAAATTATATGATGATGACATTGATGAGGTGGATAGGAGAAGATACAAAGAACTGGTGGGAAAACCTCTTTATGTTACCATCACCATACCTTATATTTCTTTTGCTGTTAGTCGGGTGAGCCAGTTCATGGAGCAACCACGTCATGTACATATGGATGCTATACATATTATACTCAGGTACCTTAAATCATCTCCAGGTGCAGGTCTGTTGTTCAAGAAAGACAAGGAGATTGCTATCTCAGCGTGTGCAGATGCAGATTACGCATGATGCCCCAAGGATAAGAAGCCCACCACTGGATTTGCTGTATATATTGGAAACTCTCTTGTCTCATGGAGAAGCAAGAAGCAAATTATTGTAGCCAGATCCAGTGTTGAGTCTGAATATAGGGCTATGGCCCAAGTTAGTACATAAATGATGTGGGTGAAAGCTGTTCTCACAGATCTATATATAGAAGTCCCACTTCCTATGGCTCTGGAATGTGACAATCAAGCTGCTATATTTATTGCCAATAATCCAGCATTTCATGAACGAACCAAGCACATCGAGGTTGATTGTCACTTTATACGAGATATGATTCAGAAGGGTTTTATTTCTACATCTCATGTTAGCTCAGGGGACCAAACTGCAGATATCTTTACAAAGGCGTTACTTAGAAGGCCATTCCAGAAGTGCTTGTCCAAGCTGAGCATGATCAGCATCTATGCTCCATCTTGAGGGGGAGTGTAGAGATATATGTTATGTTATTTGTACTGTTTCATATTTTTCTATATTCTTCTGGACTCTTGATGTAATTTACCCTTAGGCTACTCACCTATATATGAGAGCCTAGGGCGTATGGAATAAACAAGTCTTATTTTTCCCAACAAAAGTTAAAGAAAGTATTACAAAGCCACCATAAGATATGCTATGCTCTATGGAACATAATGTTGGCATGCGAACCATAGACATGTACAAAGAATGACGGTAGTAGAAATGAAAATGCTAAGGCAGATGTGTAGTCATACACGAAAAGATCGGATTTGGAATGATGCGATAAGAAGGAAAGTTGGAGTAGCTCTGATAGAGGATAAAATGGGAGAAAACAACATAAGATGGTGTAGCATCCGGTTTCCAATCAAACCTGAAGTCGTCCGATTTTGGGTCTAATGAACCCAAAAACGTTGTCGGTCAATACTAAACAACCTAAAACAACCAATTGATCATAAATCAAAAGTCGTTCGGACGAAATCGACCAAAAATCGGTCCCTTTGCAATGCGTGCCGTGAAAAGCCGCGACGCAAATTCGGAAACCGCGAAACGAACCGAGACCGTCATTAGATCCGATTCGACGACACGAGACCAACGGAATCGACCGTTCGTCAATCGGAGGTCATATGATATTTTAAATTACAAAATTTAGTCTTAGACAAAAGCCGTATCCGAAAATTTCGGGTATTCGAAACTCGATCGAAAGTATATCAACATTATACTCAAATTGATCGTCGTCTCGAGACGATCAAAACGAGATGTTGTGCATCAAAATCCGAGGCCCGATGTGCACGTATGGTCATTTTTTTAGTATTACTAACAAAGAGACTTTTGAAGTAAAATATATATATATATATTTAAATCCTACTCTAACACATTCAGCCAACTTCAGCCGTAAGTTTTGCCTTCTTTTCATCCCATGTGTCAAATTAATTACATAACACTTGGAATTATATCCCTTTCCACTTGTCAACCATTAAAGCCCCTTCCCTTGATTATATAAACCTCAAAGTCCCCTTATTTTTCCTCTCCACTTTCAAGAAAATTCCAACGGCAAGACCTTCATCCATTTCCAGCCGAAAGGGCTGTTCCAGCCCTTTGTTCTTCTCTTTCGGCTCTCATTTCCCTGCTGTTGGGAGTGCTGTCCAGCAATTGGAGATCATTTCTTTGAAGCCAAAGAAGCCTTGCAGGAGAGGAGGAAGTTGTTTCTCCCATTTCAGCCCTACTTGCATGCTTGCTATCCAAATAGATTAGAGAGAGACATAAAGTACAACTCCTTCTCCTCCTCCTCCTTGCTGCCAATCATGCAATTTTACACCATTTGGATGATTTTTTTTAATCAATGGGTTATAATGAATCTCTTCTCTTTCTGTTTGCCTTGCATGTTGCTCATATGAAAGAAAATATAAACTTTAAATCTGCTATTATTTGATAAATTAAAAATTTTCTGTGATTTCAAAATATGAATCAAAAGCTGGATCAAGGGATTCTGATTGAATCTTGAATCTGTTACTATTTGATAAATCAAGATTTTTCTGTGATTTCAAAAATCTGATTCAACTAGAAATTCTGAAACCTTGAATATGCTATTATCTGACAACTTGAGAATTTTCGGAAATTTTAAAATTTGATTCTGTTTGGATCAATGTTGGTTCTCAGCCTTGTATTCTGGGACTCGATCTTAGTCTCATATTATTTAGACGAAATGCCTCAATGATAAATTCCTTCTTATTAACTATGAGCTTGATCTGCTGTTACCTACATAATGAGTTGATAATCTACGTGAGGTTTATTTAACAAATATTTATTTTTTTGTTATCATATGAACCACCTGAAAAATGTGGTCTAAGAAGTATGTATTAAAGGATGGAATTCTTCTGTAACAAAATCCTTCTTAATTGACATCTTTTTATATTCATAATTCTACTTATCCATGTCATGTTTCTGTAGAGATTCACATTTCAGCTAATATCCATTCGTATTAAATATCAAAATTTTCGCGTTTATAATTTTAATTGTATTAACCTGTTTCAGATTGTCTAACATGTAATTTCTATGAGCAATATTTGATGTATACTTTATCTATATTATTCTATCATACTTTTACCAGATCAATTGATTCACTTGTGCACTTATTGTCTTCTTGATTTTGAATGGTCTTTCTTCTGGATCCAAATTCACATTTGGTAATCTGTATGATTATATTATTGTATGATTATATTATCTTATCACCACTAATCATGGATATCATCAACTATCGGTTCATTCCTTTGCAATACTCAGTTAAACCATAAACTGTTGTACTTGACAAAATATGTATTGTGTTCTATCCAAATTATGGAAAAAAAACAGTCTTACTCGTATCCTAGTTAGCATTGAGGTAGTAGTTACACTTGGTAGACTCTTTGAAGTCCACACATGTTCCCTTCGTCTCCTCCAAATATTCATTATCTGTTAAGTAATTATTCATCCCCATTTGAACGGAGAAATCTCTCACTCCTGATCGACCTCCTCATTTATCATTCAGTTGCCTTTCGAATTAGATTTGATTAATTTCCGGTACTAGATACATCCTTTTTAAATTGCTATTGGCCAATAATCACATTAAGTGTAAATAGTGTGTGTCTTGATTTATACTGAGGTTTATAAAGGATTGGAAATTAATCTACGATCAAATGCATCCCTATGGTTGTGAATAAGTGATGTCAGATAATCGTGCCGGTCACGGTGAACCTTTTACCTGACTGTGCGAGAGCACGGTGACTCTCAACTGGGCGGGAGAATAGGAAGCCCAGTTAGGGCAGCGGCCGCCAAGTGCGCGGGTCTAGGATTCCAGTCTTTTACACGGTTTTTACGCGAGCTCGCATTGTTTTTACGCCTCGTTGGGATCCGGACTTTAGACCAGTTCCGCTGACCCTGTCTTTTAGGATACCCAGGCGGGGGATCCTTGGTTTTCAGTTTTTACGTACGAGCTCGTCCGCCCGTACTAGTCGGGCTGTTTTTCTAGAGCGACTTTTCTAGGGAGTCTCTCTCACCCGTCTCAGTGGCGTAGTTGGGGCTATTGGACCGCGCTTCCAATTAGAGGGCGAGACGGAAGAGCCATTTGCAGGCTTCTTCACCGCTTGAGTTTCTTCGCCAAACAGACTTGGCGATTCTATATCTAGATCATCCATATCTACATCTACAATATCTGGAGCTATATCTGAAACATTGAAGTTGAGAAGTTATGATCAAAAGACCATTCTCTCTACCCAAGAATTTAAATAAATTAATAGATCTCTAAAATCTCAACTTTTCCATTTTTCACTCACCAACATGATCTCTGAAGGAATTGATATATGCATTTATGCTCATGCACTCATGATTACGCAACTGCTATATAAATATGACATATGGGAAATGCCGGGTTCTGGGGGAAAACATTAGAAACGCATTACAAACAAACCTCTTTTTACTTACGCAAGTAGATGTAAATTTTACTGTTAGCACCTTTCTACTTGCCTGCTTTTGTACATATGAAATGTCAAGTTATTTTTATAACTTTTAGGGAGGTACCAGCAATGGCTGACGCCTCTTCTTTCCTATTGTGTGTGGCAGGCAAACAGCCTGCAGTTCAGTAGCCGCTCAGTATATACATGCTTCCAGGAGATATAGTTTATACCCGACGGTATGAATTACTTTGTCTTAGTTTTTGTTCAGATGATGATGTAAATGCTATCTCTTTTGTATCACACTTTGGGATATATGTTGAAATGGAAGATCCTTGTACATGTTGTAACTTGATATGAATATTAATGAAAAGAAAATTTTGGTGCCATTGTCTCTTTTAATTTTTGTGGTTTTGTTGTGGATGTGAATGTCATGTGGATAATTAGCCGCGCGAAAAATTTTCCCTGTATTTGTGCGATTTGTGTGATTAAATGTGAATGATATATTGCGAATTGCGCGTAAACGGGTACCCGGATCCTGAGGGCTCCACAGATTGGTATCAGAGCAGTGTTACCCCAATACGCACATTTGCAATATTCAATTCCGATCGCATTAAGTTCTCGGATAACGACAGTCTTCCGATTTGTCGTGAGTCTGAGAAGGGAAATATGACATTTATATTCAATAACCACAGATGTCACCAATTTCATTAATTTTCATATTATATCCCAAAAGAGAAAAGCATTTATGATAAATATCTGCCTAAGGCATTCTTATGACTAATTATGGTTCTCATGCAGAGCCATGGCATCTCGACCAGGTCAGGATACTTCTGATCAGCTGGCACGCATACTGAGCGCACTTACTGATCTTCAGCAGTAGCAGGCTGCTATGAGAGGCCAGCAGGAGCAGATATTGGCCCAGCAGACCGAGATTGCCGACAGGCAGACGGATATTGAGATGCGGTTTGAGGATCTATCAGATTTCACGTACCGTCCATCACAGGATGGGATACGGCAAGATCCGCACCAGTCCGTTGAAGTAGAGCAGCCTCACCCTGATGATGCACTAGAGGACATACCAGAGCATGGAGCTCAGGAGGATGCAGACTTGGATAGGGAGCAGGACCCTGAGGACTTAGCAGACAAGGGTGCGCACGAGTACTCAGCTATTCACAGGCACCAATCTATTTTCACATCCTACCAGCGCGCCAACATACCTTTGTTTGAGGGTACAGGTCCACCAGATGTTGCTGAGCAGTGGCTGAAGAGAGTGATGAAGGTGCTCAGGGCAATTCATGCGCCACGAGACACGTGGCTATCTTTCGTAGAGTATTCACTGACAGACTTCGCCGAGCGATGGTGGGAGGCCGTAGCGTCCGAGTTAGGCCGAGAGCCTACTTGGAACGATTTCGAGACGAAGTTCCGAGCCCACTTCTTTTCTGCGAAGTGGAAGGAGTCCCAGCGCCGATTGTTTGCAGAGCTTCGTCAGGGACAGATGACCGCCAGAGATTATTTCATCCGATACACAGAGCTGTCACGACATACACGAGCAGCTGGCGCATTTCCAGAGGAGAATCTGGAGAAGTTCATTGGCGGCATGCGAGAGGAGGTGCAGGAGAAGCTGGCTGGACTGCATATCACTTCTATCTCCGAGGCTACCGATGCTGCAGAGAAGTTCGAGGACATCAGGGGAAGACGTTTCGGGAGCTCGTCTGGAGCAGCACCTAGACCGCGACGATCTTTTGGACCGATACGTCGACCATTTCAGCAGCAGAGGTCAGACAGACGATTTCGACCTACAGGTTCGACATTCTCTGGCAGTGCTCGCTCTTCTCCATCGACTACTCTGGGAGGAGCACTCGCCGGACGTGGCACAGAGTCCGCTCGACCATCTGGGTCGCAGCGAGCAGACCGACCACCAGCCGGACCATCTCGGAGCACAGGCACAGCTACTCCACCTACCAGGCCAGCCAGATGCTATCGATGTCATGAGTGGGGACATTACCGAGCACAGTGCCCACAGGCTTCTAGCGAGCCTCAGCCACAGCCTTCACAGTCACAGCCTCAGATACAGCGTCCAAGGAGTTTCCGTGGCAGGAACTCCAACTTTAGGCGGCAGCAGCAGAGACAGACGCAGAGTGTGGCAGGTTCTAGTGCTGCATCAGCCAGGCAGGGACAGTTACATGCCGTTACTGAGGAGCAGGCACGTTCAGCAGCTACTGTGGTGAAAGGTATGGTCTCAGTCTTGGGCCGACCTTTCCATGTGTTATTTGATTCCGGCGCAACACACTCTTTCCTTGCTTCGAGGTTGCTTGTTTCTTTAGATAGAGTTGCAGAGACGCTATCGTCTCCATATCACATCCGAGGGCCAGGTGGCCAGTTATTTGTCATATCTCTGATAGTCAGGCACTTGCCCATTCTGATTGGCGGTCACGAGATGATCGCAGATTGTCTACTTCTGCAGCTAGATGAGTTCGATTTGATTTTGGGCATGGATTGGCTGTCCACTCATCATGCACTTGTTGATTGCTTTAGGAAGACCGTTGTCTTCAGGATTCCTGATCTACCCGAGTTTACTTTTGAGGGTACTTTGCATGACTCCACCATGGAGTACATTTCAGTGTTGCGAGCCCAACGACTGGTTGACCAGGGTTGCGATTCATATCTTGCTTTTGTTCGGGAGGTGTCTGATCAGGAGCCGATGATACAGGACATCCGAGTAGTCTCAGAATACCCTGACGTATTTCCTGATGAGCTACCAGGGCTACCTCCTGAGTGGGAGATCGAGTTCGAGATCACATTGTTGCCAGATACACAGCCGATCTCTATGGCACCATATCGCATGGCACCAGCTGAGTTGAGGGAGCTGAAGGTGCAGTTGCAGGAGTTGCTTGACTTGGGATTCGTGAGGCCGAGCACTTCACCTTGGGGTACTCCGGTTTTATTTGTCAAGAAGAAGGATGGATCCATGAGACTGTGCATCGACTACAGGCAGCTGAACAAGAGAACGGTGAAAAACCGTTATCCTTTGCCGCGCATCGATGATTTGTTCGACCAGCTCCAGGGATCTTCGGTTTTCTCGAAGATCGATCTTCGCTCAGGCTACCATCAGCTGAGGATTCGCGAGTCGGATATTCCGAAGACAGCCTTCAGGACTCGCTATGGACACTACGAGTTTGTGGTGATGCCGTTTGGGCTCACCAATGCACCTGCGGCTTTCATGGATATGATGAACCGTATCTTCCGTCCATACTTGGACAAGTTTGTAGTGGTGTTCATCGATGATGTGCTCATCTATTCACGGAATGAATGGGATCATGCGAATGATCTACGGATTGTCTTAGATACATTGCGGGAACACAAGCTATACGCCAAATTGAGCAAGTGTGAGTTCTGGTTATCCCAGGTCTCATTTTTGGGGCACATCATTTCTGGAGCAGGCATTGCAGTTGATCCTGCGAAGATAGATGCAGTTATGTCTTGGGAGCAGCCCAAGACAGTTACTCAGATACGGAGCTTTCTCGGACTAGCAGGTTATTACAGACGCTTCGTCAGCGGATTTTCTCGCATCGTCCGTCCATTGACACAATTGACGCAGAAGGGAGTTCCATTCATTTGGAACGATTCATGTGAGCAGGCCTTCCAGACCTTGAAGGAGAGATTGACTACAACGCCTATTCTTGCTCTTCCTTCAGGTACTCAGGACTATGCAGTCTATACAGATGCATCTGGGGAAGGTCTAGGAGCAGTACTGATGCAGAGAGGACAGGTGATTGCTTACGCATCACGGCAGTTGAGACCGCATGAGCGGAACTACCCCACGCATGACTTAGAGTTGGCGGTAGTTGTCTTCGCCTTGAAGATCTGGCGCCACTATCTATATGGGGTGAACTTCGAGATTTTCACAGATCATAAGAGCCTAAAGTACATCTTTGATCAGAAGGAGTTGAATATGAGACAGCGTAGATGGCTCGAGCTGCTGAAGGATTATGATTGCACGATCTCTTACCATCCCGGTAAGGGAAACGTGGTGGCTGATGCACTTAGCAGGAGAGCGCATGCTGATGGTACGACGAACTGGCTATACACGTGGGATACGCTTGCAGCTTTGACCGATTGGCATCCTCAGGAGAGCGCATCCATTTCTACCGCCGTGCCTCCACGATACAGCAGTCTTTGGGATCGTATTGTTGAGGGCCAGAAGACCGATCCTTGGATTCATGATAGATACATGCGCGCCATCAAGGACGAATTTGACGACTTTGTTGTGACGGAGTCTATTTTATGGAAGGCAGGACGGGTCGTTGTACCCAATGATGAGCAGCTTCGCAGAGACATTCTCGATAAGGCACACAGTTCACGGTTATCTATCCATCCAGGCAGTACAAAGATGTACCGTGATCTGCGTCGACATTTCTGGTGGGATGGAATGAAGTGTGATGTGGCGCTACATGTTAGCAGATGCATGACCTGTCAGATGGTCAAGGCTGAGCACAGGAGACCATCAGGATTACTGCAGTCTCTCCCCATTCCCGAGTGGAAGTGGGAGAGCATTTCTATGGATTTTGTCACGGGTCTGCCGAAGACACCAGGTGGCCATGATTCTATATGGGTCGTTGTTGATAGGTTGACCAAGTCAGCCCATTTCATACCTGTCCACACGACTTACACTCCATCCAGGTTGGCCAAGCTCTATGTACAGAACATTATCAGGCTGCATGGTATACCACGAGAGGTGGTGTCTGACAGGGATTCGAGATTTACATCTCATTATTGGCATCAGTTCATGTCAGCACTACAGACAGAGCTGAAAATGAGTTCTGCTTATCATCCACAGACTGACGGTCAGAGTGAGCGCACCATTCAGACACTGGAGGATTTACTTCGCGCATGCACTTTGCAGTGGAAAGGGTCCTGGAAGGACCATCTGCCGTTAGTAGAGTTCACGTACAACAACAGCTATCACTCCAGTATTGGCATGGCACCATTCGAAGCCCTATACGGGCGGGGATGCCTCACACCTCTCAGTTGGCGTGAGGTAGGTGATCATGCTCTCTATTCCGTGGATCTCTTGGAGGAGACTGCGAGAGCTGTTGATCTTGTGAGACGGAAGCTTCTGACGGCACAGAGCCGCCAGAAGAATTATGCAGATCGTCGGAGGAGAGACTTAGAGTTTCAGGTAATCTAATTATTTTCTCCTCATCCACTCAATTATGATATATATGGGTTCAACTTAATCTCATACTAATGACATTCCTATAAATTATAGGTTGGAGATTGGGTATTTTTACGAGTATCTCCCATGAAGGGAGTGCAGAGATTCGGTGTTCGTGGCAAGTTGGCGCCGCGATATGTTGGACCGTTCGAGATTCTTGCTCGAGTGGGGAAGGTTGCATACCGAGTAGCCCTTCCTCCACATCTATCAGCTATCCATGATGTCTTCCATATATCCAACCTGAGGAAATATGTCCACGATCCTCGGCACGTCATCAGTTACGAGAATCTTGACGTAGAGCCAGATCTGACTTATGAGGAGAAGCCTGTCCAGATACTTGACCGTGCCGTGAAGAAGCTTCGCAGCAAAGAGATTTCATTGGTCAAAGTTTTATGGCACCGACACGGCGTCAAAGAAGCAACATGGGAGACTGAAGCCGACATGCGGGCACGATACCCGCAGCTATTCTGATGTAATCATCAAAACAAGCTTTTGTAATTAGATAAATTATAAATATATGGCTTGTTTTCTCTTTGAGGTTTTTATGGGTTCAAAACCCTTTGAGGTTTTTACGGACATATGAAATTCAAACAAGTCACCGAATAGCCTTAACTCGAGTCTCGAGGACGAGACTCCCTTTGAGGTTTTTATATTTGTAGCATCCGGTTTCCAATCAAACCTGAAGTCGTCCGATTTTGGGTCTAATGAACCCAAAAACGTTGTCGGTCAATACTAAACAACCTAAAACGACCAATTGATCATAAATCAAAAGTCGTTCGGACGAAATCGACCAAAAATCGGTCCCTTTGCAATGCGTGCCGTGAAAAGCCGCGACGCAAATTCGGAAACCGCGAAACGAACCGAGACCGTCATTAGATCCGATTCGACGACACGAGACCAACGGAATCGACCGTTCGTCAATCGGAGGTCATATGATATTTTAAATTACAAAATTTAGTCTTAGACAAAAGCCGTATCCGAAAATTTCGGGTATTCGAAACTCGATCGAAAGTATATCAACATTATACTCAAATTGATCGTCGTCTCGAGACGATCAAAACGAGATGTTGTGCATCAAAATCCGAGGCCCGATGTGCGCGTATGGTCATTTTTTTAGTATTACTAACAAAGAGACTTTTGAAGTAAAATATATATATATATATATTTAAATCCTACTCTAACACATTCAGCCAACTTCAGCCGTAAGTTTTGCCTTCTTTTCATCCCATGTGTCAAATTAATTACATAACACTTGGAATTATATCCCTTTCCACTTGTCAACCATTAAAACCCCTTCCCTTGATTATATAAACCTCAAAGTCCCCTTATTTTTCCTCTCCACTTTCAAGAAAATTCCAACGGCAAGACCTTCATCCATTTCCAGCCGAAAGGGCTGTTCCAGCCCTTTGTTCTTCTCTTTCGGCTCTCATTTCCCTGCTGTTGGGAGTGCTGTCCAGCAATTGGAGATCATTTCTTTGAAGCCAAAGAAGCCTTGCAGGAGAGGAGGAAGTTGTTTCTCCCATTTCAGCCCTACTTGCATGCTTGCTATCCAAATAGATTAGAGAGAGACATAAAGTACAACTCCTTCTCCTCCTCCTCCTTGCTGCCAATCATGCAATTTTACACCATTTGGATGATTTTTTTTAATCAATGGGTTATAATGAATCTCTTCTCTTTCTGTTTGCCTTGCATGTTGCTCATATGAAAGAAAATATAAACTTTAAATCTGCTATTATTTGATAAATTAAAAATTTTCTGTGATTTCAAAATATGAATCAAAAGCTAGATCAAGGGATTCTGATTGAATCTTGAATCTGTTACTATTTGATAAATCAAGATTTTTCTGTGATTTCAAAAATCTGATTCAACTAGAAATTCTGAAACCTTGAATATGCTATTATCTGACAACTTGAGAATTTTCGGAAATTTTAAAATTTGATTCTGTTTGGATCAATGTTGGTTCTCAGCCTTGTATTCTGGGACTCGATCTTAGTCTCATATTATTTAGACGAAATGCCTCAATGATAAATTCCTTCTTATTAACTATGAGCTTGATCTGCTGTTACCTACATAATGAGTTGATAATCTACGTGAGGTTTATTTAACAAATATTTATTTTTTTGTTATCATATGAACCACCTGAAAAATGTGGTCTAAGAAGTATGTATTAAAGGATAGAATTCTTCTGTAACAAAATCCTTCTTAATTGACATCTTTTTATATTCATAATTCTACTTATCCATGTCATGTTTCTGTAGAGATTCACATTTCAGCTAATATCCATTCGTCTTAAATATCAAAATTTTCGCGTTTATAATTTTAATTGTATTAACCTGTTTCAGATTGTCTAACATGTAATTTCTATGAGCAATATTTGATGTATACTTTATCTATATTATTCTATCATACTTTTACCAGATCAATTGATTCACTTGTGCACTTATTGTCTTCTTGATTTTGAATGGTCTTTCTTCTGGATCCAAATTCACATTTGGTAATCTGTATGATTATATTATTGTATGATTATATTATCTTATCACCACTAATCATGGATATCATCAACTATCGGTTCATTCCTTTGCAATACTCAGTTAAACCATAAACTGTTGTACTTGACAAAATATGTATTGTGTTCTATCCAAATTATGGAAAAAAAAAACAGTCTTACTCGTATCCTAGTTAGCATTGAGGTAGTAGTTACACTTGGTAGACTCTTTGAAGTCCACACATGTTCCCTTCGTCTCCTCCAAATATTCATTATCTGTTAAGTAATTATTCATCCCCATTTGAACGGAGAAATCTCTCACTCCTGATCGACCTCCTCATTTATCATTCAGTTGCCTTTCGAATTAGATTTGATTAATTTCCGGTACTAGATACATCCTTTTTAAATTGCTATTGGCCAATAATCACATTAAGTGTAAATAGTGTGTGTCTTGATTTATACTGAGGTTTATAAAGGATTGGAAATTAATCTACGATCAAATGCATCCCTATGGTTGTGAATAAGTGATATCAGATAATCGTGTCGGTCACGGTGAACCTTTTACCTGACTGTGCGAGAGCGCGGTGACTCTCAACTGGGCGGGAGAATAGGAAGCCCAGTTAGGGCAGCGGCCGCCAAGTGCGCGGGTCTAGGATTCCAGTCTTTTACACGGTTTTTACGCGAGCTCGCATTGTTTTTACGCCTCGTTGGGATCCGGACTTTAGACCAGTTCCGCTGACCCTGTCTTTTAGGATACCCAGGCGGGGGATCCTTGGTTTTCAGTTTTTACGTACGAGCTCGTCCGCCCGTACTAGTCGGGCTGTTTTTCTAGAGCGACTTTTCTAGGGAGTCTCTCTCACCCGTCTCAGTGGCGTAGTTGGGGAGTAGACCTATCCCTCTATTGGACCGCGCTTCCAATTAGAGGGCGAGACGGAAGAGCCATTTGCAGGCTTCTTCACCGCTTGAGTTTCTTCGCCAAACAGACTTGGCAATTCTATATCTAGATCATCCATATCTACATCTACAATATCTGGAGCTATATCTGAAACATTGAAGTTGAGAAGTTATGATCAAAAGACCATTCTCTCTACCCAAGAATTTAAATAAATTAATAGATCTCTAAAATCTCAACTTTTCCATTTTTCACTCACCAACATGATCTCTGAAGGAATTGATATATGCATTTATGCTCATGCACTCATGATTACGCAACTGCTATATAAATATGACATATGGGAAATGCCGGGTTCTGGGGGAAAACATTAGAAACGCATTACAAACAAACCTCTTTTTACTTACGCAAGTAGATGTAAATTTTACTGTTAGCACCTTTCTACTTGCCTGCTTTTGTACATATGAAATGTCAAGTTATTTTTATAACTTTTAGGGAGGTACCAGCAATGGCTGACGCCTCTTCTTTCCTATTGTGTGTGGCAGGCAAACAGCCTGCAGTTCAGTAGCCGCTCAGTATATACATGCTTCCAGGAGATATAGTTTATACCCGACGGTATGAATTACTTTGTCTTAGTTTTTGTTCAGATGATGATGTAAATGCTATCTCTTTTGTATCACACTTTGGGATATATGTTGAAATGGAAGATCCTTGTACATGTTGTAACTTGATATGAATATTAATGAAAAGAAAATTTTGGTGCCATTGTCTCTTTTAATTTTTGTGGTTTTGTTGTGGATGTGAATGTCATGTGGATAATTAGCCGCGCGAAAAATTTTCCCTGTATTTGTGCGATTTGTGTGATTAAATGTGAATGATATATTGCGAATTGCGCGTAAACGGGTACCCGGATCCTGAGGGCTCCACAGATGGTTTGACCATTTGCAAAGGAGGTCCGTTGGTGCACCTGTTAGAAGATGTGAGATTTGGGATGTTGAGCCTATTAAGAGAAGTCATGGAAGGCCCAAGAAGTATTGGAGTGAGACTATCCGAAGGGATCATAGTTATTTGGATTTACGCAGTCGAATGACTCACAACATATCTAAATGGAGGCAAAAATCCATATAGCCGACCCTACTTAATTGTGGGAAAGTCTTTTTTTTGTTGTTTTGTTTTACAATCATACTTTTTAGAAGTATGTGTATTTTTCAAGGTGCCAATGACTATATATCTAAATCTTTTCTAAATGAATTTGTTAGTAAACTGCTTGTTGGGATAAATGGTTTCTTTTCAACAAGATGCATGCACTTTACACCTTGTCCTTGTTCCCTCCAACCTGGGGGCATGGAAAGGAAATTTAGGCATCCCTGAAGGAATATGAATTAAATGAATGATTGAGATTGCCATTCCCGTTTTACCCAATATTCTTTCGTTTTCAGCTCTTCAATTTCCAGTTTGCTCCTCAGCTGTTCTTCCGACTAGGTCTCATTAAGTCAGAAACTAGAAGTGTCTTTCTACTTCTCTCCATCTATTCCCTCTCAGGTTGTTCAAATCTAAATGCGCTAACTTAAAAAACCTTCCGTGCTATACATAGGAACAAGTAGGCTTGACCCATTAGGTCATCACACCTATAAACACACGCACATGCTTTCAGAGAAAAATGTCGCACATACACGTAACTCACATGCATGCTTATGCAGGGAGACAGATTACCTTTTACTTGTTAATTGCATGTGTATGTATGGCTTTTTTTTTACACAAACACGTACACATTCTCAAGCAAGGAATCAAGCTGACGTATATTATTGTTTTTTAGAAGGTACATCCCCGGCATATAATCTATTGTTTTCCCAAAATTTTTGACATATTTTTGGGTGGGTGTTTGTATACAAGGAGTTGTTTAAAGTTGACTGTGTATCATTGAAAATCTTTTTAAATATAGAGGTTTATCAACAAATTCTTGAATGCGCTACATCCATAGTGTAATCCGTGCATAGTTCAGAAATCAAAGCTGTTGGGTTTGGAGTAGGTTCCAAGAAAGACAACGTCTTACCCTATGCACTTGGGTGGGTTCTGTGAGGTATTTATGAGAGACCTCTCTTACATTTATAGTTACTGCTAGGAGACATGCTGTTTTGTATGCTAGAATCTGGGTGATTATTTGTATTATACTACTAAAGCTTTCAATATTTGGAATCTTTGGATAACCTGAACCACATATATATATTTTCCTGTTGTATTTTTAATTCTTGTTTCATGACTTTATGTTATGCCCCTTGATTGAATGCATAATTATTACGGGTGCAAATTGATGGATACAATTGCATGTGTTACCATATCTTTATCTGTTTTAAAATACGGATACAAAGATGAATATATTACGAATATTGAAAATCACAAACCATATCCTCAAGTATGGATACATATTCAGTAACACAGTCATAATTCGGATATATGATAATCTCCTTCCATCTTGCATAATGGTTGCAGAAAGCATTTATTTATATATGCAACTTGATAAACTATGTTTTTTCATATATATTTTGCAGGTCAGCTCAAAAACCACCCCAAGGAAAAGGACAGAGAAGGGAAAGCCGTAAGCGTCCTCATTCGGAAGATGATGACTTGGATCCCATGGATCCAAGTTCTTATTCAGATGCTCCTCGTGGAGGCTGGTAACTGTTTACTCTATTCTAGTAAACCATTTTTAACATACTGCTAATTTTTTTTAATATAGGACAGTATTTTTCAGCGAGGTGGAATCAGTCCAAAAATAATGTTCTAGAATAGGTTTGGAAAATCACAATCTGAAAATATATTATGAAAGAGATCTTAAGGAATTTGCTACTTATATTGCTTTTGTTGCAACTTCGAGAGTCTGCATCAATGTTTTATGTTTCAACATCATTTATGAGTTATGCAATGTTATTTGCTGGTACAGGGTCGTTGGTCTAAAAGGTGTGCAACCTCGGGCAGCAGATACTACTGCTACTGTATGTAATTTCATCAATGATTATATGCTGATAATCGGATCCTCTATTGTTACGTAGTCCATTTTATTTGGTTAGAGTCTCCCAGTATTGCCGTTGTTTGGGGGGGGGGGGTATTGCATGTTATTTTGTTATGTTTGGAAAAAGGATGTTGCATTTGGCCGCTGGATTTTCTCCTCTCAATGCTACAATGTTGAACTAGCTTCGAGTCCTCAAATTATGTTCTAATTAGGTTGGTTAGTCAATTAGGAGTTAGATAAGGCCTTTTTAAAAGGATTGTCAATCTGTATTGTTATATCTTGCTATTTTCCTTTAAAAATTTTGTGCTACTTTAAGTTTGAGGATTGTCGTATTTTTTTCCATTTTTGTTATTTTCGAGAGCACATCTCTCCAAACGTTTCTATGCATCCTCTGGACACATGCTTTGATTAGAAGTCTCCAGGAGTTTGACTATTCAAAATTCTAGCTTTCCAATCACTTTCTTCTCATTTATTTCTTGTCTCTTCCCTTCTCTTATTAACTCTTGGCAATGTGTCTGTCTTCTCTTCTGCCTCCCGACTCCCACACTTTCCCAGACCAATATCTTCTTTCAAAGTCATTCAGCATAGCATGTTTTCGAACTTTTATGGTTAATTGCTCTCACCGTTGAAAGATATAAAGTAATAATTATAATATCATCCTTTCATGATTGTGACTAATGACAATGTTAAACAGGGTTCTACAAGATTGGAATTTGATATCATCTATGTCCAATCCAGTCCTGACAGATTGAAGTTTCTTTGTAATCCTTTCCAATTCATTTAATACCCAGATCTGTTCCAATCCAATCCAACCCAACATATTATAGATTGGTTTGGATTGGATCTCGTATTAAACGGGTTCTTGTGTTTTTTCTCTAACAGGCAACTTTTTTTTAAAGCTATTCGACAGCCCATTGTCGTGTATTTTATACATTCCACTACTAAGCTTTAAGAACCATGCAAATTGTTAGGACATGTCAAAGGGAAAAATGAGAATCAATCTTTCACGAAGCCCTAGAGCTTTCTTATGTAGGAGAAAAGCTCTATGGGAAATTTACACATGATAGACTGGAAAATAAACAAGTATGAATAAAGACTACGAGATATAAGAATCTCAACACTCTCCCTCAAGCTGGAGCATACATGCTCAGCTTGGAACAACAACGATGAAAAGGACATCTCGCTAGAGCTTTGGTGAACATGCCTGCAATCTGATCTCCTGAAGCAACGTGAGTAGTAGTCTAGTAGATATCAACCCCTTCTAGATCAAGTCACGAGTGTAGTGACAATCTACCTCAATGTGTTTCGTTCTCTCATGAAAGGCTGGATATTAGCAATGAACAATACTGCTTGATTATCACATTTGAGGTGCATAGGAAGGGGTACGTCAATAGTTAAGTCATGCAGAACAGACTTAACCCACATCATTTCTGTACTCCCTTGGATCATAGCACTATATTCTGATTCAACACTGAATCGAGCAACAACAGTTTGTTTCTTACTTCACCATGAGACCAGTGAACTACCAACAAACACAATGAAGCTTGTGGTAGAGTTCCTATCCTTGGGACACCCAGCATAGTCCGCAGCTGCATGTCCAATGATTGTGAGAGATGTATCTCTTCTGAAAAGAAGACCTGCTCCTGGAGAAGATTTCAGGTATCTTAAAATCATGCCCACTGCATCCATATGAGCCTGTCTGTGCTGCTCCATAAACTGGCTGACTCTGCTCACATCAAATGATATATCAGGTCTGGTAATTGTATCATATAACAATTTTTCTACCTGCTCTCTGTATCGCCTCTTATCCACCTCTTCAGAGTCATCATCATAGAGCCTAGCATTAGGATCCATTGGTGTAGTAGCAGGTCTGCATCCCGTCATTCCTGCCTCAGATAAATGGTCAGTGACATACTTCCTTTGCATCATAACGATACCCTGCTGATTTCGTGCAAACTCCAATCCAAGGAAGTAACGTAGTGTACCAAGATCCTTGGTCACAAACTGTTGCCCAAGAAAATCCTTAACTGCATGAATGCCCTGTTCATCGCTTCCGGTAACAATGATGCCATCAACATAAACCAGAATAACAACAATACCTCTCTGAGTTCTCTTAATAAAAAGAGAATGATCTGCAGTGGACTGGAGGAACCCCTTTTGTTCAATCAACTCTGAGAGCTTCTGAAACCAAACCCTCGGACTCTGCTTAAGACCATATATGACCTTATGAAGACGGTACACCATACTAGACTCCCCTTCAGCTGCAAACCCTGGTGGCTGCTGCATGTAAACCTCCTCCTGCAGGTCACCGTACAAGAACGCATTCTTGACATCTAATTAGAAAAGCGGCCAGTAACGTACCACAACAACAATAACAAGAACTCGTAGTGTAGAATGACATGCAACAGGAGAAAACGTATCTTGGTAATCCACCCCATAGATTTGGGTGAACCCTCGAGCAACCAATCTTGCCTTATATCTATCCACAATGCCATCCGCTCGGTGTTTTACAGTAAACACCCACTTGCTACCAACCACATACGCTCTTGGTGGAGCCTGTACAACGCTCTATGTACCACGAGATTGTAAGGCTGGCATTTCCTCCTCCATAGCAAGACGCCAATGGCTACTCTGCAATGCCTCTTGATAGGTCCGTGGTATGGCCACAGAAGACAGTCCCATAACAAACCTCTGAAAATTCTTGGACAGACGATCCAAGGAAACATGTGAAGCGAGAGGATGCATAGTTCAAGTCCGCTTCTGCCTCTGTAGAGCAATAGGTATGTCCAGATCCGCATTATTTGTAGAAGATATAGTATCCATGACACCCTGTAACTCAGTCTGTCCATGCAAATCACTAGTGCCATTAGAGGAACTCAAATGTTCAGTACATACCTCAGGTGGGTTGGGTGATGGAGGCACATGAGCATGGAACCGTCGCTGGTACACCTGCGGAAAAAAATAGGGGACGGTGGAGGTGGTGGTGGAGGCAGTGGTGGAGGTGGCGGTGGTGGAGATGGCTGATTAGGAGCTGGTGGTGGAGATGGCGGATTATGAGCTGGTGGTGGAGATGAAATAGTGATCGGAGAAAGAGGCATATAGACCTCTTCTCCATCTTCTTACGGAGTAAGCTGGTCACCTGTCAGAGAGAAATACATAATGGACTCAAAAAGGTGACATCGGCACTGACGTAGTACCTTCGCCGAACATGATCGAAGCAACGATATCCCTTTTGGGTCTTAGAATTCCCAACAAACACACATTTGACAGCTCTGGGAGAGAACTTGTCAAGACCAAGAGACATTTGATGAACAAAGACTACTGAACCGAAAACACGAGGTGTAAGCGAGAAAAGATCCATCTCGGGAAACACAATCAAGAATGCGATCTTCTCCCCCAGAATCGAAGAAGGCATACGATTAATCGGATAACAAGCAGTTAGAACCGTATCTCCCCAGTATGAATGAGGAGCACGTCTCTGAATCAAAAGGGTTCTGGTAATATCCAAAAGATGGCGATGTTTCCGTTCAGCCATCCCATTCTGTTGAGAAGTGTATGCACAAGACGTCTGATGCACAATACCATGAGACCTAAGGAATTGAGAAAGCTGAGTAGTGCAAAATTCAAGTGCATTATCTGAACGTATAAACTTGTTTTTTTGCTGAAAAAATGTTCCTTATTTCATTAATAAAGGACTGAATAACAGAACCGACATCAGATTTATTCATAAGAAGAAAGACCAAGACAATCTCGAAAACTCATCAACAACAGCAAGATAAAATCTGTGCCCTTGAAGATCAGGGACATGACTGGGACCCCAAATATCAAAATGGATTAACTCAAACAGAGTAACATACTATGACTACTTCGACCCTGACGACTCTGAAAAGTGGAACAATGATGCTTCCCAAGATGGCAGGCCTCGTACTGGAAAGTAAAGCGAGGAGAAATATGTGGAAGAACATGACTCAGCTTCTGTAGAGGAAGATGACCAAATTGAAGATGCCGCATATATGGTGAAAAAGAGCAAGAGCGAAGAGAAGAAACACCAGCATATGGAGATTGCACTAGTATGTATATGTCCCCCCTTGCTCAAGTTCAGTTCCAATCACTCTGCCCGTGAATATGTCATAAAACACAAGAGCAGATGGATCATATATGGCACGATAGTGTAAATCTTTGGTGATTTGACTAATTGATAATAAATTCATTGAAAAATCAGGAGCATAAAGGACATTCTAAAGCCTCAATCCTTGAGTCAACTGCACCTCCCCCTGACCAGTAATGGGAGAATGCGTCCCATCTGCTATCACTACTGACCGTCCTGGCTGAGTCGGACGAAAAACACAAAACTGGCCTCTGTCACCACACAGATGATGGGATGCTCCGGAATCCATGATCCATTCTGACAAGTCTGCCCTATAACAACTAGTAAGGGCATATGCTATAACTGACGTAGAAGCTGATGCAGAGGCAGCTACATCTGAAGATCCTTAAGGAGAGCTGGTGGAACCAGATATAATAGGCATAATCTCCCTTAGTTGCGCCACAAGCTCGTCAAATCTCTGGTCAGATACATGTGATGGACTCCCAACATGTTGTGTCTACTCTGCAACTCGAGCTGAAGCAGGAAACCAATGCTTAGAATAACATGTTTCCTCAGAATGATCTGGCCTGTGGCAGTAAGTGCATGGCTGACGAGATCGACCACCTCTTCCTCTACCCCGGGTAGGGCCTCCCCTACCACGATATGGTATAGGGCTTCCTCTACCACATGATACATCCATAGATGAAGATGTCTGAGACTGTGAAGTACCACCAGAAGATATAGACAGTCTACTCAATCTACGACATGCCTCCTCCATAGGAGGTATGGCAGCATCAGTAAGAATCGGGCACGAGCTGCGTCATTCTCCAGGTCAAGGGCTGCTAGAAAGACCCCAGTCATTACAAAGTCTCTGTACACTTTGAGCTGCTCTAGCGTAGCATGGGAATGTATCCATGTAGCTTCTCAAACATACCCCTCAAAGAAGTATAGAGGGTATGAAGGGGGCGACCATTCTGCTTCGAAGTGAATATATCATGCTGAAGCTGCAGTATCTTCGATTCATTCTTTGCTGGTTAGTATGTAGCGGCGAGAATATCCCACATAGCCTTTGCAGTAGGCTGACTCAAAATATCATTGGCTATCTCCGCGGACAGAGTCCTGGATAGCCATACACATGCATATGCATCATCTGCCTCCCATGAGGCATTTGTTCCATTCTTGTCACGTGGCTCCTCTGCAGTGAGGATGTGCTTTTTGCCATTGCATTGCATCAAACTCATGAACTGCATGGCCTACAGTTCATAATTCGTTCCATCCATCTTCACAATTGGTGCCAGACCTTTGAAACAACCCAGGGGTGGATGATGAATCTCCATTTCATCACCTTAATTCTATCATTTTGGCCTCAAAAACTCCGGCAAATGCATGTAAATAGCATCAAATTGCACATAATAGCATTCATGATTCATTGTATTAATTCCACATTAAATAAGGTTTTTAATGCCAAAATTATAGAATAAAGAGAAGAAAAGAAAAAGGAATAAAATATTGCAAATATTTTATGACCCTAACCCCGAGACCAAGTCCAGAATGGAAGTGGTCGACAAGGAATAAAGTAGGGGGAGATAAGGGCCAGTATACAATAAATACTTCATTTATTAATTCATTTATTTATGCATTTTTGGCACCTATTTTGTACATAATTATTTATTCATTAAATGAAGAAACTTTGTACATGAAAGTTGTAGATAATAATGTAAATAAAAATACAAAATTGAGTTTGTGCAAAAATAATACCCAGTGTACATTTTATACACAGAATAAAAAGCTAAAATCTCAACTTCACAGACCCATATCTTGCAAATAAAAACTCCAAATCACCCAAACTCACCTTTAATTGTATATAGCATTTCATGAACTATTTTATAAAATTGGTTTCATGATTTTTGTAGTCCATATGCAGAAGTTAGGTTTTTGGCCCTTCTTGTATATAGGACTGATTAAAATATTCATTTTTATTCAATCTGGATTATGTGTATAAATTCATATTTTTAGAATTTTGTAAATAATGTACATAATGCATACACATATTAAAAGTGAAGAAAAACCAAAATTTATTTGTAAAATAAAATAAGACTACAAATTCATAGACAAAATACCTATGCTATATACCTATATATAAATAAAAAGGATTTTTACCCTTGATTCTTTTACTCTTTTATATTTTTATAATAATGTATACATTATACATAACTCATCAAAAATACAAAATCAAAATAAAAATCAAGAACATACAATATATAAATAGAGTGTATAAAATATATAGATAAAACACCTATAAGTATACCTACATACTCCTATACCTATTTATTTAAAAATATAAGTAAACTCATAAAACTCAAACAAAAATACCTTTATACTCACAAAAATAAATTATAAATTTATAAAATAAGCCAATAAAATAATAAAAGAGAATAAACAAATTAAAAATAAAATACATGAAAATACATGGAAATACATACATATACATATTATTCAAATAAAACTATAATAAAACACCTCGAAAAATTCAATAAAAATCATAAATAAATACTAGATGAAATAATACACATTTTTTATTTTATAAGAAAAAATTAGTAAAATCATTTAGGGCGTCAAATAAATCAATCTTCCATCAGATTTGCTATTTTGTCTCGTAGCGGCTGACATGGCCCAATGAGGCGCCGGCCTTCGTTGACTCCCTGGTCAACTGTCCCATCTCTCGCATGGCGTCTCTGAACTGTCTACTCCCCTGATTTCATGCCTTTTTCCCGGGCACACCATCCATCAATCGATAATGCTTCCTTCACAAGAATTGTTCCTTAATCTTCCATGATGCCCGCCGAAATCATAGATCAACGAGATGTTCATTGGATCAGTCAATAATCGGCGGGTAATAAGGCCTCTTGCCATTGTTTATAAATAACAAGCTCCGCCTCCTTCCTCATTTTGGCCACTTTTTATCCAATCTCAAGCCTTGATTCTAGTCCTAGGACATTCCTCGTGACAGGGGGAGTGAGCTGGTGCCTCGAATCGGCCGGAGAGAGGAGGATTTTGACGCGGCGGAGCTCCGGCGTCCGCCCTGCTCCCTGGAGGCCCCCAGGTATAAGAGCTGACCTTCTATGCATTTTTAGTTAGTCTTAGATGTTAGTTTTTCATTCCAGTCATTAGATTAGGTTTTAATTCATGCTTGTAACTTAAAAATCGAAATTCGAAGTTCGCCGGAGCTCAGCTCCGACGACTTCTCCACTGTGGTTCCGACTGTTTCCGACCGCCTCGTTCACCCCATATCGTTCCTCGACGCCTTCTCCATCTATTGCGCACATTCGTCCAACCCAGGACTCTAGGTCCTGGCGAATCGGGGCTCCTCCTCCGCCGTTCGCCGGAGCCCCTCCGCCCACCTTCATTTTGCATCGTAGCTTCAAAACCCCGGGTCGAGGAGAAAGCTCTCTCGCCCACGGTTCTTCCTGTGCAGATACTTCGAAGAATCGAGCCCAACTGGACTCGCACGGATCCGGGAAGAGGTTCCTGGGGGCCCATTTCTTCTCCGACCTCGCTCCATCGACTCGGACCCCCAGGAGCCATGAGACCACCATCAGTCGACGCGGGACGCTTCCAGCCACCTTCGGAACACCTCAGACATGCCGGAGAACCCTGGAGGAGCCCAAGCTCATCGATCCAAGCTCGCCAGCTCCGAGCTTCTTCCCCGTTCTTCCAGGGGGCTTCAGCACCGTCGGATCAGGAGGCGAGCCCCAGATCAAAGGAGAGCCGTTCGATGAAGATCAGCCTCGACCGTCAGATCAACCAGAAGCTTCTAATCTACACCCTTCATCGACGAATCGGCGTCGACCGTCCGATGGCTGCCACGTGGATAAGTGGCGCCTCCAGCGCCGCAGGATGAAAAGCTTTGTTTAGGGGTAAATTTCACATCCACCCCCCTCGCTTTTTGTATTTAGTATTTAATCTAAAAAATAAAAATCTCAGTTGTAAATAAAATGTATATTTTGCAAATGGACCCCTTATGTTTTCATATTTTCACTTTAGTCCTTCCACACCTCACGTGCAGCAACCACGTGAGGCGCGTGAAATTTTGCATCTTTACCCCGCCGGGTTTCTGTATTTATTAAATGGTCCTGAAAATAAAAGTCCACGTGTATTTTTATTGTAATTTTTGCATGTATGCCCCTGCGAACTATTTTATTTGCAAAAATACCCTTGCCAGGCCATTTAATTTTTGAATGCTTTGTCTATTTATTTTGTGCTCTATATTAAGTCAAAAAATCTTGCAAAAATAGACTTAAGCTCCTGTTAGTGTACCCTTGCACGCCATATTTTTAATTTTCCATTTGGTTGCATTTTTGCATTTATTAAAAATCAAAAACATGCCTTTTACTCACTGTCTAGATTATAAAATCCCAAAAAAATATCAAAATGCCTTGAAAAATTCCAAAAAAATTCCCTATGGTGTATTTTGAGCTATTTTAGTGTCAGTCCAAAAATCCCTAAAAATCTCAAAAGGAAAACCTTAAAAATGCAAAAATACCCAAAAACTTCAAAAAAATATTAATAATCAAAGAAAAATAAGAAAAATATAAACTCAGGCTCTATTTATGCTATATTTTATCTTCTTTATTAGAAAAATAGTGTGGAAAATTTTTGAGTCTTGTAACTATTTTTAATGTTCATTTTTATTATAGCCAGACCTTATTCCACTGTTTGCTATTATTTAGCTAATTAAAAATACTAAAAATATTCTAAAAAATGTCCAAAAATCACAAAAACAGTAAAAAATGATGAAAAGGCTAAAAAGACTTTATCTCTTAATTTTTGACTATTTTTAAGTTTTTTTGTAAGTATTATAATATCCCTTTATGTATATATATAAGTATTTCCTAAAAAATTATATATATATATATATTATCTAATTATATTATTATTATCCATATATATATATAAAAAAACAAAAAAATAATAAATAAAAAAAACATATATATATATATATATTTAATTAATTAAAAACCCACTTCACACAAGGATGACTCATTCGCACATGAAGGCTCATGCATTTTGTATTGCTCTCTGTGGTTCGACCTCTACATGCTTGTTCCCTATACAGTTTATGGTAGAGTAAATAAAGATTAATTCACATTTATTTTCAAGCTTGATTGTGGTATTACTTTGTTGTGGGTTAATTGCTGGTTGACTGGATGATTTGTGAGCGGTCGCCTCAGCGACACACTTTTTATTATTCATGGTGACCCTCGCTAATCTCGTGGTTATCAGATGGCGCTGTTGCCTGGGAGCAATGAGTATAGCCTAATCCATGTTGGCATTCTTGTATAAAAAGATTCTTGATTTATTATTCATTCTTGTGAGCAGCTATTTCTATTGCTATTAATCACCGTGCTTCATTTCTTCATTTATTGTGATTATTTTCTCTACTCTATTTAATTGATTGAGCTTTACTAATGCATTCTTTTTGTGACTTTGATGCGAGGGACCGCCACGCGAGGATGGCCTCTTAGGAGGCCAATGCAGCCAAGCTTGGAGGAGGATGGTCTTCTTCTCATGACCATCTGGAGAGAGCACCAAAGAAGCGGGGAGATGGGTATTAGTTAGAGCTAGGTATTTAGGATTATTTATTTTGTAATTCATGGTGAGAGAGAGACTATTTTGGCATGTATATAAACAAGACTCTACTCTTCACAATGAGGTCCAGTGCCCGGGTGATTGTTCACCTGGGGGCCTCATCGCGGCTTTTTCGAGTTTTCGTCGCCTTCTTTTATTTTGTTTCCCGCAGTTTTGAGCTTTCCGCCTTTCTTTTACTTTGTTTTGTGTGCTTGTAGCCCCTAGATATAGGTTGCTTGACTCGGTAGGTAGGTCCAAACACTAATAAGATGCATGTTCCTATAGTTCACTTCGCTTGGATCTAGTCAAATTTAAACAAGTTGTTGATCTGTCTATTAGCCCTCTGTGCCGTAGCGAACCCTGTAAAGCGCTTTCTCCTACCCTCAATTTGTTGAGCAGAGAGGGGTGAGGCAAGACCGGACTCTCTTGGGCTAGAGATGAATGAGCAACTTATGTTTCTTCACGCTAATAGCAGCTTATGTTTAGGGCGATTTTGTGCCTTGCATACCGACATGTAGATAGGTTTAAAAATTCTGTTTTGCATACCACATGGAGAGAGCTGGGATGCACTGTAAGTCTTCTAACTCAGCATGCATCATTCGGTTCAATGGTGAGATTTCCATCATGGAACCACTTGCACGGCTTTTCTGCTATCTCCCTCTGATTTTGAGCACCTAGGACTTAAAGGAAAATCTACAAAAACGTTAGGCGCTGGTATGAAACAGATCCAAAAAAAAGTGAAAACCCAAAAATTAAAACAAGGGGACTGCTAAATAAACTTTGACCTTAATTAAAATCTGTAATGGACTATCATTGTACCGGGTTTATAAAGCCCTCATTGTTTTCAGATACCTTGGAGGGGGACCAAAACCCTACTCCCTGAGCGAGTGCGACCCCTAAGGATTAAAGCCCAAAACCCAGTCTACAACTGCCTTGTGTATCGCCTGGATTTCCGAAGTATTGACGCTTCTATCGTACGTAGGCGAGTAGGACTTGGTCACCAATGATGACTCTCTGTTGTGAGAGCATCGACCCTGTCCGAAGTATTGAGCATAGGACACGCCTTCACGGGGGTGTCTGTCTCATCGTCCTGCGTCCGAGTAGGTTCTTGCACGCTCACGGGTGATTCCGTTGCGAGCGAGAACCGAAGTATTGGTTTCGCCTATCGGCTTCCTCTCTCTCTTCTTTGGCTGAGTAGGGATCCAGGAAGGGTTACAAGGACTCCAAAAAGTACAGACTACATGTTACACAGGAGGAGGACAAGTACGGGATACTCTTCTGGCAGTACTCTCTCTCCTATAGGGTAGCGTACTAAGGACTTGTTATAAGATATGCCTGAAAAATAACAACTCTAAAAATGAAAAGATAATAAATAGTCGAGCTTTCACGGCTTCACATGGCGTGAGTTGGTGAACCCAATTTTGTATTGTGTCTGTATGGATCTAGATTAAGGTTCAAAGATCAAAGTCCCGCGCCTTTGCGCAAATTTTGTTATGTCTTCCTTTGACCACCCCGCTCGACCGAGCCTTTCTACTGTTTTGCACTCCTTTTATTCCTCGTTAACCATCGTATCCTTCTTCCAAAATCCGACATTCTCTTGTGCTTCGCGAAGTTGATTTATGGATGGTTTCGTCGGGACCATGCCGACACCTACATCGATTCCATGGACTCAACTCCGCCAAGAATTTCGAGGCGATTCCCGAGAATCCGACCCGGACTTTGCGGATCGATCTCCAGACTCCTCGTTTTCTACCTTTCTCTTGGCCACCCAATAAACTGGGATCACTTTTGTCCCATTTTTGTCGTTGTGAATGGGAGTCGATTACAGTTTACATCCTTTTTCCATTCACAACATGCTGGGGTTGACCCGAATTCCAGCTTCATCACGGCAGCTGAACATTAATTGCAAGTGATCTGATTCGAACCATCTCATTATGCAGATAGAAGACAGTGCGAGCCCTGGAGACTACTCCGGAGTTCATCTCGTCCGACTCAGATCCTGACATGGCGCCAGGAGGAAAGGGCAAGGGTCAGCAGCAACCACCAGAGGGACAGGTGCCAGATCAGAACCAAGTCAATGCACAGTTGCTGGCATCTATCCAGGCCATACAACAACAGCTGACTGAGCAGGACCTTACGCAGACCGCTTTCCAGGACATGTTGAATGATATGATGAACCGTGACGACGGAGGAGGAGGCCGAGGCAGAGGAGGCAGGGGAGGAGGAGGTGGAGGTGGAGGAGGTGGTGATGACCACAACGATGATCCAGAGTTCCCACCACAACCGAAGCTGACACTCAAAGAAACCTACAATCCGGGAGACAGCCAGATGACCGAGTGGATTCTCATTCCACCGGTACACGCTCACTTTGAGCTGAAGCCCCAATTCATAGCCCTTCTCCCTGCATTCCATGGCAACACCAATGAAGAGCCATACATTCACCTCCAGCAGTTCTCCCGCATTTGCCGCACCACCCACTATCCGAATGTCCCCCTGGACATTGTCAAAATGATGGCTTTCCCCTTCAGTCTACAGGACAAGGCCCTTTATTGGGTCAATCATTTGGGAAAGGTCGTGACGACCTGTGAGGAGCTGAAGTCCGCCTTCCTGCACAAGTATTACCCTCTCGGTCGGCTCAACCAAATGCGAGCCCGTATTAGCAATTTCTCCCAAGGAGCACATGAGTCAGTACACGAGGCTTGGGAGAGATTCACTGATCTGCAGGAGAAGTGTCCCCACCACGAGATCCCTAAGACCAGCTTGGTCCAGCATTTCTTTGGGGGACTCAATATTGAAAGCCAAAGGCTCGTGGACGCAGCATGTGGGGGCTCCCATTTCAATAAGGATGAAGATGTTGTCTGGCAGATTTTTGAAGAAATGGCCGAAGGAGAGGCCGCCCTCTCTTCATCCAAGGCATACCAGAAGCAGCCCCAGATCCTCCAGAAGCAAGTGCACATGGCTGCATCCAAGGAAGCAGAGAGAGATGAGAGCTCCAACCTCAGCATCATCGGGGGCCATCTCTCTAAGGTTGACATAATCGAGAAGCGATCACAAGACCTTGAAAAACTCGCTGTGATCGAGAAGAGGACCCAGAACCTGGATAAGCTCGATCAGATCAACAAGTACCTCGAGCTGTTGGTCGGTACGATCAACTCTGTCTAGTCGGCTACACCATCAGACGCTCCCGCTGAGAGGAAAGACGAGCAGCAACCGCAGCATCAGCCTCAGCCGATCCAGCAGCCACCGGCAGTCCAACACGTGTACTACGTGCATGCGCCCGACCAGGGCCAGCCGCAGCAGCAGATGGTCGTTTACCAGCCAGAGTTTTTAATTCCTGATCCAGTTTTCCCACCACCACCCCTGATCCAAGAAGTCAATGGGGTATGGACGAATGATGCACAGCCGACCCGTCCTCAGGGACAACCCCAGGGTCAGCAATTTGCCAACCGGCAGTACCACCAACCTCAGGGTGGTCGTTTTGGCCAAACCTCTCAGCCTCACCAGCAACACCAGCAGCCTCCCCAGTTTGCACACCAATGGAGGCAGAACTTTCCATATCAGCAGCAGCCGCAGTACCGCCATCCACAGCCGTATCACCAGTATGCGGCTGCTCAACCTCAACCATACTAGCAGTATCCACCTCCGTCGTACCAACAGCTCCAACTTCCTGCTCCACCACCGCAACACCACCAGCAGCAACCTCCCCACCCATCTACCCAACAGCAGCGTGGTCTGCACGCTGAATCTTCTGATGTGTCCCCTACTAATCCCACCATGGAGTGTCTGGCCCAGCTTGTTAAAGGGCTTGCGGACATGACAAAGCGGCTTGATGACCTGACCGCCACCCGCACTACCATTCCGGCGCAGGTCGAAGCCAACCCCAACAATTTCAAGAAGAAAGAGCAGGTAGAATGTGATGTCCAGTCCGTGTCTGAGAATGATATTACTGTTTATTCTAATTCTGTTACTCTCAGGAGCGGTAGGGCCTTGCCTCCGCCTGCTACCAGATGTGAGGTGAATAAAGAAACAGGTGGATCGTCATCTTCCGCATCAGCCGTGCCAGCTCCAGGGGCGGGTGAGGAGGAAGAAGAAGGAGAAGCCAGTCCAGCCGTCGTGCCATGTCATCAGCCTCAGCCAAAAATACAAAAAAATCAGCAAAAACAAAAACAACAAAAGAAGCCTGTAGCAGAAGCGAAGCCGCGCCAGCCTTGGAGGAGCCGCCAGCAGCAGCCGATCCCTCGCCAGCCGATGGAGCCGACGCTACCCTTTTTGATCGCCCAGCAGCACCAGCATATTCAGATCCAGCTTGTACTCCTTTTTGTAGTTCGGATGCACAATATTCTGTGGGCGATGATTTTGATGTAGATAAGAACTCTAATTTTCCTACCAGTAATGTGAATATTCCTTTTCCGCATGCAATACAAAAATCCAAAAAAATTGCAAAAAGAAAAAATGCATTGTCTGATCCAGGTGTTGTGGACATTTTAGATAAATTGACTGTTGAGATTCCCTTGTTGAAGGCCGTGGAATACATGCCAGCTGTAAAGAAAGGACTGAAAGAGGCATGTACTAACAGGCGTCAGCCAACGCAGGACAACAGACGCCGAGAAGTAGAGAAGCACGTCCTATCCATGGCCACAGTTGCAGCAATCAGCAACCTCCCCCAGAAGAAGCAAGATACAGGTGCACCTCTGATCAGTTGTGTGATTTTTGACCAGGTTTTCGAGCGCACTCTTCTTGACAGTGGTTCTTCCATCAACCTTCTGTCCTCCTCCATAATGCAAGAATTCGGGCTGGGACCGCTCAAGCAGACACGAATGATCCTTCAGTTCGCTGACCGATCCGTTAAGCGGCCCCGAGGTTTGTTGGAAGACGTGATAGTTACCGTGCAGGAAATGAAATTCCCAGCTGACTTTGTAGTCCTTGATATGGACTCGCCTGCACCACTGCTCCAGACTCCTATCATCCTTGGCAGACCATTTCTTCGTACTTCAGGTGCCGTGGTTGATTACGGGTCTGGAAAGATCACTTTCAGCTCGGACACCCAGCAAATCACGATCAATATGAACAAGGAGCAGAGTGCCACAACTGATGAGAGCCAAGCAGCCTCAGAAGCAGACTGTGATTTTATTGCAGAGATCAGAGACTCAGAATTATCACTGGACGATCCATGGACCCGAGAAATCCTCACTCTTGAGGAGGACTTGGAAAGCACAGTCAGCATATGCTCCGATGATTTGTGGGAGACGGATTCTCAGATGCAGACGCATCTTCTTGAGCATTCACTCCAGACCGAACATGATCAGCTTACCGCAGAACCGTTCGGTACATCACTGGGATCTCAACAGGATGTTGAGGATGGTAACAGCCTCAAGGTACATCCCACCACCAGCATGGTATCAGAAGTGACCGATAAAGTGGACAGATCAAAACCAGAACTCAAGCCACTTCCTGTAGGCCTGAAGTATGCTTTCCTTACGGGTGAGGAACAAATGTATCCGGTCATCATCAGCAGCAGGCTGAATCCGGATCAGGAATCTCGACTTCTCGAGGTTCTAGAAAAGAACCGCAAGGCACTTGATTGGAGCGTATCAGACCTCCGAGGGATAAATCCAGCTCTGTGTTCACACCATATCTATTTAGAAGAAGATGCCAAGCCGTCCCGCGAATTGCAGAGAAGGCTGAACCCTAACCTTCGGGACGTAGTCATGAAAGAAATCACGAAATGGTGTGACGCAGGCTTCATCTATCCCATCTCCGACTCAAAATGGGTAAGCCCGCTGCATGTAGTTCCCAAGAAATCATGGCTTACCGTGGTCACAAATGACAAAGGAGAGGAAATTTCAACTCGGGTACCAACCTCCTGGCGGGTGTGTGTTGACTACCGCCGGCTTAATGCAACAACCAAGAAGGACCACTTCCCCTTGCCTTTCATTGACCAAGTTTTGGAAAGATTAGCAGGCAAAGAGTTCTTCTGCTTTCTGGATGGGTACTCCGGGTACAACCAAGTGGCGATTGCCCCTGAGGATCAAGAGAAGACTATCTTCACTTGCCCGTTCGGCACCTACGCCTTCAAGAGAATGCCCTTTGGATTGTGCAATGCACCTGCAACCTTCCAAAGATGCATGTTAGCAGTCTTCGCCGAGATGGTAGGCAGTTTTCTCGAGGTGTTCATGGACGATTTCTCTGTCTATGGTGATAGTTTCGATTCTTGTCTTGAGCACCTAGACAGAGTGCTTCAGAAGTGCAGAGAAGTCAATTTAGTACTCTCATGGGAAAAGAGCCACTTTATGGTCACAGAGGGTATCGTGCTGGGCCATGTCGTTTCCAAACGTGGCATGGAAGTCGACTCAGCAAAGGTGGATGTCATTTCAAATCTTCAGCCACCTCTGTCAGTAAAGAATGTGAGGTCATTTCTGGGGCATGTGGGATTTTACAGACGATTCATCAAGGATTTCAGCCGCATCGCCCGACCTCTGACAGAACTTTTATGCAAGGAGACCGAGTTTATTGTTGATCAGCCAGTTCTCCTTGCCTTCAATCAATTGAAGGAGCTTATCACTCAGGCTCCAATCTTACAGCCCCCCGACTGGACTCTTCCATTTGAGATAATGACCGATGCGTCAGACTTCGCAGTCGGAGCTGTTCTGGGACAGAGGAAAGACAAGGCACCCTATGCCATTCACTATGCCAACAGAACATTAGATGAAGCACAAAGAAATTATACTGTGACAGAGAAAGAATTGTTGGCTGTGGTTTTCGCCTTAGAGAAGTTCAGATCCTATTTGTTGGGATCAAAAGTCACAATTTTCACGGACCACTCTGCTATCCGGTACCTACAGCAGAAGAAGGATGCCAAGCCAAGACTGATTCGTTGGATCCTTCTCCTCCAGGAATTCGATCTGGAAATCAAGGACAAACCTGGAGTTCAGAATGTGGTAGCAGATCACCTCTCCAGAATTGAACAACACGAGCCTCTTCTGAGCAATGCACCTATCACAGAAACCTTTCCTGACGAAGCTATCTTAGCAGTGGATTCTCTCCCTTGGTATGCTGACATTGTCAATTACCTCGCCTCTGGGGTAACACCTTCGGATTGGACGAAGAACCAGAAAAACAAATTCATGTCGACCATCCGCTTCGACCAATGGAAAGATCCTCTTTTATTCAGAGAAGGAGCAGATTGTATTTGTCGCAGGTGTATCCCTCAGACGGAGCAATCAAGTGTCCTCGAGCATTGTCATTCGCTCGAATCTGGTGGACACCACTCTGGAGATCGTACGGCAGCAAAAGCATTGCAGTGTGGCTTCTGGTGGCCCACCTTATTCAAGGATGCAGCAGAGTTTGTTAAAAGATGCATTGACTGTCAACGACTGAAAGGTACACTCACTGCCAAAGATTCAATGCCCCTGAAAATCATTCAGATAGCAGACGTTTTCGATGCATGGGGCATTGACTTCATGGGACCTTTCCCTAACAGTCAAGGTTTTGAGCACATCCTTCTTGCTGTAGATTATGTGAGTCGTTGGGTTGAAGCTATTCCCGCCCGAGCCGCCGACAGCAAAACAATCTGCCAGTTTCTGAAGAAGAACATCATTTCGCGGTTTGGGATACCAAAAATTCTCATCTCAGACGGGGGTAGTCACTTCATCAACAAAGAGGTTAGGAAATTAACGAAGGAATACGGCATCGATCACCGTGTCGCATCTCCTTATCATCCGCAGACCAATGGCATGGCGGAGTTATCCAACAGAGAAATCAACACCATATTGCAGAAACTTGTTAGGCCAAACAGAAAAGATTGGTCTCAACTCTTGGACTCAGCTCTATGGGCTTACTGTACGGCCTACAAGTCTCCCTTGGGCATGTCGCCCTACCGTCTTGTATATGGGAAACGAAGCCATCTGCCCGTGGAATTAATTCACAAATCTCTTTGGGCAATTAACAATTGTAACTTGGACTCACGAAGAAGTGGTCAGAAGAGAAAAGAGATCTGAACAAGCTCTTGGAATTCCGGGACTGTGCATACGATAACACCTTGATGTACAAGGAGAAGGTGAAACGCTGGCATGACCGGCACATCAGACGAAAGACCTTCGACGTTGGCCAGAAAGTGTGGTTATTTGATGCAAAGTTGCGAATATTCCCAGGTAAATTAAAGAGTAAGTGGACAGGGCCATTCCGAGTAAGTGAAGTGCGTGACAACGGAAGCATCGCTATATCAGAATTGTCCCCTGACGCACAGCCCTTCGTCGTCAACGGCCAACTACTGAAGCCGTACTTGGAACCAGATGCATTCTTGGCCGTTGTAGACTCGATCCAGTTAGTGCACCACGATGATATCTCCTCAGCACCTGTAGCACCAAAAGATTCAGACGATGTACTCCAACCACCATTTCTCTGATTTTCTTCTTTTCTTCTTTTCTTCTTTTCCTTTTCTATTTTCTTTTTCTATCTTAAAAAGGTGCCGCCCTTGTAGACAGGTTTTCTATCCTTAGGACGTACTTTGTCCTAAGTATAGGGGGATGTGCACCTAGAGTTTTCATTTCGGCCCGATCCTCTCCATTGTCTCCTCTTCTTGTCTATACTTAGGAGTATCTTACCCTAAGTATAGGGGGAGACAATTTGAGTACAATCAGTATATTCCCACCCTTGACCTTCCCTGCTTTTTGTACAGTCTGCTATACTTAGGATTATTTGATCCTAAGTATAGGGGGGACGGTCAACTTCTCATTCATTCATTTTACTCATATTTATTCTTTAGATCTGTCTATACTCAGTACGAGTTATGTCTTTGCTTTTTCCTTTCGATCTATGAGGACATAGCTCAAGCTAAGTATAGGGGGGTCGTATATACCATGTATATACTAAAAGCCATAACTCATACTGAAAAATAAAATATCACTGCAACATAAAATAAAATGTAAAAAGTAGCTTTATAATAATGAAAGATGATTGTGAGTTCCTCAGACTCCTTGTAATTGTACTGACTATTGAGTCAGAAAAGTGTTTTTGTACGAAACATTCTCCTTTGAAAAATCTTGTGAAATTTGTTTGAAAATAGTGTGTACAGGTATTCAACGTTTGAAAAATTAGTTTTGTGTGTAAAACCTATTTTCTTTGAGTGAAAGCAAAATGTGTGAAAATTAGTGTGCAAATGATTGTGAAAATTTGATTGTCAAAATTGTTTTGAAAAATCTATCTATGTTATGTAAAACCTTTATAAAAGGATTTTCAAATGCGTGTACATGTTGCAAAATTATTTTGGACTAGAGTTTTCAAAAACCCTTGTGAAAATGATTCTCGAATAAGTCTGAGGAATCCGCACAAAAATCTCTCATTTGTAAATAAGAAAAAAAAAGCCTACAAGAACCCAAGCCATATTGTACATCAAATACAATTTTTATTCTTTTGTATCTACTGATTAATAAATCAGATACCTATACAGTATGATTTGAAAAATAGTGTAACCAATTTTGAAAAATTTGAGGTGAAATGATTTCAAATGTGTGAAACTGTATTGATTGAAAAACTTTTTCTTTGTGTGAAGGAAAGGATTTCAAAAACCTATGTGCAAATAGTTTGAAAAATGTTTGTCAAAATTATTGTGAAAATTGTATATATACATATAGTGTGAAAAATCTTTGCAAAAATAGTTTTCAAATGTGTGTAAACGATTGCAAAAATTATCGTGTACTATAGTTTGCAAAATTATTTTCAAAAGCTAATAAGAACACCATTGCAGATACTTGTAAATCAGAAATAAGACACAAACAAATCTTTCTGTACATATCTAAATAAACTACTTCAAACCTGTTAAGCTTTTAGATATGCCTAAACTTTGTATATAAAGCGGCACGCCCGTGTAAATAAGTGTATATACTTTTTGTATGTTTTCAGTTCTTATTTCCTGTGCAAAAATTCTTTGTGTAAAAACATTCTTTGATTATTTCAAAATTTTTGGAAACGAATTGCATCATTCATTGTGCATAGCATAAGCATACCATTCATATTCTTTTTGAGTGAGCTTGATGATTGAATCAGTCTAATAAAGTCTCAAATTGGAGCTCGGTTAGACCTTACCGCACCTAATTGCACTGGAACCTTATGGGAACTAGGTTTAAGGTACTTCAGGTCTACTTAGACTTAATTCTTTGAGAAATCAGGGCTGGGTTCAAGTCACCTCAGTGGACTAACTAGAACTTTTCAAGACACACGTATGACTCTTGCCGACCGTGACCTAACTTGGACACCTGCACCTTTCACTTGGCTCAACTCAGTTAGAGTGGTGAGGGGGTTGGATTTGCCAGTCTGAGACGCACACGGGTGGAAACATTCGTCCTCGTCTAGAGAGGGAAGTGCACCCCAACCTGGTCCAATAGCCATGAGGTCTAAAGACAGGAGATCGTGGGTTGCGATAAAGCTTCAAAAGAGGGATAGTCTACTGGCTCAAGAGGAAAAACTCCTTATGTAAATGCTGCTGTGAATAGTATGTTGAAAAAAAAATGAATGATCAGGCCTGTACAAAAATAAAATGCCTGCAAAGTATGTAGATATGTTGTAAAGCCAATAAGCAAGCTTGAGCTCCAAAGTCAAATATGTAAGCCTGCAGCTGGATGACTTGACTACACTGGTCTTGCATCCCGGGATAGGTAGCTACACTGGCTACCGTCCATTCTTCTCTTCACCCCCTCCTCTTGAGCTGGTTGCCACTTGAACTTAGAAGGGAATACCCTGCTCCTCGAGGAAAGAGCTGTTGGATTGGGGAATCATTGGGTTGTCATTCTGGAGAAGTCAGTTCCTTTATCATTTCAGTTGGGGAGAGCCATTATCACTTACACCGTACAAGTCAGCTTCATAGTTATAAGGGTTTGCATATGATGTAGACTGGTTCTGACCTGGCTGTTGAGGTGGGTTGAACCGAGTTCTGTGACTATCGAAGGCTGTTGTATTTTAGAGCTGGTTCCCGGCTAGGTTCCACACACATTCACACCCAAGATCTGACAGGAGCTCCAAATTCAGATTTTGTAAGGACATGCATTGCACTGAAAGCATCCCTATTCACTCTACATTTCATTCATTTTCCTTTTTCTTTTCTTTATTCTTTTTGTACTTATTGCATAAGTGTTTGCTAGGGACTAGCAAAGGCAAGTATAGGGGGGTGATGAATCTCCATTTCATCACCTTTATTCTATCATTTTGGCCTCAAAAACCCCGGCAAATGCATGTATATAGCATCAAATTGCACATAATAGCATTCATGATTCATTGTATTAATTCCACATTAAATAAGGTTTTTAATGCCAAAATTATAGAATAAAGAGAAGAAAAGAAAAAGGAATAAAATATTGCAAATATTTTATGACCCTAACCCCGAGACCAAGTCCAGAATGGAATTGGTCGACAAGGAATAAAGTAGGGGGAGATAAGGGCCAGTATACAATAAATACTTCATTTATTAATTCATTTATTTATGCATTTTTGGCACCTATTTTGTACATAATTATTTATTCATTAAATGAATAAACTTTGTACATGAAAGTTGTAGATAATAATGTAAATAAAAATACAAAATTGAGTTTGTGCAAAAATAATACCCAGTGTACATTTTATACACAGAATAAAAAGCCAAAATCTCAACTTCACAGACCCATATCTTGCAAATAAAAACTCCAAATCACCCAAACTCACTTTTAATTGTATATAGCATTTCATGAACTATTTTATAAAATTGGTTTCATGATTTTTGGAGTCCATATGCAGCAGTTAGGCTTTTGGCCCTTCTTGTATATAGGACTGATTAAAATATTCATTTTTATTCAATCTGCATTATGTGTATAAATTCATATTTTTAGAATTTTGTAAATAATGTACATAATGCATACACATATTAATGCATACACATATTAAAAGTGAAGAAAAACCAAAATTAATTTGTAAAATAAAATAAGACTACAAATTCATAGACAAAATACCTATGCTATATACCTATATATAAATAAAAAGGACTTTTACCCTTGATTCTTTTACTCTTTTATATTTTTATAATAATGTATACATTATACATAACTCATTAAAAATACAAAACCAAAATAAAATCAAGAACATACAATAAATAAATAGAGTGTATAAAATATATAGATAAAACACCTATAAGTATACCTACATACACCTATACCTATTTATTTAAAAATATAAGTAAACTCATAAAAATCAAACAAAAATACCTTTATACTCACAAAAATAAATTATAAATTTATAAAATAAGCCAATAAAATAATAAAAGAGAATAAACATATTAAAAATAAAATACATGAAAATACATGGAAATACATACATATACATATTATTCAAATAAAACTATAATAAAACACCTCGAAAAATTCAATAAAAATCATAAATAAATACTAGATGAAATAATGCACATTTTTTATTTTATAAGAAAAAAATAATAAAATCATTTAGGGCATCAAATAAATTAATCTTCCATCAGATTTGCTATTTTGTCTCGTAGCGGCTGACGTGGCCCAATGAGGCGCCGACCTTCGTTGACTCCCTGGTCAACTGTCCCATCTCTCGCCTAGCGTCTCTGAACTGTCTACTCCCCTGATTTCATACCTTTTTCCCGGGCACACCATCCATCAATCGATAATGCTTTCTTCACAAGAATTGTTCCTTAATCTTCCATGATGCCCGCCGAAATCATAGATCAACGAGATGTTCATTGGATCGGTCAATAATCGGCGGGTAATAAGGCCTCTTGCCATTGTTTATAAATAACAAGCTCCGCCTCCTTCCTCATTTTGGCCACTTTTTATCCAATCTCAAGCCTTGATTCTAGTCCTAGGACATTCCTCGTGACAGGGGGAGTGAGTTGGTGCCTCGAATCGGCCGGAGAGAGGAGGATTTTGACGCGGCGGACCTCCGGCGTCTGCCCTGCTCCCTGGAGGCCCCCAGGTATAAGAGCTGACCTTCTATGCATTTTTAGTTAGTCTTAGATGTTAGTTTTTCATTCCAGTCATTAGATTAGGTTTTAATTCATGCTTGTAGCTTAAAAATCGAAATTCGAAGTTCGCCGGAGCTCAGCTCCGGCGACTTCTCCACTGTGGTTCCGACTGTTTCCGACCGCCTCGTTCACCCCATATCGTTCCTCGACGCCTTCTCCATCTATTGCGTACATTCGTCTAACCCAGGACTCTAGGTCCTGGCGAATCGGGGCTCCTCCTCCGCCGTTCGCCGGAGCCCCTCCGCCCACCTTCATTTTGCATCGTAGCTTCAGAACCCCGGGTCGAGGAGAAAGCTCTCTCGCCCGCGGTTCTTCCTGTGCAGGTACTTCGAAGAATCGAGCCCAACTGGACTCGCACAGATCCGGGAAGAGGTTCCTGGGGGCCCATTTCTTCTCCGACCTCGCTCCATCGACTCGGACCCCCAAGAGTCATGAGACCACCATCAGTCGACGCGGGACGCTTCCAGCCACCTTCGGGACACCTCAGACACACCGGAGAACCCTGGAGGAGCCCAAGCTCCTCGATCCAAGCTCGCCAGCTCCGAGCTTCTTCCCCGTTCTTCCAGGGGGTTTCAACACCGTCGGATCAGGAGGTGAGCCCCAGATCAAAGGAGAGCCGTTCGATGAAGATCAGCCTCGACCGTCAGATCAACCAGAAGCTTCTAATCTACACCCTTCATCGACGAATCGACGTCGACCGTCCGATGGCTGCCACATGGATAAGTGGCGCCTCCAGCGCCGCAGGATGAAAAGCTTTGTTTAGGGGTAAATTTCACATCCACCCCCTCGCTTTTTGTATTTAGTATTTAATCCCAAAAATAAAAATCTCAGTTGTAAATAAAATGTATATTTTGCAAATGGACCCCTTATGTTTTCATATTTTCACTTTAGTCCTTCCGCGCCTCACGTGCAGCAACCACGTGAGGCGCGTGAAATTTTGCATCTTTACCCTGCCGGGTTTCTGTATTTATTAAATGGTCCTGAAAATAAAAGTCCACGTGTATTTTTATTGTAATTTTTGCATGTATGCCCCTGCGAACTATTTTATTTGCAAAAATACCCTTGCCAGGCCATTTAATTTTTGAATGCTTTGTCTATTTATTTTGTGCTCCATATTAAGTCGAAAAATCTTGCAAAAATAGACTTAAGCTCCTGTTAGTGTACCCTTGCACGCCATATTTTTAATTTTCCATTTGGTTGCATTTTTGCATTTATTAAAAATCAAAAACATGCCTTTTACTCACTGTCTAGATTATAAAATCCTAAAAAAATATCAAAATGCCTTGAAAAATTCCAAAAAAATTCCCTATGGTGTATTTTGAGCTATTTTAGTGTCAGTCCAAAAATCCCTAAAAATCTCAAAAGGAAAACCTTAAAAATGCAAAAATACCCAAAAACTTCAAAAAAAATATTAAAAATCAAAGAAAAATCAGAAAAATATAAACTCATGCTCTATTTATGCTATATTTTATCATCTTTATTAGAAAAATAGTGTGGAAAATTTTTGAGGCTTGTAACTATTTTTAATGTTCATTTTTATTACAGCCAGACCTTATTCCACTGTTTGCTATTATTTAGCTAATTAAAAATACTAAAAATATTCTCAAAAATGTCCAAAAATCACAAAAACAGTAAAAAATGATGAAAAGGCTAAAAAGACTTTATCTCTTAATTTTTGACTATTTTTAAGTATTTTTGTAAGTATTATAGTACCCCTTTATGTATATATATATAAGTATTTCCTAAAAAATTATATATATATATATATATATTATCTAATTATATTATTATTATCCATATATATATATAAAACAAAAAAATAATAAATAAAAAATATATATATATATATATAATTAATTAAAACCCACTTCACACAAGGATGACTCATTCGCACATGAAGGCTCATGCATTTTGTATTGCTCTCTGTGGTTCGACCTCTACATGCTTGTTCCCTATACAGTTTATGGTAGAGTAAATAAAGATTAATTCACATTTATTTTCAAGCTTGATTGTGGTATTACTTTGTTGTGGGTTAATTGCTGGTTGACTGGATGATTTGTGAGCGGTCGCCTCAGCGACACACTTTTTATTATTCATGGTGACCCTCGCTAATCTCGTGGTTATCAGTGGAATATATGCTTTGTTGTCTGACATGACGACAACGATCTCTCAAGACTGGGTTTGGAAACTGGACCAATAATGTCTACACAGACATATAGGAAGATGGTTCTGGGTGTAGACTCAAACCACAACCACTTCCATTCCTTGAGGACTCCTTTGGGTCGCTAGGGTGTCTTTAGACAATTGGATTATACCCTAGGAGATCAAGAGGGAGCGCCTACGTCACAGGTGCGTCACACGGAAACACCTATCCGCGCTAGGGCACAGATGGGCAAACGTGCAAGCACGCAGGCGCTAGTGCCTTGGGAGGAAGAGGGCGTGCCTTGAAAGAGATGCTGGGCACACAGGCGCACGAGGAGATGCGCACGCGGACGTGCGCGAGGATAAAGGCCCATACAGTAGTGTCGCGTATATGCGTAGGAGAACACGCGAGAGACCTGCTACGGCAACGCGAGGAGAGAGGCGAGCATCACGAGAGACCTGTGACGACGACGCATGGTTGGCCTTGACGGAGGCACACGAGCTAGGGACGGATCTAGGGCACAGGCTCCGGTCTAGGACCGTTGCTCTAATACCATGTTAAAGGGAAAAATGAGAATCAATCTTTCACGAAGCCCTAGAGCTCTCTTATATAGGAGAAAAGCTCTATGGGAAAATTACACAAGATAGACTGGAAAATAAACAAGTATGAATAAAGACTACGAGATATAAGAATCTCAACAGGACTCTTAAATATAAACGTGCACTTTAAACTATACTTTTGATGGTTTGATAGGGTTGCCTTTGCCTAAAAAAGATGTGTGGTAGGAAAGATGTTGCCACTATGAACTATGAAGGCAATGTGACTAAACCAGATGATCTGAAAGATGAAATGGGAGAAAAGTTTATGGATGATAGATACAGATTAGTTGGTTTGGGTTGTATGAATAATCAAATCCAGATTTTTAAAAATATTTATGCAATCCTATCCATGTAAGCTTCAAAGCCGATCCAATTCATTGTCCTGAGATCGCACCGAATATGGATTTTATCCAATCCGTGTGCATCCCTTTTTTCGATGCCCAAGTATTACTCATGTCTTATTGTAGACTAGAATCCAAGTATTATGCGATTGGTATTCCTTGAGTATTAATTGGGAATCAAGGATCATCTCTTTGAAGTTGTGATGTGCGAGTAGTTTTAGTCTTAGGTATTCTTCCTGGAGTCCTTATGCGGACGTAAGCCCAAGTATTAGGAAAGTTATTATTATTGTCATTATTATTATTTGCTGTGACTCATGAATTCGAGGAGTATAGTGAAGAAGAGTCTACAAATAATAAATCAAGGAAAGCAATTGGACAAGATGATATTCTTATAAACGCTTGGAAAATGCTGGAGAGGAAGGTGTCACTTGGCATACAAAATTCGGACGAGGGTAATTTGTAAGGAAGTTGAAGCAAGTTGTCACTTATAAAGAACCAATTTGTTTTCATACTTGTTACATCAAACTGTAAGATATATGGCGTGACACCTTTTGTTTTTGAAATTCAACGGGGATTCGATATCTACATTAGACCAATGATGATTTTATGTGCTGTACTGGCTGAGACCTTTCCAAGGAGTCCTAAAATGTCAAAATCCGATACTGCATGAGGCAGATATGGCCATTTGAAGTTTGTGGTTTGGTAACCGGCTTCGGATGCGAAGTGGATAGGATTAACTGAATTAGAGCCTATATAAAGGGGACTGGTCTGAACTAATTGGGTCTGGTCATTGGAGCTTTGCCCCTCGTTGGGACTTGACCGGATACTTCGCCGGAATGCTGCCACCTCGTCAGATTATTATTTTTTCCAATTGACGATCCTAGAATATCGTCGCGAAAAGAATATCGAGGTCATCACCATGGTAATGCTCTCGTCGAGCACATTGTACCGAAATCGTCGTTCCACGTAGGGGGAGCTTTCCGAGGGAACATCCTAGGAGGTGCAGTCTCATCCCCAATTCTTGTTCATGGGTCCACACATCATGCACATCACATGCATGGGGTGTTACAATCAATTAGTTGAGTTTCCAGATGCATGGACATCGAGTTCCTTTTTCGTAGCACGCCATTTTCTGTCGATTTCGAGGGCTTCATGTACCAAAAAAATTAAGAAATTTATCACTCTGATGAGCATGGAAATGCCACTCGCATGTAATTTATTTTGGAATATGGACACATTTTTGTAACAGGTCTGCTCATTATCCTGGATATGATCGATCAAGCAAATTGGATGAATCATGGTTGATTGATCATGCTAACTGACTGATCAAGCGGGGTTGATCAATCATGCTAACAGGTTGATTGATCATCTACAATAGGATGATGATCAACCATGATCTGCTGGACCTAGATCATGGTTTAAAATGAATTTTGGGAATTTAAAAAATGATAGACATGCATAGGTTTTTATTATATGAAATAAATATATAAATGTAACTATATATCTGTTGATTTATGATACTTTAAATTTAAAAGAGGGTTCGATTTGTAAATGAACTGAATAATATCAAGTGCCGAGCACATAAGTGAGAGCATTGTATTACTTACACGTAATCACCAAAGCCTTCGGTGTTGTTGGTTGTATTATTTGTTTTCACTGATATGCATTTTCCACGTGAATGGCTTCGCCTTACACATGGATGTGTTTCCCGTCGTGCGTGGATAGTTGGAGTTAGCGACCGCATGGGATGGGCATGCACCTTTGGGTACTCGGGTAGGAAATTAGGTGGACACGACTCCAATTGCGATGATTGTGTGATACATCATTTTTGGTGCCCTATAACATTTCAGTGTCTACTCGATGGAGCTTGATGTCAAGTTGTGTAGCTGATTGGCTAAATTTCACTTCCATACTAGAGTTTAGTATAAGAGCTCAATTAATGTTCACCATACTAATTTATCTCTTAGTGTTAGCCATTTGAGGGAAGTTTCGGGATGTGGTTAGTGAAGGAGGTAGCGAAGAAGGATATTGGTATTGGTTTTATGTATGAAAAAAGCAGAGGTAATCGTAGGTTCTTTCTTCTACTTGCGATTGTATGATTGATTGGTTGATTTGATGATCTTGTTCTTGATTCGTGCCCTATGCCATCATGGACATTCATTGATCGGGTAGTATACTTGTACAGTTCGAGATAGTTTACGCATGAGTGGTTATATAGTATCATCTCTCAGAGTCGGTCTCGGTGACAGAAGAAAAGAGGTTAAATGTAAAATTAATAGTAATATTCGCCTTTCGGAGTGGTGTCTCGATGAGTTGAGTTTTGCCTCGTAGAGTACATGTTTAACATGTTCCCTTTCTGTTCAGTTGTTTGTGAGTGTGTGTATACACTAGAGAGTATATGTTCAATCTGTTTCCATTCTGTTACACTAGTAGATTAGTATTATAGCCATATTAAGCAATTGCTCATAGCGTGCCTTTTTTTGTGGTCCCCGCTAATATCCTGGAATGTTAAGGAATTTTGGAGCTTTAGAGAACAATAGTGGTTGTCCATGGTTGGTACTTTGGAGCTTAGTTTTGTTTCTGCACTAGACAATGTTCGTACTTGGTTTACGTAGTACAATTTACTTTTATTTTGGGATAATTACACCCATAACCCTGAGTAATTTCTCAATCTCAATCATAACCCTGTATAATAGCGAATTACATGAGAAACCTTGAGTAGTCACTCCGTCTCACACTCATGACCCTCCGTTAGTTTTCTCCTTAACCCAACCATGCTATTGGGTTAATCTAACTCTGAGCATATCTAACGGCTGCTAAATTTTCAAAAAATAAAAAATAAAAAAGCCTTCCTCCTTGATCCCCTCCCCTTCTTCCTCCTCCATCCCTCTCCTGCAGCCACCCACTCCGCCAGCAGCCACCCACTCTGCCCCTCCGCCGCCCGCAACCACAATCTCCTCCCCTGCTCTCCGGCCGCAGGCACCCCCACCCACCCCCTGAGCACCCCCTCCCCGCCCGCCCTACGCGCGCCTGAAGCCCCCTCCTCCGGGCCACCGCCCCTTCCTCTTCTTCTCGCCCAAGCACGGGGGATGGTTCGCACTATTTTGAAGGTCAAAGGGAGGACAACGAAGATCTGGTGGAGGGGGCGACTCCAAATGGTTAGCACTGTTTTGAGTCTTCCTCCAGATGTTTTGAAGATCAAATGGGTGCCGCTTACAATTAATGGGAGGAAGGACAGCCACAAGTAAGAATGCCATCCTGCATAAATTTCATGGTCAGGCTTGGATTAAATTAAAGTCTTAAATACGAAAACGACCAGAGCAATAAAATGGCTCACCGTAGACGTCGATCAGCATGAAAACGACGACAAGGAACCACATCGTTGGGCTGTCAAATGGTTGGACAACGAAGATCTGGTGGAGGGAGCGCACAAGTGGCGAATCCATGCAGAGTGCGATGGTAGATGCCATAGCCGCGGCCGCTCGCTGCGGCAGGAGTCGGTGGTGGAGGGAGCGGCGACGTTGTTGTGCTCCAGCGGAGGAGGGGGTGAAGATCGACAATCGGCGATGGGCTGGAGCTCGCGGTGTTACCAGAGTTCAAAATGGCACCGTGGAAGGAAGGAAATCCATCTGCTTTTGCCTCCTCTTTATTGGGGATGGAAAACAAGTCATGGAAAAAGGATCCGCTCCTGTTCTTTCTACCCTTGTTCCTCATTTCCCCTCCTAAGTTCTAAGTCTTCCTTCGGACTTTGACTGCTTTTGGAACATCGACACAAAGTTATTTGCAGGTTCTGTTTCGGAGGCATGATTTCAGTCGCAAACAGTCGTGGACCTCTTCCGATGATCACACCGCATCTCGAGTGACTGATATCCACCCCAGATGGTGATTGCGGATATGCGCGACACTGGTAGCAGTCTCGCAGGTGGTAACAACTCCAACGGCGGCGGCCGGAGCGGCTCCAGACAGACGGTGGAAGAGGGCCATGGAGCTTGCAGGCAATTCCGGTGTCTTTGGAGGCTTGCAGAACATCGATGGCACGATTTGTAAATAAGAGTGACTGTTAAGGATAATTTTGTCCTTTTCTTAACAGAAACCGTCATATATAACGGGCACATTAAATGGACTATAACACAGGGTCATGTTATGTAAGAGTTAAGCAATACTCAGGGTTTCTCGTGTAATTCGCTATTATACAGGGTTATGATTGAGATTGAGGAATTACTCAGGGTTTACGTAGTACAATTTACTTTTATTTTCTGCTTATACTCTGAGAGACAATATCTTTGATACATGTATATTTTCTGGACATTTTTTGATGAGATTGTGGTTACATCTTTTTTGACATGGATTATTGTTTATTTTGTGAAATGTTAAGGATAAAGAATGCAATATTTTCATTTCTTTTCCTTGTTATTTCTCCCACTTTTTTTATTATTTCGAATATGAATATGACGTACGTGAGATGATTAGCTGAGTATGGGGATCCTGACGAGGCATTACATATGTGCCTCAAATTGTTGGTCATACAATGAAGTTATGGGAACTAGTATTTGAATGGAAGTTGAAATAAGTCTTAATAGCTTTGACATATTATCTACGTGAGATGATTAGCTGAGTATGGGGATCCTGACGAGGCATTACATATGTGCCTCAAATTGTTGGTCATACAATGAAGTTATGGGAACAAGTATTTGAATGGAAGTTGAAATAAGTCTTAATAGCTTTGACATATTATCAAACTTTACCAAATTTTAACAAAATTTTATTGAATATTTTTTGTAGTCCATCGATTGTAAAACTCATGTGCTTTTGATTTCTACGGCTTTGCCCCAATGTCAGCAATAGTTCACAAATTTCAACCAATTCCTTTGAATAATGAAAATTACTTTTGTAAATTTCCCAGATTTTGCCTAACTTTGTCAAAATTTCTCCTAATTTCACCTTATTATTGTTGTGTTGTTTTTTAGTCCACTTCCTCTTTTAAGAAGGCTGTACTCCACGATTTATATATGATCTCATATATTGCTAAATTACGAACTATGTGCAATAACTATAAATCTTATAGTCAAAATGTTATAGAGGGAAAGCTGATGAGGAACGTGCGGCAAGTGGTTGTCAACCTCGAAGATTGATTTAAGTAGAGGGCTCATGGTGGTGGTTAATGATGGGATCATTCCCTTTTATCCCATATTGGGATCGTTCCTTTTTTGCTATTTGGGGAAGATGACCTGTTGGCTATTGGATTGGTAAGATTCAATAACCAAGATGTGGAAGTTGCAAAGGGAGTGGATATCATGCGTGCTTTTCATGTGCCCATGTCTTTATATGGAAGATGTGGCGACGTTTTTGAAGCTGATTCCATTTTGGATTGTTCTGCTTAAGTCGAGCGGGTCTGAGTTGGGCTTGCAAAATCGAATGGGAAAAAAATTTTAAAAAATAAGAAATTAAAAGCTCATATACTAGGATTTATTTAGATTTTACAATAATTCAAAATATAATATACAATTATTGGATCTATACTGCTATTGAGAACTTTCTAGTATCCAAAAATTGGCTAGTGAGTTGTCATATATAGTTGCGATAATTGGTCGAGGCTATTGCTACTTATGCCACAAGCTTAATGAGATTATCATCATCTGACACAATCGGTCGACATCTCAAAGGCTTAAGTGGACGGATTTAGGAGCTCGTGAGGTAAAGGTGAACAGAGCCCTCATCAAAGAGTGAAATAGAACAGGAAACCGTGATCTCCAACGCAGTTGGAGGAGATCTGAGGGCGTGTCTGTTGAAGAATGGGCTAGGCAACTCATACATAATGGCTTTGTTAGGGTAACCAATGGAGCCATAGTGAAAGCGAGTCTTCATATGGTGGTTCATGGTTGTCACTGCTTTTGTACCCTAAATTGGGGGATAAAGCTTTGGTGAAACTAAGTGAATGATCGAATTGAGTGATGTTGAAGAACCAATGGATGGGTTGTGTTTCGGGGTTAAATGCCACTCGAACCCAGAGCTTGCTGGTTCTCCCTAAAATGCGTTGAGCACAACTATTAACATGACATCTAGGGGTAAAGCAGAATCTAGAAGAATATAAAAGGTGAGAGTAAAATTACAACCCCTTTCGATTATTTGAATCCTCAGATTTTTTCTTTACAGCTATCGACTGCTATCATTTCCTGCTCAAGGATATATACGGGATGCCCCAATATATTCTTGTTGCGAGCGAAAAGCTGAAAGCTTACCCATACATTCTAGACTATAGGACCTCCTATGTAAGCTAGTTATTAGGGGGTGAGAAGTTGAGCTACTTTAACTAATGCTCTAGGGATGTTTAAGTTGAAGTTCTCAAAAAAGCTTTGTATAGACCTAAGTTGAGCTAAAAAGCGAGAATTAATATAAAGGTAGTAGTGTAATAGAAAGGAGAATTCATGCTTCGAAAAGGTAATATAGAAAAACCCTAGGCTTTGGTGTAATGATTGATTCCGCGGACAAGGACCAATAGCATGATAAGACGATAAAGTAGGATTGCAAGCCTCAAAGGTTAGGGTCTCAACAGGAAATATAGCTGCATCTCGGTCTCACGGAGAGTCCCTCTATCTTATCACAAAAAGCGGGAAGTGAAGCCTTGACCTAGAATTTTTTTATTAATTATATAAAGGAGCAATCTTGTGAGAAGGGGCATATATGGGATGGTGAAATGGGTAATCTTAACCACTCATTTTACCATCATCAATGTCATTAAACCTTGGTGAACTTGGATAGAATAATGAATGGAACATGTGCTTCAAATTTCGTGTAAAAAATACTCCAACGTGTCCATCTTGATTGGGTGCTTTCAACAATTCTAAGATCGTTGAAATTTGATGGTCTTGATGGATGTGATATAAGCCTCAACCTAAGTTGAATTTAGAATGACACCATGGTGATACATGGTGACTAAATCCCCAATGTTTCATGCCATTAATGATGGTAAAGTGAGTGATTGAGATTACCCATCTCACCATCTCATATATGCCCATCTCACATGATCACTCCTTTAATTCTATAATCAAAGGATATGCGTATAAATGCATTTTATTGTGGTAGATTGTAGAAAATGAGAATGCGGAAGCATAATCAGAGATATACTTATAAAGAACAATAAGAACACCGAGATTTTTATGTGGAACCCTACTCCATAAGGAACACATTGAAGCCATGGGATAAGGCCTCTCAACTGTAGAGTACTTTGTTATTACTCTTTCTCAACTGTTACAGTGGGTGTGGGGGTTCTTATATAGCTCCACCAGAATGGCCAGGTCCCACTGATAGATGATGTAGGACTAACAAAGGTGCATGTAATAATTGGACCCTGGAGGGATCCTAGTACGCATACTCTAACACTTCCCCTCAAGGTGGAACATGTAATGCTCATCTTGGACAAATAAAAAGAAATCACTCTCTCATACAACACAAGACACTAAGGACAATATCAACTCGATGCGTACTCTACTACATGCATGCTGAGGATGTTGATTCTCATGCCGTGATAGTGAGGAGGAATTGTAGGGTTGGAGTGTGATCCGAGTCTCCTTGTAGTCATCAGAACTGAATGAGTCTACTCATTGGAGGACGCTGGTCTATAACTGGTCCATCTCTTTATAGGGCCAAACAAAAAACCTTGTGGGAATATCTATACGTAGATCTCTGAAGACGAGTCTCTCTCATAGGGGGACCTAATTGGGATCTCTCATAGGAACCTCGGAAGGATCTCGTATTAAAGTTTACGATCACTAGAGAATGGAGCCTGAAACTCAGTCTCTTTTACACCGACTTAGAGAATGGGATCTCTACTATGGAGTACCTATAAATCTCTCCATATCAAGCATCTAACACGAGTTTCTAACATATGTGGGCCACATGAAAACCTTGAGCCCAACAAATCAAGAGTATAGGGATCTCTCAAATAAGTGAGCGCCTTAAACTCGTAGAGTCTGAAAAATTGGAGAACTCTGCATAAATCTTTCCCTTTCTCCCATACTTGTCGGCAAATGTGATGTTGACCAAGTTGGGAGAAGAATAGAAGTAAGGGAAACAAAAATCGTCACCATTTTTAAAATAAGTTATTCCTCGTTTTCCGGCTTTCTTCTTTCTTTTTTTGTACGTCTTCTTTTTTATACGGTAGACTTTTTCAAAAATTCCTCTTTTTTTGAAATCACCATGGCCCAAGTCGAACCAATAAACTTGGCTTCGTTTTTTTTCCAAGCCCTTCTGTTTTTTTGACTTCGACCCTTTGGGCCTTAAACTTCTCTTTTTTTCACTTGGGTCTAAAGTACCCATCTCTCCCCTCAATTTTTTATCGGCATACCTCTTTTTTCCTTTTTCTAAACATATATGCAGTAGAGCTCATTGTGCTTAAAATAAATTTTCTTCTATTTAGGGTTCCTGATTGAGAATTCATCCTTTATCGTACGAGTAGGGTTCTTGTTGGAACCTACAGTTGCAAAAAGCGGTAGTCGGTATTTAGTCAGTGGGTCATTGATTACTGATTAAACAATATGCATGAGTTTAAATCAAAATTAAATGGGATATGCGGTTTTGCATTTTTTAATTAATAAAAAATTATTACTTATATATAATTAATAAAAAAGTATAAATAAACTAAAAGAATATAATCATAGATTTAAAATATAGATCAAATATTGTCAAATTCAAGGATTTTTCATCTGAATGTCAAAACAGATAGCAGAAACAACTAGAATCCAATGTCAAATGTTAAAATAGACAACATTAACAACTACAATTCATAGCATGAATTCAAAATGTCAAGGATAACACAAAAGTCTACAACCAAATCGTTTAATCGGCCATTTAACGCTATTTGTGTGTCTGTTTAACACCATTTATGCGGCCCACCCTCTTATGAGTTTGACTTTGATTAGTCGATGCGATCGAGGGACACATACGATTAAACGACCATTTAAGCCATTTTTGCATGCTTGTTGGAATTCATAGGACTTGTTTGGTAACTGGGTCGGGTTGGGTTGGAGTAATCTCCCATGAATAGTAGTTGTTTTGATGGTTAGGAGGGTTGGAAAGGCTTGAATTGATAAATGTGTTGTGATGTGACATTGGTTATGTGTTATATTAACTTTTTAATGATTATAATATATTTTTATGTTAATTATTTATTTGAATGTGGTTAAAAATATTATAACAAAGAAATTGTACAGTCCGTACAATTATTTCCAAACCAGGAATGCATGGATATAGCAGGGGTTTGGTAGGTTACTTTGGGGTAACCTGAAAACCAAACGAGCCCATAGAGTAGGGAGCACTCTACCGCCTAGAGTCTTTGCTGCCATCGACTGTAGTCTTCGTTGCCGCTTAGGATCGTAAGGAAGATGTCATGTGCCTAGACGGAGGTGTCATAAGTCTCATATGTTGTTGTAGAGATATATTTGTGTTTTTGTATTGTTTCTCTATTTTCTTTTCCTATGTCTATCTTATGTAATTTACCTATAGGTCTCTCCCCTATATAAGAGAGCCTAGGGTTCAAGGAATAAAGTATTCTCGTTCTTTTTCCCAACATGGTATTAGAGCGACGGTCCTAGGCTGGAGCTCTTGTACCCAAAAAACCCTAACTCTAATCCCACCCGCCAGCCCTCTCTCTCTCTTCTGCAGTCGGACGCCCGTCGCCACCAACCTCTTCCACCCCTGGGCCCTTCCGCTGCCATCCTCTTCCGCCGCCTTCCTCCTCCGCTGCCACTAGCACCTTCTACCGTCGGCCTCTTATGTCGTCAGCTTCTTTCGCGACGACACCACCGCTGTTGGCGATCGTCACCATCATCGCCGTCGACTCTCTCTGTTCATGTTGGTGGATTTGATTTCATAATTCTACATTTGCAATAAAATCCGTATTGTCTGCGTAGATGACGTCATACTGATCTACAAAACCCTACTTTTCTTTATTTGAGAATATGTCTGAGAACAAAGTAGATATCCTCGCCACATGCGCTTTCAGAGGTCCAACACGGATTGTCAAGATGGACGTGATGGACTATGAGCTCTGGGCTATGCAATTCATGAGCCTCATGAAATCTATAGGTAAGAAACATATTCCTACCGAGGAAGGGCCGATTGAGAAAACACGGGTCCATTCCTCGTGGGAGGCAGATGATGTGTATGCCAAGGTTTGGCTTTTTGGAGTGTTGGCGTGAGATTGCCAATGATGTTTTACATCAGTCCACCGCTTAGGCGATGTGGGATATCCTCGCAGCCACTTATTCCCAAATGAGGAATGAGACTAAGATCCTGCAGCTACAACATGATATATTTACCATCCAGCAGAACAGACGACCCCTTCATTCGCTATACACATCCTTGCGTGGGATGTTTGAGAAGCTACACAATTTCCTGGCCCTCACATCTACTCCTGAGCAGCAGAAGATAAAGGAATGCCATCATGGTTGGTGTATTCCTTGCAGACCTTGATCTGAATATGAGGCTGCTCATTCTCAGGTTCTGGCAGATGTTACTATTCCTCCTATGGAGAAGCTTTCTGTAGAGTTAGTAGGATTACTATCCCATCTACTACCTCTAGTCAGACTTCTTCGGCGATGGCTGCCTCCTGAGGTAGACTCTTCTCAGTCCCGTGGACGTGGACCTCGTGGTAGAGGAGGTCGTATTCGTCAGTCATGCACTTACTATCATTGCCCCTTACATACAGAGGACACATGCTACTCAGAGCATGGCTTTCCTGCATTGGCCCGAGTAGCTGAGAAGGTTGAATCTCCGGTCGCTCCTTCAGATCTGAGGTTTGAGAACCTTGTAGTACGATTGAGGGAGATTATGCCTCTTGCCAGTCCCATTGCTTCATCTACTTCGAGAGGTCACTCAGATGTTGCTTCTTCGGCATCTTCTAGTACCTCAGGTAGTACCTATGCATTTACTACTTGTATAAATCTGATGTTACAGAATGGATTATGGACTCCGGGGCTACACATCACTTATGTGGAGACAAAGACCAGCTTACATCGTACAGACATGTTCCTCCATCGAGAACCATGGTTATAGCACATGAGACTCATTCCCCGATCACTGGACGTGGGGAGATCAGTTTGACGCCTTCTATGCGTCTGCAGAATGTATTGCATGCACCCAATTTTTTCTACGAATTTATTATCTATTAGTCAGATTATGAAGGATCTACATTGTCGAGCTATTTTTGACCAATCGTCTCCTGTATTTCAGGACATCCTTACGGGCAGGGTGATTGGCTGTGGTCGTGAACAGGACGGTCTCTATCGCTTAGTCCGAACCCCTTATGTAGGTCTTTCCTCTCATTCTGCCGGACCAGTCTCCCCCTTTACGTGGCACCTGCGCTTTGGTCATCTTCCGCTCCAGAAAATGTGTCGTGTTCTGCCTCAGATTTCACCTCGCTCGTCCTTCCAGTGCGAGGCATGTCAGTTGAGAAAGTATCATCAGTATGCTTCACTTAATCGTCAGAGTCGGAGCATTAACTCTACTTTTGAGTTATTTCATATTGATCTTTGCGGTCCAAGTCGTGTTCCCGATCACCAGGGACAGGTTTTATCTAGTTGCTGTGTATGACTTTTTTCGTCTATCATGGGTCTTTTTATTCAAGAATAAATCTGAAGGAGATGTTATCAAAACTTTTGTCAATGAAGCACATAATATGTTTTCTTTTTCTGTGAAATTTGTGAGAACTGATAATACTTTGGAATTCTATATCTCCAAAAGTTTTTGACCCATGGTATTATTTATCAAATATCATGTGCCTATACTTCCCATCAAAATGGTGTTTCAGAGAGAAAGCATCGTTATTTACTTGATGTAACCAGGACTCTCCTCTTTCAGAGTCGTGCCCTGCATTCATTTTGGGGTGACACTATTCTTATAACATGCTATCTTGTGAACCACATGCTCTCGTCTGTTTTGGGTAAGAAAATCCCTTTTCCCCTTGCTTTTCCAGAAAAAGAATTATTCTCACTTACTCGTCTTTTTGGTTCGATTGCATTTCTTCACCAATTGTCTCCAGATCTTGACAAGCTCTCTCCTAGAGCTGTCAAATGCATTTTTGTTGGGTACTCCAGGACACAAAATGGGTATAGATGCTATGATCCACTGTGCATGAAATATTATGTTAGCGTTGATGTCACACTTTTCAAGTCGGTGATGTATTTTTCTCCTACAGGTGATAGGTTGACTTTATCAGATTCTGATGATGAAATCTACATGCCACCACCACCACCGCAACCAATGGATCCATCACCACATTTATCACCTCCTCCTATACCGCCACCTCCCATTATCCCTGTCCCATCGTTGTCATATTACTATACTCGTCGGTGTGCTCCTGCTCATGGTCACCACTCATCATCCAGTACGCCTCAGGTATGTTCTGAATACATTGTTGCTAACGATGGGCCTGGTGATATGTTTGAGCAGGGTCTTTACGGGGGACAAACATACAGGTTGAGGAGATTCCATGTGATCTAGACCATAGTTCGAAATCTCGATTTTGATTTCGCTTCGATGACCTTGTTTACCAAAATTTCGCGAAATTTCGGGAAATTTCGACGATTTCGGTAGAAATTTCAGAAATGGCTGAAAAATCCCTTTTTATAGTTTTTTGTAAATTAAGATCTTCCAAGTTATTAGAACAATCAATAACTTATAAATGCACAATTATGCCACACATATTGCTCATCTATACCACTTATATTGTATATATGGGTCATATCTGCTATATCGGTCATATTGTATAATATGTTAGATATTGCAAATGGAGTTAATCTGAGTACTTAAAACAATGAAACAATAGATATACACTTATAAGCTTATAGCATACATATCAATCATCTATGACTATGACGGTATGTCACACACCATATCGAACATACCGTTGTTAATACTTAATACTTAATAACAAAGTAACAGTCTTACAACAAGTTAAAATGCATATATTCACGTAGTCTAAATAAGAACATGCACATTTATGATTAATGCAATAAAAGATTAAGATATATTACCTGGTGATGTGGTCGATTTAGAACCAAAAGTTCCATGGTGGATCTGAATCGCCTCTCTTCCTTGTTGTCTCATAACACATCGCAGATTCAATGTACTCGCATTAGTTCTCCCATGTCATGTATGAGTATATGGCCTTGTAATGCATCACATACTGCATGTATTGGTGGTCATCGATGCTTATGGGTATCTCGAGACGAGGATAAGAAGCACTAGATCCGGTATCACAAGTGGCACGACGAGGCTGCGAAGTATTGGCTTAAGATCCTCATGACGACGACGACGGAGTAGGAGAAGATCTCTGCGGAGGAGGAGGCACTGGTGTGTACTCAGGGAAGAAATCATAACTGTCACCGCCAAAGAAGCTGCCCTGGCTCTACTCAGGTGGCTACCTTGGTAGTTCTCACCGCTATAGCTACTACATCCCCCATATCCACTGTAACCATATGAGTATGATGGAGGCGCTTACACTTGAGGAGGAGGTCCAGGAGGAGGGGCATGAAAGAATTCTGGGAAGACGCCAAATGATCCTTCGTGCGACGATTTATATCCGCCAAGGGGACTTGGTGTTCCTCCCTGATATGGGTTGTCAATGTCCATGCAACTCAAGGAACCTACAGATGATATCAAACCGTCCATGTGGCTGTCGGTAGGATGATGGCCATGACCGTGTGCGTCGTAATCCATAGGTCCCGGGCTCGGACTTGGAACAAACTGTCCATGTGTGTTCCTCTGTCGCTCCATATATTTGCGCCCAACGTGGAGCCCTTCTTTGATATTGTAATTTGTGGTCCACTATTACCCCCTGTTGAGCCACCTGAATATGTCTCCCCACCATCACCAGATCCACCATGACTGCTAACATCATCATCATCATCATCACCATCATCATCTCCACTGTCATCCTTTGACTTGGATTTGGATTTGGAACCAGTGGAAAGAATTTCATCAGCAACTGCATCAACCTCGGCCTGCAACCCTCCAAGAGGGTCCGTAATCTGCTCAGATCTAGCCAGATAGTCACCTACATCTACTCTCATTTGCTGGCTTATATTCTCATTTGGTTTTCCATCTGGTTGATCGAGAACAAGAGCACCATTGGAATCCATCCACCTCTGGAGAACATCTTCATCAGCATCGTCATCGTGCATCTTGAAATCGTATGCAAGATCAATAGGGTCTATGTAGTCCTCTTTGTCCTGACCATCCCTTACATGTTTCATCTTCAACCTCAAGTTGTAGTACATAGGCAAGATCATGGAGCCTATGTTCTCCCAATCTGTTTCGTCTCTTTGAATGGATCAAGTTGAATGTACTCCAGTCCTCTCACAGCCACCAGCAGATGCGGTTTGAGACAACACTTTCACTGCCTCTTTTCGTAGGTGGGGAGACTCCATCCTATACAGTAACCACCATTCGGCTGCGAAAAATTCAAATGGAGATAAGTCAATAATAGTAATACATCACTACACATTCAATATATGTTTTTGTCTTCGTCCTTACTAGGAAGAGTATTGCCCGTCCATTTACCGCAGTAATTCGACCAAAAGAACACAAGGCATTCTTGAAGTACTTCACCTACACAGGTTGAAGTTATAAATTGTTACGTAATACTCTTAAAAAATATTTTGTAAGTCCCAATCTGGCTCCAAAATCAAGATTACCTTGTTCTTGCACAAGGTGTGTGTCTTCTCGTCCTTGATGAGCTTCTCCACCACAATTTGTATAGCTGCTAGAAGGTCAGTATTTGTACCAATACTATTCTTATATTGGTACCTGGATTGAAGTAATAAGCTGAACACAAACAAGCACAATTTTCATATTCTAAAGTGCTATAAAAATGAAGTATAAATTAGGTTATTACATAATACATACGAGCCTTGTGAAGAGGATGTGATAGCATTTTGGACCATCGCTCGTCTATGATGTCCAACCATCTTTGAATCCTTTTTAGACTGCTTCTCTGACATTCTCTCTCATGCAGCACATTGCCTCGTAGATCACTTTCATGGTGGGCTTCTTATCGCTGTCTACGATATGCAATGCAGAAACAATCGGATCCATGATCTTCGTGACCCGAGTCACATCATCCCAAAAGTGGAGATCATTGATCAATGTCTCCACTTTTCATGCCTCCTCAGCCCGAGCTTCAGGTTTCTCGAACCATTCACCTTAGCAACACATGGATTTCAACCCTCTCTTGTGTTGTTTCAGGCTTTGCAATGCTATAAAATTGGTTGCAAAACGTGTGATGCCAGGCCTCACCAGCTCAACATTACACATCTGCCTCATCAATGCCAGCACTTTGGAATGGTTGTATATGAATTTGGTGATCGTTCGTGCTTGCTCCACCACCATTGAGACGAGCTTCCACTTACTGAAGTCTTTTAGAATTAAATCAATATAGTGTGCAGCACAAGGTGTCCAAAAAATATCGTAGCTACTAGACTTCATTATTGTTTCACCTGCTTTCTTGAAGTTGTTGCCATTATCCGTGACAATCTTGACAATGTTCTCTTTCCCAACATCTTTGATGACGTCCATCAACTTCAACAGGTACTTGTGGTCCTTTACATGTTCAGATGCATCAATAGATTTCAAAAAAAAATTATCTTTCTATCGCAGTAAAAAGGAAGTTGATGATATGCTTCCTCATGTAGCTCGTCCATCCATCGTATATCAACGTCACCCCAGACTCTGGCCGTCTCCTCCTCAGCTCGACGATGTACTATTCATCTCCTCCTTCTCTATCCCAAGATATTTGTTCATTATCTCGTAGGATGTGGGAGCCTTCACTCTCTTTCTTGCTGCAACGATCTCATCAATGGCATATTGAAGAAATGGCCCGCTAGCAATGTTGGCAGGAATGCTTTCCCTAAAGAAGAGCATGCTGATGGTCTTTCCCACCCTCTCCCATGCATTGCTGAACATGTCCTTCACCATCTTCTGCCTTGGATCCTTGCTTGGTTTGTATTGCATGGATCCATTCATCATCAAGAAGGGCTCAATTCCCTTTCCCTTGTGTTTTTTGGTGGGTGATGGTGCTGTTGCACCTCCAGAACCACTCCCACTGCAACATGCACCATAGAAGTTTCCTCGTGCACCACCGAGTTCTCTCCTCTCGAACTCGCTCCTAATTGATTCTTTTGCTACCCTCCTATATGCCATCCTCTCCAATGTAGTCTGAATGTTAGCAGGATAGACAAAGTCATTGTCGTTTGAATTTGAGAGGACGTTGAATCCTTTTCAAACATGAACTCTTTGAATTGTTCATCCCTCCTTGCCCCCTCAGTATCCTATCCTTCTTCCTGTCCAAGCTGGCCTTCACCTTGTCCCCCACATCTTTAGGACAACACATGTACTTGGCAACATTCTTGTTATTGGCAACGAGATGTTGTTTCATCCTCGTGATCCCCCTCCTCCCAACTTCCCCACAGAAATTACATTGTGGTCTGGCTTTTTTGCCATTAGGAGCGAAGGCATACCTACAACCAATGTCCCCACTGAAATCCCCCTCTCATCCTCAGAATTATCAGATCATGATCCGGAATGTGCCAATATGATGATCACTGAAACCTGCGAGATAATTGAAGAACAATCATTCATGAGCCATACATGCGAAGAATTAAGAATTAACTAATTATTTTATGTTTTAATTTTCAGAATTAATATATTTTAATTTTTCTAATACCTAATATTCACAAAGTCGCAAAATCTTGGTGTTGAAAGTATACTCTTAATATTCAGATTTTCACAAAAAACACCTTATATCTATACATTAGGGTCTTAGATCTAACAATTAGGAGACCATTTCCGAGAAAAAACACCTAAGAGACACAAAACATGTAAAATAGCGCATATATCTAAGGTTTGATTTTCGGAATTACTCAATTTTAAAATTTCATTTACCAAAAAAAATACGAAACATGTTTTGTACGTCCAAAACTTAAGATCCGAGTTTATTCGTGAAGAACTCATCATGATTCCACATTAAAACACAAAAGCCCCAATTTTCTCTTTCATAGATCTCACAAATTGTTTCCAAAGCACGCTTTACTACATGTTATATATGAGACCCGAATAAATGCATTCATAACTCATCATTATTGTGCATTGAAAAACAAAACCCCTAATTTTAGTCTCCAAAAAATCAAGCTATATATTCAAAATCTCTCAAAAAAACACTACACCAAGTGAGAACATCTTAGGAACAAAAACCCTCAAAAATTGAAGAAATTGATGACGATTTGATCAATTTTGGCTTACCTTGAAGAAAAGAGTGAAACAAGATATTGAAGAACCTTGGAAAAGCAAAGCAGTCGAGTGTCTGTCAAAATGGGCAAATTTTGATCGACATTTCGATCTATCTCGACAAAGTTGGGGGTTTTTAATTCCAAATTCGCTTTTTTGGGCAAGATGACCCGAAATCTCGTCGAGATTTCAGGCGAAATCCGAGAAATCGACATTTATAGAGGTTTTGATACCTCCGGCCCTTTGAAGCCGAAATTTCAGCGATATTTCACGAGATTTAGAACCATGATATAGACATACTTATTGCGCTTCAGAAGAAGTAGCGTACCTGTGCATCATATCCTCTCGCATCCCATGTATCCTTTGATCGTTTGATTGAGGAATTCATAAGATTTGCAGTTGCACTGTCCACCGTGGAAATTCTAAGGAATTATCAGGAGGCCTTAAAGGACAATCGGTGACACCTAGCTATGGAAGAGGGGATGACTGCTTACAATCACGTGCTACCTGGAGCTCGGTTCCTGCTCCAAATGGAGCATCTCTTGTCTATTGCAAATGGGTGTTTATTGTTAAACACCATGCATTTGGGAGTCTGGATCGGTACAAAGCCTGATTGATTGCGTGTGGTTTTACCAGACTTATGAAGCGGATTATCAGGACACGTTCTCAGATGTTGCTTGCCACTCTACTCTACGTATCCTTCTTTCCGTTGCTGTGGTACACAATTAGCCTCGCTTTCAGCTTGATGTTAAAAATGCCTTTCTGTGTGGCAACCTATAGGAAGAAGTTTACATGCAGCAACCTCCGGGATTTGCTGCTGAGGGGGAGTATCAGCAGATTTGCAGACTTCATAAGGTAATATATGGCCTTAAACAGAGTCCATGGGCATGGTTTCAGAAGCTCTCATATCTAATTAAGAAGCAGGGATTCCAGAGGTCAAATGCGAATCATTCACTGTTTGTATAGAGAACTCCTAGAGGTACGGTTGTTATCATTGTATATGTTGATGACATACTGGTTACAAGGGAATAAAAAGGGCAAACAGATTTTTGGGCCGACAATTTATTACCAAGGATCTTGGCACCCTACGATACCTTTTAGGATTAGAATTTGACATGAATCAATAGGGTCTTGTGATGATTATGTGACATACATGCTAGTTGAGACGTGCATGACTGGATGTCGACCCGCTACCACTCCTGTGGATCCTAGTATGAAGTTATATGATGATGATACATAAGAGGTGGACAGGAGAAGACACAGAGAAATCGTGGGAAAGCTTCTCTTGTCACTATAACTAGGCCATATATCTCACTTGCAGTTAGTCGAGTGCATGTACTGAAATCTCGCGAAATTTCGTCGAAATTTTGACGAAATTTCGGTTTCGATGGGTATCGGGTATCGAAAGTATACTGTATATCGATTTCCCCGGTTTCGGTCGAAATATCGCGAGATATCGCCGATATCTCGGCACATCTCGATATCTCGCCCAACATTAGGAATCTTTGAATAGAAAAATCAGGCCAATGTCGAAATATAATGAAATATCGGTCGAAAGCTCCCCATTTCGACCGACTTCGTGCAGAGCTGCTCTCTTCATCTTCCAAGACCTTCTTCCTTTGAGGTAAGCCAAATTATGATAAATCTTCTTCAAATTCAATAATTTTTTTAGGGATTTCACTGTTAGGTTGTTGATATAGCTTGGCATGGTCTTTAATTTGATAGATTTCCCCCAAAATAGGTATAAATTTAGAGTAGAAATTTGAGGCTTTTGTGTTTTTTTGCACAATAGTGCTAGCTATGATCCTTGTATCACAGATCTGAAGTTAACATGAACTAAAACATTGTTGGAGATTAATTTCTTGGATCTATGTTAGAAGAAATTGGGGCTTTTGAAGTTTAATGTGGAACGATAATGAGTTGTGGTATTATATATTCGGATCTTGAGTTTTGGAAGTATAAATCATAGTCTGGAATTTTTTTTGGATTAATAAAAATTAAAAATATAGAAAATCCGAAAATGATTTGTTAAATATTTACGTTTATGTTCATATTTTGTGTCAATTATGTAGTCTTTCATGAAAATGGTCCCCTAATTTGTAGATCTAAGATCCTAATGTATAGATCCAAGGTTTTTTTTCTGTAAATAAGAAAAGTAGGTGTTGGAAAAATTAAATATATAATAATTCCGAAATTAAAAAAATAAAATAATTTGCATATTCATAAGCATTTGCATTGTATGCCAACTTAATGTTTGTTATTGATTTTCCTTGCAGATTTCGACGTTCATACATGGCACATTCTGCGACATTCTGGTTTCGGTTCCGGTTCTTCATTTGGATATTCACCATGGCACATTCTGCTTCCGGTTCTGGATCTGACAGTTCTGATGATCAGATGGAAGAATTCAGTGGGGACATTGGCTGGAGGTATGCGTCCGCTCCTGATGGAAATAAGGCGAAGCCGCAATGCAATTTCTGTGGGAAGAAGTTGGGAGGAGGCGGGATTACAAGGATGAAGCAACATCTTATTGGCAACAACAAGAATGTTGCCTAGTGCACGCGTTGTCCCAAAGATGTGAGGGACAAGGTCAAGGCGAGCTTGGACGGAAAGAAGGAAAAGGAGACGGAGAGAGTAAGAAGGGAAGAACAAATGAAGGAGTTCATGTTCGAGAAAGAATTCAACGTCATTTCTGATTCAGATGACGATGATTTTGTGTACTCCGCCGACATTCAGACTGCATCAGAGAGGAGGGCATACAGAAGGGCTACACAAGAATCATTGAGGAGCGATTTCGAGAGGAGAGAACTCGGTGGTGCACGGGGCGACTTCTATGGTGCAGGTGGGAGTGGGAGTGGTTCTGGAGGCGCACCAGTTCCACCACCCACCAAGAAACACAAGAAGGGAATTGAACCCTTCTTGACGAGGAGCGGATCCATGCAATACAAGGCAAGCAAGGATCTGAGGCAGAAAACAGTGAAGGGAATGTTCACCAATGCACGAGAAAGGGTGGGAAAAGCCATCAGCAAGCTCTTCTTTGGGGAGAGCATTCCTGCCAACATTGCAAGCGGGTGATTCTTGCAGCATGCCGTTGATGAGATCGCTGCAGCGGGAACGGGAGTGAAGGCTCCTACATCCTACGAGATCATGAACAAATATCTGGGGATGGAGAAAGAGGAGATGAATGAGTACATCACCGAGTTGAGGAGGAGATGGCCAGAGTATGGGGTGACATTGATGTGCGATGGGTGGACGAGCTACACAAGGAAGCAGATCATCAACTTCCTTGTTTACTGCGATGGGAAGACAATTTTCTTGAAATCTGTTGATGCATCTGAGCATGTGAAGGACCACAGGTACCTTCTGAAGTTGATGAAGGACGTTATAAAGGAGGTTGGGAAAGAGCACATTGTGCAAATTGTGACAGATAACGGCAGCAACTTCAAGAAGGCTGGTGAAACAATTATGAAGTCCATCAGCTACGGAATTTTTTGGACACTGTGTGCTGCGCATTGCATTGACTTGATCCGTAAGGATTTCAGTAAGAGGAAGCTCGTCTCAAGGGTGGTGGAGAAAGCACGAATGATCACCACATTCATCTACAACCACAGCAAGGTGTTGGCACTAATGAGGCAGATGTGCAATGGGGTGTTGGTGAGGCCTGGCATCACACGCTTTGCAACCAATTTTATAGCATTGCAAAGCCTCAAGCAACATAAGACGGGTTTGAAAACCATGTGTTGCCAGGTTGAGTGGTTCGAGATACCTGAAGCTCGGACTGAAGGAGGACGGAAGGTGGAGATATTGATCAATGATATCTCCTTTTGGGATGACGTGACTCGGGTCACGAGGATCATGGATCCAGTTGTATCTGCATTGCGGATCGTGGATGGCGACAAGAAGCCCACCATGGGAGTCATCTACGAGGCAATGCGCTGCATGAGAGAGAAGGTCAGAGAAGCGGTTGGGAAGGGATCAAAAGCATGGCTGGACATCATAGACGAGCGATGGTCTAAGATGCTCTCACATCCTCTTCACAAGGCCGATATGTATTATGTAAAAAAGGTTTTTTTTTTCAATCATTTAAATTTTTATAGTTGGACATCATAAATGAGCTTGTCTGTGACTTTCTGTGCAGTTTATTACTTCAATCCTAAGTACCACTACAAGAATGGACTTGGTACAAATGGTGACCTTCTCTCAGCCGTACAGATTGTGGTGGAGAAGCTCGTCAAGGACGAGAAGTTACAGATCATGTGCATGAATGAGGTACTATCCTCAATTTCTACCTATATTTTGACTTTTGAGTCACAAGATATTTGGGTTGAACCTATTTGTGCGTTGTGCATGTTAAGTATTACCGAGATGCATTGGGTTCCTTTGGTCGGATTACTGCGGTCAACGGTCGTGGCAATACTCTTCCTGGTAGGGACGGAGGCAAATAAATCCATTACTTGTGTCAGTTGTATGTACATTTATTTGTACTTATGATTTCTGTCTTTTCCTTTTTTACAGCGGAATGGTGGATGTTATACGGGATGGAAGCTCCCAACCTTCGAAGTGTGGCAGTGAAAGTGTTGTCTCAAACCGCATCTGCTGGCGGTTGTGAGAGGAACTGGAGCACGTTTAATTTGATACATTCGAAGAGAAGGAACAGGTTGGGAGAAAAGAAGCTCAATGACCTTGTCTTCGTGCATTACAACTTGAGGCTGAAATTGAAGCATGCAACGGAGGGACATGACAAAGATGACTATACGGACCCTATTGACCTTGCCTACATTTTCAAGATGCACGATGACGATGCTGATGAGGACGTTCTCCAGAGGTGGATGGATTCCAATGGTGCCCCAGTTCTCGATCAGCCAGGTGGAAGACCGAATGAGAACATCAGCCAGCAAATGGGAGCAGACGTTGGTGACTTTTTGGCCAGATCCGGGCGGATTACAGACCCTGTTGGAGGGTTGGAGGGCGAGATTGATGCAGCTGTTGATGAAATTCTCTCCAGTAGCTCCAAATCCAAGTCAAAGTCAAAGGATGACAGTGGAGATGATGATGATGACGATGTTGGTCGTGCTGGACCTTGTGGTGGTGGGGAGTCAAACTCAGGTGGGTTAGGAGGGAGTGGTCGTGGACCACAAGCTACTAGACTTGAGGAAGGCCTACAAGCAGGACGTGAATATATGGAGAGACAACGGAACACACACGGACAATTTGTTCCAAGTCCGAGTCCAGGGCCTAGGGATTACGACTACGGTCGAGGTCATCGTCCAACCGACAACTACATGGAAGATTTGACATCATCTGTAGGTTCTTTGAGCTTCATGGATATTGACAGCCCATATCGCGGAGGAGCACAAAGTCCTTTAGGCGGATATGGATCGTCGCACGATGAGAGATCATTTGGCGTCTTCCCGGAATACTTTCAAGCTCCTCCTCCAGGACCTCCTCTTCCTCCTCAGTACGCACCTCCAGCATATTCATATGGTTACAGTGGATATGGGGGATACAGTAGCGGAGACAAATACCAAAGTAGCCAACCTGAGCAGAGCCAGGGCAGTTTCTTTGGGGGTGACAGCTACGGTTTCTTCCCTGAGTACTACACGGCAGTTCCTCCTCCTTCGCAGATATCTTCTCCTACTCCGTCGTCGTCGTTCCGAGGATCTCAGGGCAGTAGTTCGCAGCAGCCTCGTCGTGCCACTCGTGATACCGGATCCAGTGCTGCTTATCCTCGACTGGGAATGCTCATAGGCATCGATGACCACCAATACAGGCAGTATGTCATGGATTACAAGGCCATGTACTCGTACATGACATGGGAGAACTACTGCAAGTTCATAGAATCTGCGATGCGCTATGAGAGACAGCAAGGAAGGGGGGGCATTCAGATCCACCACGAAACTCCTGGTTCTGAACAAAACATGTCAATAGGGCATGTACTATATTTTAATCTTTACTCTTTTATTGCATTTATCTGCAATATGCATGTTCTTAATAATTTTAACTTGTTGTAAGTTGTATTGTATTTGTAAGACTAGACTATTACTCTTTTTTATCACGTATTAACAATGTTACAACCATGGTTTCAACTTTTATATATTAACTGTCTTATGAGATTTCGGTCGAGATAGGTTGTATAGAGGGGTGGAGATCCTCAATTGCAATGATATGGATAAAATATGGGTCATTTCGACCCCATATCGATCGAGACATGTTGCTTGGGTTCCAACAATATGTCCACCGATATGACCGATATGGCCGATATAACCGATATGCCTATATATAGGGTATAGATGACCAATATGTGTGAAATAAATGTGTATTTGTATGCTATTTACTATTCTAATAACTTGGAATATCGAAATTTTCAATAAAATTTGAAAAAAATCGTTTTTTTTAGCCTTTTCCGACGTTTCCACCGAAATCGTCGAAATTTCCCGAAATTTCGGCAAAATTTCGGTATTGCACCTTACCGAAACGAGATTGAAATCGAAATTTTGAACCTTGGTCGAGTGAGTCAATTCATGGAGTAACCCCGACAGGTACACTTGGATGGTGTTTATATGATATTGAGGTACTTAAAGTCTTCTCCCTATGCATGATTGTTATTCAGAAAAGGGGCAGCATTTACTATTTCTGCTTGCACAGATGCGGATTATACATGATGTCTAAAGGATAGAAAGTCCACTTCGGGCTTTGATGTGTTTGTTGGCGGTTTCTTGTTTCTTGGAAGAGTAAGAAGCAAACCGTGGGCTCTAGATCAAGCGCTAAATCTGAATATAGGGCTTTGGCACAAGCTAGCAAAGAGATGATGTCGGTTCAAGTAGTACCGGCAGATTTACATATAAATGTATCTCTTCCTATGCAGTTACAATGTGACAACCATGTCGCCCTATTCATTGCAAACAATCCTGCATTTCATGAAAGAATTAAGCGTATTGAAGTGGACTGCCACTATACACGAGACATGATTTAGAAAGGTTTTATCTCTACCTCTCATGTCAGCTCTGGAGATCAAACGGTAGATATCTTCACCAAGGCTTTGCTCTGAGGACCCTTTCAGAAGTGTTCATCCAAGCTGAGTATTCATTAACATCTATGCTCTATCTTAAGGGGGAGTGTAGAGAGATATTTGTGTTTTTGTACCGTTTCTCTATTTTCTTTTCTTATGTCAATCTTATTTAATTTACCCATAGGTCTCTCCCCTATATAAGAGAGCCTATGGTTCAAGGAATAAAGTATTTCTCATTCCTTTTCCCAACAATTGTCATTGGCGCCTTCTGAGGTACTCTTGGAGGAGGATGGCACATGCTCGAGGGGGAGTTACGTCGTCAAGAAGTTCTTCGATTGGATACGAGGGTAGAGCTATGCCACCTCTTCGGAAGGAGGTTTGCCCATGATGGAGGTCTGATCGCGAGAGTCAATCGTAGTGTTGCCTGGAGGACTGGCTAGGGTTTTGTCTATCGCTGCATGGAGTGTGTGGCTAGACGGAGATTGGTTATGCTTATGGTTCAAGAGGAACCTTTCTTGTTCTACTAGACCAAATCCAGGTCAACGATCCCTTACGGACATGGTTTCCTGACGGGAGAAACCCATGAGATTTGTGCAACCAAGAACTGTCGAGGGCCGATCGCCTGCGTGAATACACATGAGAACTATTTTGATCGCTTGAAAGGTGCACACAAGAGCTGATGTATGTGAGAAGGTGGCTTGGAACCCTTCTGCAGGTGGTGATCTCGCCTTCACGACTTCTCATCATCGCCCGGACTTGAAACTGGAGCCATCAAACCTCCCTTTTGTTTTCGTTTTTGTAAAAAAGGTGCTACTAGGGTTGGGATTCTGATGATCGTGATTTAGGTTGCACTTCTCTGTCTTCAATCTGTATCAGAATCATGCTGTTGCACACTGTGCAGAATTAGGGTTTCGGAAAAAACCCTAGAACTAACAATATAATCGAATTTGCTCTGAACTGAAAACAAGAAACTTTAGGACACATATATCGAACTCGAATAGATAATGAAAAATAGATGGACATGAATAAAATAATTTTCAAGAATAAAAAATGATCTCTTCATACCCTAAAATCGAATATGCTCTGATACCATGTAGAAAACACGAATGCGGAAGTGTAATCGGAGATAATCATATATAGAACAATGAGAACATCGAAATGTTAACGTGGAACCCTACTCCATAAGGATCGGGATGAAATCGCAAGATAAGGCCTCTCAACTGTCGAATACCGTGTTATTTCTCTATCTCAACTGATACAATCGGTATAGGGCTTCTTATATAGCTCCACCAGAATGGTCGAGTCCCATTGATAGATGATGTGGGACTAACATATGTGTATGTGGTTATTGGACCTTGGAAAGATCTAATTATCCACCTATGCACACATACTCTATCATAGATGATTTATTTATATAGTTTTATAGGTTCACTGCATCTTGACACATTGTAATTAAATTTTTATATAATTATTAATTGACAATGTTGCATTTTATCGATTACTACTTAGATATTACCTTTATGTTTCATTATATCTTGGAGTTATAATTAAAGATGGTTGATCCTGTGAGAGCCAAAATCTGTGAGAGCAGTGAATCTAGACCACTAGATTTTGCTCTTCTCTCTCCTCCTGCAATCAATGAGAGAGATGACAAAATTTAGTGGTCCAGAATTATTGCTCTTATGCTCTCACAGATTTTAGCTCTCACAGGATCAACCATCATAATTAAATTCATATATATATATATTGATTTATATTTATAAAATAATTTGAGTTATGCTTATAGTTATGAAGTTTCTTAGGTAGATACAATTGAGGTATTTCTCTTTTTTGAGAGATTATGCAATAATTAGTTAACTATTTACATAATTCACAGAAGATATATGCATAAGTTTGTTTATTTATTTATTTGTAGAGTAAGATAGAAAATATTCAGTTATGTAAAGTTATGTAAAATTATGTAAAGTAGATATGATTGTATCACAAAATGAGCTAATTTTAGAGTTAAATGTTTAGAGTTTTGTTTATGAAATTTCTAGTGTTCTTTATATTCAATATACATGAGAATTATGAGAATTATATTATGCACAATATGAGGTGCAATTGTAGTAATTTGCGAGTGATTAGTGTGTAATTTGGGGAAGATGACATGATGAATATGTGATTCATTTGGTATATATGTTGAATTGGGACATACATATATATATGGTTATATGTCTTTAATTGTTTGGAGGCAAGCTTTAGGAAATTTAATTATCTTGAGATAAACTCTGTAGCACCCCAAATATAGTAACACATCCAGTAATCATAAAGTGTGGTAGTAGCTTATAAGTAGGAGGGGCTACCACTAGACAACCTAAACTTAAATATTTTGGGTTATAGTCAATGACTCCAGTTAGGCCCAAGCCTAACATGTTGTTTGGACCAGTAATCCTCGATAACGAGCTGGGTTTTGTGCCCATGATGTTACAGATGGTATATGAGCAGAAACCCTCTAATAGTGGAAAGAACTACCCAAGAGGTGGAGTCACACCTACTTTAGAGTTTGGAGAAAAGGGCTACCCACGAGATAAAGCTGTCACTGTTAGTAGGAATAGGTTATGAGCCATTACACAACGAGGATGCAACAAATATAGGTAGAGGTGCTAGCACCCCAAACATAGTACTTGATCTAGTAGTTACAAAGTGTTCCAGTATCTTATAAATAGTGGGGGCTACTACTAAACAACACGGGCTTAAGCATTTTAGTTGTGGTCAAAGGCTCTAGTTAGGTCCAAGCCCAACAAGTTGTCTGGGCTAGTAATCCCTGATAACGGACCGAGTCTTGGGCTTGAGCCCAACTAGAGCCCTTGACCACAACTCAAAATGCTTAAAGCTTGGGTTGTCTAGTTGTAGTACCCACTACTTATAATCTACTATCATACTTTGTGATTACTAGATGCGGTACTATGTTTGGGGTTCTACAATCACTCTCCACTTATGTTTGCAACGTCATCCTTGCGTAATGGCCCATTACCTATTCCTAGTAAAAGTGGTAGCTCCACCTCTTGGGCAACCCTTTCCAACTTCCACTATTAGAGGAAATTTGCTCTGATACCATGTTGTAACGTCTCGGGCCTCAGAGCTGGTCCGTTAGGGGAGATTACTGACCAAGACAACCTGTTGGGCTTTGGCCCAGCTGGAGCCCTTAACCACAACCCAAAATGCTTAAGCCCGAGTTGTCTAGTAGTAGCCCCTACTATTTTTAAGCTGCTACTTGTCTTTGTGATTACTAGATGTGGTACTATGTCTGGGTATTACAATCACCTCCACTTATATTTGGAACGTCCTCATTGCGTAATGACCCATGACCTACTCCTAGTAATAGTGGCAGCTTCACCTCTTGGTAGTTCTTTTCTCCTAACTCTATAGAGGGGTCACTTTACTTATAGGGTAGTTTTTTCCATTATTAAAGGGAATTTGCTCTGATACCATATGTAACGTCCCAGGCCCAGGACCTGATCGTTATTGAAGATTACTGGCCCAAACAACCTGTTGGTCTTGGTCTCAACTGGGGCCCTTGGTCATAACCCAAAATGCTTAAGCTGAGGTTCTCTATTAGTAGCCCTCACTACTTATAAACTACTACCACACTTTGGGATTACTAGATGATATTATTGTTGAGATTATTATTATCTTTTGATGTTATTTATGTATTTTCATTTCTTCATGTACCTATCGTGTTGTTTACCCAAAAGCTTTTCTCCTATATAAGAGAGCCCAGTGATCCTATCAGTTTTCCCAACATGTTATCGGAGCAATGGTCCTAGATCGGGGTTCTTGTATCCCACCCTAACCCTAACTCGGCCCCCCCCGCACCCCCACGCGTCCCCCTCCACGTACGCCACCCTGCCCCCCTCATGCGCCACCGTGCCTGCGTGCCACGCCCTGCTGCACCCCTCCCTACGAGCCTGCACGCCCATTCCTATGCGCCTCCTCGCACAACATCATGTATCTGCGCATCGCCTTGAGATCTCCTTACGCGCAACATCATCGCCTTGTGCACCGCGCATTGTGCACTACGCACAGCAGCACGCCAGTGCATCGTGCATCGTGCATCGTGCACATCCAATACATTACGCATCCAGCGCACCAGTGCACATCTGTGCACCAGTGCGCATCTGCGCACATCCATGCATCCTGTGCGAATCTGCATGCACATGCGTATATTTGACGTACATTTGTGTGCATCTCTAGTGCATCTGTGTGCACCGCTGCCCCTTGAGCCCGTACAACCTAGCCTACAACAACAGGAGATGAGGATGGTTGTATGAGTCTACAAATACAACCAATCCTCTATATGTAATTGTGTAGATTCATTTATAACTTTCTACTACTCAGTTTTATTCCAGATTTCGGCGTTCTTGCTACCATGTCAAAGAATAAGGGTGATGTTTTTTTTTGTCCGGTGCCTTCAAGGGCTTCCCATCGTGAAGATGGATGGGACCAACTACGAGTTGTGGTGTTAGACATGCGAGCCCACGGCGAGCCATTATGCAATAAATGTTATTGCAATTCACTCCTTAATCTGAAATAAAGAGTACATAATTTGCATAATAGGTCCCTTAGTACAATTACGGTTATGTACCATGGCCATCTTGATGATCATACAGCTGTTGATTCAATTATTGAATCATAGAGGCTGGTGCTTGGATGAATATCTAAAGAGTTAGATTGAGGACTCATCAAGCACCGTCAAATGATTGTTAAGAGATGATCTCCAGTCAGAGTAGGAGATGACAATCCTATCTCAGTTAGGCTGATATCTGACCGACCTCTTGATGCAGGTTCTCTGCATAGGAATAGAGATTCGGAGGTGTCAGATTAGTTAAGTCAAAGAGTTGATTTAACGAGATCGAGATAACCAAAGTCCTATATCGTATGTTATCATGATATAGGCACGTATCCTCTGACCGGAGACAGATGTGTTACTATATGTTTAAGTATGTACATTTGGAGCTCACTCATGAGATATTGGGAAGAATCAAATTCCATGCGCATAGTCGTCTCGCTTTGGAAGCTTGACTGAATTTGTTGGTTTGACATATATACTTTTGGAAAGTATATGATCAAGACCTAGGTATGATATATGCTTTTGGAAAGTATATGATCAATACCGACTCCCAATGATCAAATGGGAAACTTACTGATAGAACCCTGAAGTAGACAGTGTAAAGTTGATCTAATACTTCGGGTTTATTCTGAGTCTTCCAGTATGCAGGATGTACAGGTATTAGGAATACCTGAGGGTGATGTGATCATAAACGATTGTATAACCATGACGCTTCCATTCCTAGGGAGTGATGAAGCGAGTTTTGATTTTAGTGACTCCTCTCAGTAGACAAGTAACTTAATCTTAGATTTACGGTCTTGATTTAATCAAGCATCTATGGGAGGCCCGAGATCTGGATTTGAGATATGATCTCAATATCCAAGTCACTATACGTGGAACAATACAATCGCCCTGTCCTTATCTCCAAGTATTCACGGAGAAAGCGCATTATCCTTGAAAGAGTTCATGGATAATTCTATTGTTGATATATGTATCCGAGTATTGAGAAAATGGATAATTAAATGTGATTTAATTATCATGAATAATATGAATTTGATTCATATATTACAAGGAGAGTTATCTTAGATAATTAAATGTGATTTGATTATCAAAAATGTAAATAATGTGAATGTGATTCATATTATTTGAACACATGAGAATAAATTATCTAATATAATTAAATGTGATTTAATTATTATGGATAAGAATAATGTGGATAGTAATATCCAATTATTCATAATATATTATAAATGTGATTTATAATGTATTAGAGAGAGCTAATTATAATTTATATTTGTTAATTAATTATTATGTGTATTGGATACACATTGTGTAATTAATTGATAATGTAAATTATATGTTGTTTTGGGTTGTGAATGTGATTCACAATTTTCCAATGTCAAGATTGCAATATTCCCAAAATTAATTGAGAATTATTTTTGGTGAATAAAATCCCAACAAATAGTTGTTGGATATAAATAAGAGAGAATCAAGGAGGCATGCAATCTCATGGAAATCCATGAGATTGCCTCCTTTAGGAAAGAGGTGGGCGGCATGCAATTCCTTTATGGAATGGGTGGCCGTCCCCCCTTAATGCACATGGAGATGTAATCTCCATGTATATTCTCTCCTTATTTATTTAAGTGATTTTAGGATTGATCTATATTTGATTTTGTCAAATATATTTTAATCTAAAGTTGTTGGCTTTTACCAACAACAATCTTGACCATTGGATTGACATAAATCAATCTCATCTTTTGATTTTATATGTCCCATGGATTGAGATCCATGGATCCCAAAACCCTATAAATAGAGAGGCATACCATGCTCTCTCTTTACAACATATGCTATTTTAGCACATCTCTCTCTCTCTCTCTTATTCTCTACACGCCTACTCCCTCTCTCCCTCTCATGTGGCCGTCCACCATGGATGCCCTAGAGAGGTTCTCCATCGTCGCAGCGTCGTCGTTATGCTGCCCGATCATCTGCTCGTGGATCTCCGTCTACTTCGGTGCGTCTCGCTCGTGAAGAAGACGTCGGATCTCGTGTGTCGAGATCAGGAGATTCGCCGCTTGGATCATCAATATGGATTGCGAGAAGCACACGGTTCATCCCCGCACTCGCAAGCGTCTCCTCCGTCGGATCGGACTTAAGACAGGAGGTCTCTTCGTTTAGAGACTCGATCGAAACCACGCTTAAAGAGGTAATCCTATTACTTGTTTGTGGTTTAGATGAAGCGATCCAAGAAGTGTTCTTGGATCACGTGGTTTCGTCGCATGAAAATTTTTTAAATTCCGCTGCATCCTGCAACTAGTGCGACTAGTCGCTCCTCGTCGTATTCAATACGACGCTCTTGATTCCGTGATGCGCTTGAGGATCTTACCAATCCTTCAAGTGGTATCAGAGCCTTAGGTCGACGGTTTCGAATATGATTCGCAAACTGAGGACGACTTGGGGTCGTTAAGGTCGCGAAAGTTTTTTATCGCATTTGATTTCGCAGATCTGTTTAGTAAATAAATTCGACACTGTTTAAATTGTTTAAACACGAATTATATACTTGGATTTTGTTCCCATTAAATAAGGAAACCATAGGATCTGAGTTTGCGTAAATCGGATTTCGTATGCTCAAGATATGGTTGTTTTAATGAACATGTATGCACTGTTGCGGGAACTGTAGATCTGAACGTGATTAAAGTGTTAATTACTGTTTAGACTTGCCTCGAAATGCGTGAAACATCACTTGGGTTCTGTCCTAAATCAAATTAGCAATCCATGAAAATTGATTTTGTCTATTTGGATTTAATATGATTGAGATATGCTAATTTTAGTAAGTAGGGTCACTGCTGAAATTACAGTCCTAATCAAGAACCATGTGATTGTCAATTAATGAAATTAATTGTTAATTTCAAGAAATAATTGTGGAAAATATTTGAGAAATATTGAAAGATGATTATTTCCTTAATTGACTTGGCCTCAACCAATTAATTGATTAGATTTGATCGAGATCATAATTGGAAACACAATCATCAAACTCCTTACTTGAATAGGATTGGGAATTTGTCTAGTAAATTTCCTTATAATCAAAATATTTTTGATTACTATATAGTATAATTTTGGTTGAAGAACTGATGATCATCTCAAGTACAAATTGATCAATTTGGCATTATCCTTTCCCGAGGCGGATATGGTGACTAGTCGGAGATCGCTGGGGTAGCGGGTTGCAACGTATGTGGTCCGTCCCACTCTCGCCTGCACTGGCCATGACAGCGGGTAGGGCCGGGATAATGCCCAAGGGATCAAGATGTAGTATTTTTCTAATTATTAAAATACGAATTAATGCGTACTTTGAGAATAATACCATATATATTCAAGTATAACAATCAAGTTTGATTGATTGAATTGGATTGATAATTAATTTAATATGATTGAATTGATTATGTCCAATTAGAATACTCTAATATGATTAGAGTTGATAATTCCCTTGGAAGAATTGATTATATGAATGTGATTCATAGTAATTAATTAAATTTGAATAAGATATGGAGGATCACATAAGTGACATCCATGGTCTCCCGTCAAGGCGAAGGGTTCCATCGCCAGATATTGTATGTGGGAGACGCCTGTCTGAAGTGACAACTCCTGCATACAACCCATTTGGATCGGGCTCGTCGCTTCTCGAAAGAGTAAGGACGTATGCGTAGTGACCCCAATATCGGGTCCTCATATTATTGGGGCGATATTGGATTGCACATAGCGAGTTGTATTCCTGTTGACGGTTGGTTCAATTAATGACGGGTCAACATCACCTTAGGGGTGGTGGGCCCGGGTGTTAAAGTCCGAATTGGGAGATGCAAGTTGGACTTGCAAGGCGGAATGTGTTCCCGCTTCTTTTTATCCGAGTTGTAGGTTCTCATATTATTGGGATGCAACAAAGATAAGGAAGGAGATCCCAGATCTTGCTTGAGATATAATGGTAAGTATATCTCTTACATTGAAAGTAATTAAGGGAATGAACTTTCATTGTTGACATAGCAAGACAACTTTGATGTAAAATTCCTAAATCAAAGTAAAATATATATTTATGCAAATTTCCTATTTCAGATAATCCTTCATTAAACCCCCTCAATATTATACTCAATAATAACCAGTAAAATATCATGGATTGGACCCTTGATCCAGATATTATACTTGCAATTAGACACATAATGTATGTGGTTGCAATGTGCAAGTTTCCTCATAATAATGAGGAATGATAATTAAATAAGACAATAGGACTAAAACCCTAGGGTTTGTATGTCTCTATAAGTCTTGATCTCATCGAATGTACTTTGGAAGTGACATGTCGATGATGATCGCAATTGTCAAATAATCCTTATAAAATCAATAAAGATATTCTGTCATACATATGTGCTCTTGACATTTAATCATGAATGACATGGTTCTCTGCATCATGTAGAATGGTAGCTCCATAAGAGATGATGTATTCAAATTGTTTGATTACCTACCTGAGCCTATGTTTTAAGAGTTTAGATGGATGTAGATGATGAGTGTCATCATTCGACTGTCTATACTCTAATCATTCATGAAGCTTCATAATATTTATATTGTATGAATTGGGTGAAGCATGTCTGTCTATACTCTAATCATTCATGAAGCTTCATAATATTTATATTGTATGAATTGGGTGAAGCATGTATAAATGTCGAAATGCTCTTACATTAAATTCTTTTGAATTTAACATAAGAGGTCCTTAGTCTTAAGCAATGATTGTTTATAGATAAAGGGAGCGCAGTGGAAGCATGGGTTGGACCCAAGCAAGAAGTATAATCAAAGAGTTGACTGTATTTCTGTGACTTCCATATGACATCCAAAGAGTTGGATGAATGCCAATACTGCTATATGTTGATATGTTGATAATATGACTATCAAATCCATCTAGAGTCCCTAGAGAAGGAATCGGATAATACATCAGAATAACCTACATATAATCATTGAAATTGACTTACTTATTTGATAAGGTAAAGTCTAATAATTGTATCTCAATCTTCTAATGACACTTGCAATTGGTTGCATATGTATTAGAATATCAGAAATTTGATCTTAAGGTTTATTGGTCATCCATGTTGAAAGTGATGCAAGTGTTGCAACAATTTCCATTGGATCAATAAACTTCATATTTTCAGTGGGAGCCCTTAGTCTTAGAGAATGTATCTATGACCTAGATATTAGAATACACTCTTTGTTTATTTCTAATTGTTAGATATAAACATGAATTCTGTAATAAATCTATCATAAAGAGTTATGATGGAGATATTTCAGATAGTAATCTAAAATCTAGTGCACTCTACTAAATTAGAAAATTAATGAATGGTTCATTAAGATTTCTAATACTGAAAATTAAAAGATCAATAGGAGGGTAAAGATCATTTGACAATGATCTGGCATCAAGTTTTAGACATGTGTCTGTTGATGAGATCAATGGACTAGTAAGACATGAAACTTTAGATTGTCTAAAGATTCAAATCTCACATACTTGTGAATATTGTATTCAAAGTAAATTGTCCAATACACCCTTCCTTGGGAAAGGTGTAAGATGCCAAGGTATTCAGGATCTCATACATATTGATGTATGCAGATCATCTATATCATAATAAACATTATGGATATGTGATATCTGTTAATGATTATGTATGATGTGAGATTTCTTCTCTTCACCTAAGGAACCTTTGAAATGTTCAAAGATTTCACATTTTTTGGTTTAGAACCAAAGTTTGAAGGAAGAGGAAATGAATTTGATCTAACCAAGGTAGCTTGTACCTATTAGATGAATTCAAGGAATACCTCATGGAGATATGAATATTATTCCTATCTCAATCCTCCTAATGAACCTTAACTCAATAGAGTTGTAGGGAGATACAATTGATCATGTGTGACATGAATTGATCAATGATTAATCTTAGCATAATTATCTCTTAGTTTCCAAGTATATATATATATATATATATGTGGTAGAGACTACATTATATATATCCTTAATAAGGTTCCATATGATTAAGCTGGAATCGAGCACTAGAGAGTGATACTTCATTAAGAGAATAAAGGATGGTATTGGATACCTACTTTATGACCTTGAGATTCTTAAAATATCTCATCTCTGAGAATATGATTCTTAGAGGTAGAGACTCTTGAGAATCAAGATGAAAATGAAGTGTAGGAACTCAGTTAATCTTGAGAAGATAATGAGGCTCCTGAAATTGGAAACTAAAAAGACAATTAAAGATGAAACACTAATACCTCTTCAAATGAGTTTGAGGATGGATTCCATGTGTCAGAGAAATCTGAAAAATGATCGGATTTCATGTGATGAAATTCCTGAGGATCATAACATAGAAAGATGGATGTTAGCAATAAAAGTCTAATGTAGACTTCATATACAAGTGTTGTATATGAACCCTCGAGGATCCACCTGTATGGGTAAGACCCATTAAGGTGTAAATGGATCTTCTAGAAAAAGAGGGAACCTGATGAAAAGATAGAGACCTTCAAAGCACGGTTCGTAGCCATGAGCTACACACCGAAGAGAAGACATCGCTTGCGATGAGACTTGCTCTCCAGTGACCTTGCTTTAACCCATCAGAATATTGCTAACTATAGCTACACAACTTAACTATGACATCTTCATGATGTGAGTCAAGATTGCATTCCTCTATGAATACCTCTCTGAGGATATTCATATGAAGTAGCCCTAGGGCTTTATGGTTGATGAAAGCAAGGTGTGCAAGCTAAAGAACTCCATCTTTGGACTCAAATAAGCTTCCTGTAGTTGGAACATAAGATTTGATGAAATTATAAATGTTATGATTTAGATAAAATCTTGATAAAACATATGAAGCTTAGTGGGAGTGCCTTTGTGTTCATCGTGCTAAATGTAGATAATATCCTAATCATTTGGAATAATATAAGGATGATAATAAGTGTTTTATAGACTTGCTATTCCATACCTTGAAATATGATTTCAAAGATACCTCTTAGATCTTCGTTCTGAAGATGTTCAGAAGCAAAGAGAAGAGGGTATTAGGACCAACACATTAGTAGTACACCTTGGTCTTATTTCATTTTCTGGAAAATTTCAAGAAAGGCTTCCTTCCCTTAAGATATGTTACTGACCTATCTAAAGAGATATCACCTCAAAGAGTTGAGGAAGTGAATGCTAGAACTGCTTGCACTTGTGCATCAGTTATGAGAAGCTGAGTGTATGCTAAATGTGTACAAGAGCCAGATGTCTGCCATGCAGTGGGAGTAGTAAACTGTTGCTAATCCTACTATGGAGATAAAACACTTGATTGCAGTAATAACAATTTTTTCATAGATGATAAGATTTTTGAGATAGTGATCTCAAAGTCTTATCTTCAAATACTTAAGACTTTATAGATAGTGATATAAAAGGTCTTAACATTGGATACTTTTAGAGATAGTGATCTCCAGGTATTCTGATAAGGATTATGGAAATACTGGTTATGATAATTAATAAGATGTAGTGTCAAGGACACTATAACCGACAAAATTGAGTATTGGTTGCAAAAGATGCAACATTCGCATTGGATGCAAGCACTGTTACTAGGAGATATGCAAGTGCCGTAAAAGGACTTGGCGTAGTCACTTGGGAACAGAGTGACTGATCAGCTTACCTAGCTATTTTCTAAATAGCCTATGATTGTCACATGAGGATGGGTTTAAATGATTAGCCCATTAATGGCTCTTTGGGCTAGTGGGAGATTGTTAGACATGCGATCCCACGATGAGCCATTATGCAATAAATGTTATTGCAATTCACTCCTTAATCTGAAATAAAGAGTACATAATTTGCATAATAGGTCCCTTAGTACAATTAGGGTTATGTACCATGGCCATCTTGATGATCATATAACTGTTGATTCAATTATTGAATCATAGAGGCTGGTGCTTGGATGAATATCTAAGGAGTTAGATTGAGGACTCATCAAGTACCGCCAATTGATTGTTAAAAGATGATCTCCAGCCAGAGTAGGAGATGGCAATCCTATCTCAGTTAGGCTGATATCTGACCGACCTCTTGATGCAGGTCCTCTGCATAGGAATAGAGATTCGGAGGTGTTAGATTAGTTAGGTCAAAGAGTTGATTTAACGAGCTCGAGATAACCAAAGTCCTATATCGTATGCTGTCATGATATAGGCACGCATCCTCTGACCGGAGACAGATGTGTTACTATATGTTTAAGTATGTACATTTGGCAGACCAATAGGTTGATGACCTAACCAAGGTTTATGCACCGGCGCGCTGGTATGCATATAAGGGCATATGAGTAATACGATCTCTCAAAGGGATCATACATGTTCAGTTACTGAACCGTAAGACATGAGCTCACTCATGAGATATTGGGAAGAATCAAATTCCATGCGCATGGTCGTCTCGCTTTTGAAGCTTGACTGGATTTGTAGGTTTGACATATATACTTTTGGAAAGTATATGATCAAGACCTAGGTATGTTATATGCTTTTGGAAAGTATATGATCAATACCGACTCCCAATGATCAAATGAGAAACTTAATGATAGAACCCTGAAGTAGACAGTGTAAAGTTGATCTAATACTTCAAGTTTATTCTGAGTCTTCCAGTATGCAGGATGTACAGGTATTAGGAATACTTGAGGGTGATGTGATCTTAAACGATTGTATAACCATGACGCTTCCATTCCTAGGGAGTGATGAAACGGGTCTGGATTTTAGTGACTCCTCTCAGTAGAGAAGTAACCTAATCTTAGTCTAAATATTGGACATTGATCTGAATGTGATTCAGATTTAATGAGAAGATTAGATTTAAGGTCTTGATTTAATCAAGCATCTATGGGAGGTCCGAGATCTGGATTTGATTTATGATCTCAATATCCAAGTCACTATACGTGGAACAATACAATCGCCCTATCCTTATCTCCAAGTATTCACGGAGAAAGCGCATTATCCTTGAAAGAGTTCATGGATAATTCTATTGTTGATATATGTATCCGAGCATTGAGAAAAAGGATAATTAAATGTGATTTAATTATCATGGATAATATGAATTTGATTCATATTACAAGGAGAGTTATCTTAGATAATTAAATGTGATTTGATTATCAAAGATGTAAGTAATGTGAATGTGATTCATATTATTTGAACACATGAGAATAAATTATCCAATATAATTAAATGTGATTTAATTATTATGGATAAGAATAATGTGGATAGTAATATCCAAGTATTCATAATATATTATAAATGTGATTTATAATGTATTAGAGAGAGCTAATTATAATTTATATTTGTTAATTAATTATTATGTGTATTGGATACACATTGTGTAATTAATTGATAATGTAAATTATATGTTGTTTTGGGTTGTGAATGTGATTCACAATTTTCCTATGTCAAGATTGCAATATTCCCAAAATTAATTGAGAATTATTTTTGGTGAATGAAATCCCAACCAATAGTTGTTGGAAATAAATAAGAGAGAAAATCAAGGAGGCATGCAATCTCATGGAAATCCATGAGATTGCCTCCTTTAGGAAAGAGGTGGGCGGCACGCAATTCCTTTATGGAATGAGTGTCTGTCCCCCCTTAATGCACATGGAGATGTAATCTCCATGTATATTCTCTACTTATTTATTTAAGTGATTTTAGGATTGATTTATATTTGATTTTGTCAAATATATTTTAACCTAAAGTTGTTGGCTTTTACCAAAAACAATCTTGACCATTGGATTGACATAAATCACTCTCATTCATTGATTTTTTATGTTCCATGGATTGAGATCCATGGATCCCAAAACCCTATAAATAGAGAGGCATACCATGCTCTCTCTTTACAACATATGCTATTGTAGCACATCTCTCTCTCTCTTATTCTCTACACGCCTACTCCCTCTCTTCCTCTCATGTGGCCATCCACCATGGATGCCCTAGAGAGGTTCTCCATCGCCGCAGCGTCGTCGTTATGCTGCCCGATCATCTGCTCGTGGATCTCCGTCTACTTCGGTGCGCCTCGCTCATAAAGAAGACGTCGGATCTCGTGTGTCGAGATCAGGAGATTCGCCGCTTGGATCATCAACATGGATTGCGAGAAGCACGCGGTTCATCTCCGCGCTCACAAGCGTCTCCTCCGTCGGATCGGACTTAAGACAGGAGGTCTCTTCGTTTAGAGACTCGATCGCAACCACGCTTCAAGAGGTAATCCTATTACTTGTTTGTGGTTTAGACGAAGCGATCCGAGAAGTGTTCTTGGATCATGTGGTTTCGTCGCATGAAAATTTTTTAAATTCCGTGCATCGAGCAACTAGTGCGACTACTAGTCGCTCCTCGTCGTATTCAATACGACGCTCACGCTTCCGTGATGCGCTTGAGGATCTTACCATATCCTTCATGTGGTCCATGCAGTTTCACACCCTGATGCAGTGCCATAACAAGGAGCACATTCTGACGGATCCAGAGCCAGAGGACAAGACTATGACTAATGCCTTGGAAGCAAGATGCCTATGCTCGCATTTGGCTCTCTAGGATACTCACCACAGAGATTGCCAATGATATTGTCAATCAACCCACAATAAAGGCTATGTGGGATATCTTAGCAGCCACGTATAGGCAGGCGAAAAATGAGAGCAAAATCTTACAGTTGCAGTTTGATAATTTTTCGACCAAGCAAAATGGTCGACCTCTTCATGCACACTTCTCGCATCTTAGAGGCATGTTTGAGCATCTGCATAGCTTCATGCCTATTACTACGAGCACTGAGAAATATCAGTCGTATCTGAATGCAACTATGACAGGAGTATTTTTGTCATCTCTTGACTCTGAGTACGATGCAACACGTACTCAACTTCTTACTGGAGAGACGATACCTCCAATGGAGGAGGTTTACAAGAGACTGAGCAGAATTACTACATCCTCTACTATTGTGGCTCAGATTCCTTCTGCTATGCCTAGCCATGCTACCATATGTGAATTGTTGTTACCAGTGATGACTCCTAGTGCATAATGGAGGTGAGGAAATAATTGAAGTGAGGTTTATGATTAAGAATCTTGGACTACTAGCATACTCCCTTGAATTTGAGGTTACCCTTATAAGAATGTGTTCCATAGAAAGTATGCTACTGATGTATTACATGAGTATCCAAGCTAGCTTAAATATCCTTGGATCTGAAGGCATGCATGTGAGAGATTGAAAAGATTGGAGACTCAAGTTGTCGCAAGAAATTGGTGTAGAGTTGACTAAATTTGATCATCACTTGATACATTGCTTTCAGTTTGCAAGTTCATTCAATTGATGGTTTGTCCTATGTACACTTTGATGCAAGCATGATGTTTTTAGCTATATCCTCCCAAAAAGTGGATTGATGTTCACCAGAGCTTTCTTTAATACTGATTATTGGGGGAGCTTATTGGATAACAAGTCCACTGCTGGCGTGTCTATCCTACTTGACGGGGAATTTGATCGTTTGGAGAAGCAAGATCCAAATAGTTATTTCTCACTCTAGGGTAGAAAGTAAGCACAGAAAAGTGGCTCATGCTTTAGAGTTAGTTGGATTTGATTGATTCCTGTAGACTTGTAAGTTGCTTTAACTAGGATTATGGAGCTTAGATATGATAACATAGCAACCATGCAGATAGTTGATAATTCCATGATTCACGAGCGTATAAGGCATGTGGAAGTTGATAATCATTAGAAGAGTTGGTGCGCAACACTACTATGACTTTAGAGGATCGAACTACAATTATGCTCACTAACCCTCTTGCTTATACTCAATTTGAGAGATATTGTAACAAGGTGTGCATAATTGATATATATGTAACTATCGAAGGTTTAAGGGATTGAGGAAATGCGTAGCCTCGAGGCGGTTGAGGCATATGCATCGGTATTATATTAAAAGATTATACAATTTAACTGAAAATTTGTATTGATATTAAGTATCAACATTCTCTACATTTATACACTTTATTTTCTTTAAAACTGTATAATTGCTCTTATATATGCATCGTTATATAAGATCTCTTCCATGACTTTTCACATATGCATCGGTATTATATTAAAAGATTATACAATTTAACAGAAAATTTTCTCTTATATTTTATACACTTTATTTTCTTTATTTTTGCTCTATTTATTTCTAGTAGTCCTATTATGAAGTCGATTGTATTTTTGTCTTTTGTGTGATTAGGGTTTTAACCATTTTACTCTATGTAAGAAACATTATCCCTTGGATAAAATTATCTCATTCCTTTCCAGTAGTTCTCTCACGTGGTATCAGAACATCTATCATGGATCAGAGCTTTCGTCCCTTCTTTCCCTAGTCCTACCCCTTCCACCGGGTACCTCCTTCACAAATTTAAAATTAACATGCTTAGTATCAAATCCGAGTTTTTAGGTTATGTGCATTTGAGTTTTTAAGCTTTGTGCCAAGTGAGTTCTCGCCTAGGGCTCTATGGTATAACCTTGATGTTGAATTGACCTTGTTTTGTGCCATCGCCTTGGCCTGGAGCACTACTAATTTTGCTGCATTGACCAAAGCCCTACTACATTGTCCAAAGATTTGACATCTAATCACCTCGAGCCAGATCACCTGCTATGACTCGATCAACTGGAGTTCTGCATCTCGATCATCCAAAGCTTCGTCGAAGTCTTGATTATCTGAAGCTTTGTTAAAGCATAGCACTATATCTGAATCTCCTGTAGTGGTCACGTGAATCGTGGTTATATTGGAGAGCAGTCCTATTAAGCCCATAATTGCTCACATGTTTAAGTTGTGGTGCCCCTATTTTGAGCTAATTTTCTGGGGGTTAAGGTCCTCCGATGACTCCCTTCCTTCATAGGTGAGCATACATATGACCAATCCACTAAGTTCACCTTCCTCTTCCTTCCTTCATGTAATCGAAATGGCCTCTACCTACTACCTTATCTATTGTGGTACAAGGGAACTGTATCAAACTTAAAGGTGACGAGAATTATGTACTATAGTCCTGTGCTTTAAGGTATTTGTGAGCGGTCAGAGAAAGATATATGTTCTTACAAACGATCCTCTTAATGCAGAACACTATGACTATGAATCTTGGTTACAAGACAACTATCTTGTCATGAATTGGATTATCTAAAATGATTATTAGTTGATTGCAAAGAGTTGTCTCGAAAATATTCCAAATATATCACCAAATCACATTTCGTTGACTTCTGCATGCAGATTTGATCTCCCTCGAGGGGAGTCCTAGCTTAATCACCGTGGCTAGTAAATTACATGTCTATATGAGGAACTTGCTATTTTTTGCCAGCTTTTTTCTATAAGCAGGTTACAAACAGATCATAATGGCAAGAATATTGTTAGTTCATTGTTTCCCCAATGTTTTTGTTGGGATAAAATTATTCATGTCATAGAAGAGATCCCAGGGCTCTCTTATATAGGAGAAAAGCCATGGGTTAATTACATAAGTGATACTTAAAGAAAACATAAAATATACAAGTGATACAATGAGATACAATTATCTCAACACTCCTCCTCAAGCTGGAGCATAAATATCAATCATGCTCAGCTTGGAACAACATCTCTGAAATGGACCTCTAGCCAGAGCCTTGGTGAAGATGTCAGCTGTCTGATCTTCTGTGGAAACATGAGAGGTGGATATAAGACCTTTCTGGATCATATCTCTAGTGTAATGACAATCCACCTCGATATGCTTCGTCCGCTCATGAAAAGAAGGGTTATTGGCAATAAATAAAGCCGTTTGATTATCACATAAAAGCTTCATAGGAAGAGAAACCTCAATAGTAAGGTTGGTCAATACCGATCTAACCCACATCATCTCTGCACATCCTTGTGTCATGGCCCTGTATTCAAATTCTGCACGAGATCTAGTCACCACCGTATGCTTCTTGCTTTTCCATGAAACTAGTGAGCTACCTACAAGGATAGCGAAGCCAGAAGTGGACTTTCTGTCCTTGGGACAACCAACATAATCTGCATCTGCACATGCTGTCACCTCAAGAGATGTATCCCTACTGAATATAAGGCCTGAACCTGGTGAAGTCTTCAAATACCTCAAGATCATATGGACGGCATCCATGTGGACTTTCCTGGGCTGCTCATGAACTGACTGACTTTGCTTACTGCAAAAAACAATATCCGGCGTGGTGATGGTGGCGTATAAGAGCTTCCCAACAAGCTCTCTGTATCTCCTCCTGTCAACTTCTTCAGTGTCGTCATCATACAATCTCATGCTTGCATCCATAGGGGTAGTAGCAGGTTTGCACCATGTTATACTTGTCTAAGAGAGAAGATCCATAACAAACTTCCTCTGAGTCATTACAAGGCCACTCTTGTTCCTGGCGAACTCCAACCCAAGGAAGTAACGGAGATTGCCAAGGTCCTTAGTCACAAACTGTTGACCTAGGAACTCCTTGGCAGTAAGAATGCCCTGCTCATCATCTCCTGTAATGACAATATCATCCACATAAACAAGAATAGCCACAGTACCTCTCCGTGTCCTCTGAACAAACAGTGAGTGGTCCGCAGTAGACCACGCAAACACCTGTTGCTCTATCAACTCCGATAGGTTTTGATTCCAAGCTCTTGGAATCTGCTTCAGGCCATAAATTGCCTTATGAAGCCTACACACCTTCTGAGACTCCCCCTCAGTAGCAAATCCTGGTGGATGTTTCATATATACTTCCTCCTGTAGATTCCCATAGAGAAATGCATTCTTCACATCAAGCTGGTAAAGGGGCCAGTCCCGTGAAACAACAACAAATAGAAGAATGCATAGTGTTGAGTGTCTTGCTACTAGAGAGAAGGTGTCATGATAGTCCACCCCATAGGTTTGGATGAACCCCCGGGCCACAAGCCTTGCTTTAAAGCGGTCCACACTACCATCTGCCCTCTGTTTAACCATGAATATCCATTTGCAGCTCACAATGGAGGCTCCTGGCGGAGCTGAGACAATGCTCCAGGTACCACGCGATCGTAGAGCCACCATCTCCTCTTCCATTGCAAGTCGCCACCTACTATCCTGAAGCGCCTCCTGATACGTCCGTTGGATAGTAACAACAGATAGTCCCATTACAAACTTCCTGTACTCCGCTGAAAGATGATCCAAGGAAACATGAGCATCAAGAGGGTACGTGGCACATTGGCGACGAGGCTTCCTTAGGGCAATAGGTTTCTCCAGGTCATCAGCCGCATTGTCCTCTGGAATCAACTCTTGTTTTATATTATTCAAATCTCTGGTGCCATCAGTAGAAATAATATGTTCATGACATACCTGAGGCATGGTGGATGATGTGGACGGTGCATGAGCTGAGGGACGAGTAGTAGACATGCGAGTATAAACGTGGGGTAAAAACGTGGATTCGTTGGGAGGATGTGGAGGTGGTGGTGGAGGTGGTGACGACCGAGGAGCATCACAAGGGGTATGAGATGGAGAAGATGGAGGTGGAGGAACTACACCATCCTCTCTAGAACCAGCATTAGACAACTTGTCACCTATAGGAGAAAAGTACATAATAGACTTAAAAAATGTAACGTTGGCGCTCACATAGTATTTTCTCCCAACAGGATCAAAACATATATACCCTTTTTGGGTACGAGAATAACCAACAAAGACACACTTGACAACTCTATGTGAGAGCTTGTCACGGCCAGGAGTGAAGTTCTGAACAAAGGCCACCGATCCAAAGACTCTGGGAGTAAGAGATAAAAGTTCTTTCTCGGGAAACACAATCAAGAAGGGAATCTTCTCTCCAAGAATAGTGGTGGCATGCGATTCACCAAATAACAGGCAGTGAGAACCGCATCCCCCCAGAAAGAATGAGGTGTACGACTGTGAATTAACAAAGTCCGCGTGACGTCAAAAAGGTGACGATGTTTACGTTGTGCCACACCATTTTGCTGTGATGTATAATTGCAGGAAGTCTGATGAACTATACCAAGAGACCTGAGAAATTCCGTTAAGTGTAATGTAGAAAACTCCAAAGTGTTATCAGTACGAATGGATTTGACATTAACAGAGAAGATATTATTAACTTCAATAAGAAAAGCCTTAATGATAGCACCCGCTTCAGACTTATGTTTTAAGAAGAATACCCAAGACATTCTAAAATAATCATCCACATCAACTCTTGGGAAAATAAGAGAACTTGTTTATTCCATCAGCCCTAGGCTCTCTTATATAGGAGAGTAGCCTATGGGTAAATTACATAAAGAGTCCAACGGGAAAGTAAAATAACAAAAGAGATACATAAGTGAATAATATATATCTACACTCCCCCTCAAGATGGAGCATAGATATCAATCATGCTCAGCTTGGACGCGCACTTCTGAAACAGCCCTCGCAGTAATGCTTGGTGAAAATGTCTGCCGTTTGATTCTCTGAACTAACATGAGATGTAGCAATGAATCCCTTCTGAATCATATCACGTATAAAGTGACAGTCAACTTCAATGTGCTTGGTTCGTTCATGGATTGCTGGATTATTTGCAATGAACAAGGCCGCTTGATTGTCACATTCTAAAGCCATAGGAAGTGTGACTTCTATATGTAAATATGTAAGCACAGCCTTTACCCACATCATTTCTGTGCTAACCTATGCCATGGCCCTATATTCAAATTCAGCACTAGACCTTGCCACAACCGTTTGTTTCTTGCTCCTTCATGAGACTAGAGAATCTCCAACATATACAGCTAACCCAGAGGTGGACTTCCTGTCCTTGGGACACCCTGTATAGTTTGCATCTGCACAGGCTGAGATAGTAATCACCTTGCCTTTCTTAAACAGTAAACCCGCACCTGGAGATGACTTGAGATACCTGAGTATCATATGTATGGCATCCATGTGTACCTGACGTGGTTGCTCCATGAACTGGCTCACTCGACTCACAACAAAGGATATATCGGGCCTGGTAATAGTGACATAAAGAAGTTTGCCCACCAGTTCTCTGTATCTTCTCCTATCCACATCCTCTGTATCACCATCATATAACTTTATACTAGGATCCATAGGTGTGGTAGCAGGTCGGCAACCAAGCATTCATGTTTCACTCAACAGGTCAGTGACATATTTCCTCTGAGAAATTACCAACCCATAAGGATTTCTGGCGAACTCCAATCACAGAAATATCTAAGAACTCCAAGGTCCTTGGTAACAAATTCACGACCCATCATTTCTTTTGCCTCCTTTATTCGCTGTTCATCATCACCTGTAATCAGAATGTCGTCTACATAGACCATAATTGCAATAATACCTCTGGAAGTCCTTTGTACAAACAAGGAATGATCAGCATTAGAACGTTTGTATCCCTGTTTCTCAAAGAGATCTGAGAGCTTCTGGAACCACGCTCTGGGGCTCTGCTTAAGGTCATAGATAGCCTTATGAAGTCTGCACACCTTAGGATACTCCCCCTCAACAGCAAAATCATGCGGCTGTTGCATGTAGACTTGCTCCTGTAAGTCACCATATAAGAACGCATTCTTCACATCCAACTGGTATAGCGGCCAATCACGAGTGACCGCAACAGAAAGCTGGATTCGTAGAGTGGAATGGCGGGCCACCGACGAGAATGTATCAAGATAATCCACCCCATATGTCTGTGTAAAACCACGAGCAACAAGACGAGCCTTGTATCTGTTAATACTACCATCTGCATTATGCTTGACTGTAAATACCTACGTGCAGCTTACTAGAGACATATCAGCAGGTGCAAGAACCAGGCTCCAGGTTCCTCTAGACTGAAGAGCTGCTATTTCTTCCTCCATGGCTAGACGCCATCTACTATCCTTCAGTGCATCTTGGTAATTCCGTGGAATAACCACTGCTGACAATGCGACGACGAAATTCCTGAAATCTCCAGTTAGTCGATCAAATGACACAGAAGCTGCTAAAGGATATGATGCGCAGCTCCGCTTCGACTTTCGTAGAGCAATAGGAACATCTAAATCATCTGTGTCCTCGTTTGGCCTCTATAACACATCCTGCTTAGAAAAATCATCAGATCCATCAATAGTAATATCTTCAGAACATACCTTAGGCGAGCTAGGTGATGAGCGATGATCATGAGTTGAAGTAGGCCTACGGGTATAATGAAATGGTAATGGTGAAACATGTATAGTGACATGAGGTGTAGAAGATGGTAACGATTTTGATGGTGGTGGTGGTGGTGTTGGTGGTGTTGGTAGCGGTGGTGACATGTAAATGACATCAGTATTAGCAGGGGGTATCAACTGATCACCTAAGGCTGAGAAATACATAACATATTCAAAAAAATGTAACATCAGCACTGACAAGGTACTGCCTGCGCAATGGATCGTAACACTTGTACCCCTTCTGAGTTCTGGAGTACCCAGCGAAAAAGACACACTTGACAGCCCTAGGAGAGAGCTTGTCAGTCCCGGGAGACAATTGGTGGACAAAAGCTACCGAATCGAACACACGAGGAGTAAGGGAGAATAAGTCTTTTCCAGGGAAGATAAGAGAGAAAGGGATCTTCTCACCTAGAACAGATGACGGCATACGATTGATTAGGTAACATGTAGTAAGAACAATATCACCCCAGAAAGAGTGAGGAGCATGACTTTGTATAAGGAGCGACCTGGTTACATCCAACAAATGGCGATGTTTCCTTTCAGCACCCCATTCTGTTGAGAGGTATAGGCACAGGATGTCTGGTGGATGATCCCTTGGGATGAGAAGTAACTAGATAGGACATGAGTACACAATTCCAGGGCATTATCACTTCGCACAATTTTAACATATGCAGAAAAAACATTACGAATCTCATTAAGAAAGTTGATGATAATATTCCCTGCTTCAGATTTATTCTTTAACAGAAAAACCCATGACACACGAAAGAAATCATCTACAATAACTATATAAAACCTGTGTCCCTGATGATCAGGAACACGACTTGGACCCCAGATATCGACGTGAAACAACTCAAATTTGGAGGTACTACTCCGACACTGACAACCGGAAAATGTAAACCGATGATGCTTTCCCAACTGACAAGCCTCACATTGAATAGATGTGTGAGGCGAAACCTGAGGTAACACACGGCGCAGTTTCTGAAGCGGTAGATGTCCAAAGCGCAGGTGCCATAGTAGGGGAGAGATGGCTCCAGCAGGTAGGGATGAGGTTCCAGCAAAAGGAGTCTGACTGAGGTGATAGAGGCCGCATTGCTCATAGCCACGCCCAATCATGTTGCCCGTAAGGATGTCCTGAAAAACATGACAAGATGGATAAAAAATCGCCCGACACTGTAAATCCTTTGTAATTTGACTGATAAACAACAAATTCATCGAAAAATCAGGTGCATGTAATACATTCTTGAGATGCATAGATGACGTCAGTCTAATCTCCCCCTGACCAGTAATCGGGGAATGCGTGCCATTAGCAATAACTACTGTTCGACCTGGAGAGATCTGTCTGTACCCTGTAAGTAGACTTTGATCACCACATAGATGATGTGTGGCGCCAGAGTCCATAATCCATGCTAAAGTATCTGATCCACTACCAGTAAATGCATATGTGCTACCTGATGTACTGGTAGATGCGGAGGCGGATGCGGCAACATCAGAGTTGTACTCAGTAGTAGGTGCTGGGCCAGATGGAGGAATGATTCCCCTTATGGGCTACAAGATCATCAAAGCGCTGATCCAAAGAAGCAGCAAATGGAGGCTTGATCTGCTCAGCGACTCGTGCAGATGCAGAAAATCCATGCTTAGAGTAGCACGTGTCTTCGGTATGTCCAGTGCGATGGAAAAAGGTACACGTTGGCCGAACACGGCCTCCTCTACCACGAGGGCCACGACCGCGAGCCTAATGATGGTGACCTCCACGACCTCGATTGGCTGCCATGGCTGAGGCAGTCTGATTTGTAGTCGTAGAAGGGACAGTGATGCGGTTCAATCTTTGAAAAGCTTCCTCCATAGGAGGAATAGTGGAATCCGCTAAGATCTGGGAACATGCTGCCTCATACTCAGGATCAAGGGCAGCGAGGAAAACTCCTACCATAGTAGCATTCTGGTACGTCTTCTGTTGCTCTGGTGTGGCTGTCAGGGGCATGAAGCTATAAAGCTTCTCAAACATTCCTCGTATAGGTGAGTGTAGAGGACGTCCATTCTTCTTGATAGTAAATATGTCATGCTGGAGTTGCAGAATCTTTGTCTCATTCTTCACTTGAGAATATGTAGCAGCCAGAATATCCCACATTGCTTTTGCTGTGGGCCGATGGAGAATATCATTGGCAATCTCGATTGCCAGAGTTCCAGATAGCCATACTTTGGCATATGCATCATCTGCCTCCCATGAGGCATTGACCCCAGTCTTCTCAACAGGCTCTTCTTCGGTAAGAATGTGTTTCTTACCGGTTGACTTCATCATACTCATGAAATGCATAGCCCACAGTTCATAGTTCGAATCATCAATCTTCACAATCGGCGTTGGACCTCGGAAGGCGCCTATAGATGGGATATCTACCTTGCTTTCTGACATAGTGATAACGGAAGACTGGAGTGGTAGACTGAGGATATGATCGTCTACACAGACATAAACGGGTTTAGTTGCATGCGTAGACTTCAAGCAACCAAACCCATTACTCTGAAGGCGCGCGCACTTGACTTAGGGTTCTGCGTGCACGAAAATCGAGACCTTTAGGGGTCACGCGCAGATCCAGGACAAAGTGCACTTGCGCAGATCTTGCGCAAGGGCTCGCAGATCTCGTAGCCTGAAGCACACAAGGCAAAGCCGCACGATGCAATCAGTGCACTACGCGCATCGCCGTGTGAAGAGAAACAGGGGCGCGAGATCGGTGGCTGGACAGAAGCGCGGGGCTTAAGGCGCACGAAAGGCGCAAGGTGTGCGCTGGAGACCGGAAGCGCAAGGCGCGAGACCGGAGACCGGTCTGAAGGAGGCGCAGGGCGCGCGCGAGGCCAAAGGCGCGCTGGAGATCGGAAGCTGAAGACCGGAGGCGTGCAGAGGGAGAGAGAGAGAGGCTCGACGGTGGGGCTAGGGTTAGGGTTTCTTTGGCTCGAGAACTCCGGTCTAGGACCGTTGCTCTGATACCATGTTGGGAAAATAAGAGAACTTGTTTATTCCATCAGCCCTAGGCTCTCTTATATAGGAGAGTAGCCTATGGGTAAATTACATAAAGAGTCCAACGGGAAAGTAAAATAACAAAAGAGATACATTAGTGAATAATATATATCTACATCAACCATATAAAAACGATGGCCCTGATGATCAGGAACACGACTCGGACCCAAATGTCGAATTGAAACAACTCGAAAGACCGACTACTATGACGACTCGGACGACTCGGAAACGAAGAGCGATGGTGTTTCCCAAGTTGACATGTTTCACAGTCTAAAGCATTACGAGTAGATATCTGCGGTAGAACATGAATCATCTTCTGAAGAGAAAGGTGGCCAAAGCGAAGATGCCACATGAAATAAGAAACATGTTCGGAGGGAAAAGAAGCCACCCTAGCACATGATGGAATGTCAAGCTTATACAATCCTCTATTCTCACGACCATGACCAATCATCATCCCATTTAGTATGTCCTGAAACATAAGAGAAGATGGATCAAAGATGGCACGACAATGTAAATCTTTCGTAATTTGACTAATAGACAGAAGATTCATTTGAAAATCAGGAGCGTGTAAGACGTTCTGAAGATATATAGACGGAGCTAAAACAATCTACCCCTGACCAACAATGGGTAGCCGAATTCCATTGGCTATGACCACGTACCGCCCATGAGGGATAGGCCTGCAAGAGGTAAACTGCGTCCGATCTCCACAGATATGATGAGATGCTCCAGAGTCCATAGTCCAATATGTCACATCGGAACTGCTGCTACTGGTAAGGACATAGGGAATACCTGATGAACTGGACAATGCTCCGGATGTGGCCGCTACATCTGATGGACCTGCAGTCTGAGTCGTAGGGGTGATCACCATCTCTCGAAGTCTGGAGACAAGATCATCAAAATGTACATCTGTAGTAGGTGCAGAAGAAGAGTCAGTCTGCTCAGCAATACGTGCAGAAGTCGGATATCCATGCTTCTGAAAGCATATGTCCTCCGAGTAACCAGGACGACTGCAATAGGAACATGGGCCACGCTGACGTCCTCCACCCCGACTACGAGGTCCACGGCTATGAAACTGGGAAGAACTTCCGCGGCCTCGAGAGGCTACCATAGCCGAGGAAGTCGTCTGTGGCGTAGTGGTAGGCGTGGTAGTAATCCTACTCAGTCGCTTGTAGACCTCCTCCATCGGTGGAATGGTCTCGCCCGTCAGAAGTTGAGTACGAGCAGCATCGTACTCTGAGTCAAGGGATGACAAGAAAACTCCGGTCATGGTAGCATTTCGATACGCCTGCTGTTGTTCAGTGCTGGTAGTACTAGGCATGAAAGTATGGAGTCTTTCCAACATGCCTCTCAAATGAGAGAAATGTGCGTGGAGAGGTCGACCATTCTGCTTGGTCGAGAAAATGTCGAACTGCAATTGAAGAATTTTGCTTTCATTTTTCGCATGTTCGTATATGGCTGCCAGTATATTCCACATAGCCTTTGCTGTTGGCTGATTGACAATATCATTAGCGATCTCTGCAGTAAGTGTCCCAGAGAGCCAAATACGAGCACATGCATCATCTTGCTTCCATGATGCATTGGCCCATGTCTTCTTTGCCGGCTCCGAGTCAGTCAGAATACGCTCCTTGTTGTGGCACTGCATTAGGGTATGAAATTGCATGGACCATAACTCGTAGTTGGTCTCGTCCATCTTCACAATAGGTGCCGGGCCCTTGAAAGCACCGGAAGATGAGAACATGCCACCCTTATTCTCTGCCATATTATCAATACGCCAAGACACGGAACAAGTGAGGAACAAATCAACAATAGATTTGTCTACAGAGTCATAAAAAGGAATAGTTGTATGTGTAGACTCATATAACCATACCTAGATCTTCTGTTGAGGTCTAGAGCCGTACAATACGTTAGAAATCAGAATATTTCACCAATTCCTAAGCAGGTCAGACCTCGTAGCAGCACGAAAATAGCTTCTCACGACCCCCGGGCGATAACAGGGGTTGCTACGGCGGCACCATCGGCATGTGGGGCCCCTACGGCTTCAGAACTGCACACAGGAGGGCCGAGCGGCCAGGCAGGAGGGCGAGGAAGCCTCCTGCGGCGAAACTGGCGGCAACGCAGGGCTCTGCTGGAGCGTCGAGGGGCTCTTGGAGCGTCGCTGGGCTGCGCGGGAGGGCCGCTGGATCCTCTGTAGCGTGCAACGGCCCAGGGGGTGTAGGGTTAGGGTTTTTGGTGATAGAGAACCCCCGATCTAGGATCGTTGCTTTGATACCATGTTGGGATAAAAATTATTCATGTCATAGAAGAGATCCCAGGGCTCTCTTATATAGGAGAATAGCCATGGGTTAATTACATAAGTGATACTCAAAGAAAACATAAAAATATAAAAGTGATATAGTGAAATACAATTATCTCAACAGTTTTAAAGATAAAACACAAACATATATTGTAGTCGCTTGCGTATCTATTGTGTTTGCAGGACTACAAGTGTGATTCAAGCCTGAATATTATTGAAGTGACGTCTGCATCGAAGTTGCAAATTCTTAGAAAGTTATTTAACATTGTTGTAAAAGTTGTTGCATTATTTACTTGTATTTTGTAAAGTTGTAACCTCATAAAGCATATTCTGAAAACATTTTAAATCTAAATATCAAACATTAAGCCTTGATTGAGCATTCTTACTTACTAATAGATCAATTCTAATCGACCATGCCATCGTGCCTAATCGATCAATCTTGATCGACCATAGCCTTTTGACTGATGGATTATATTTAAATTCTAGACCAACGGTCATGCTGATGATCGATCATCCTTTTTTGACCCGATCAATCATAACATTTTGACTGATTGATCGTTGAATCAAATCTCTACTTATTTGCTGTTAAATTTGATTCCAATGACCATATTTCTTGGACCTCTATATAAGGGATCCCATATCCATTGTTATAAAACACATAATTAGAGTATTCACTCATATTCTCTCTAGAAATGCTAGATGCTCTCTCTAAGTGATTTCTCAAGTACTCTCTCCTATTCTTTGATTCATTCATTTATTTCCAGGATAATTTTGTAAAAAGATAGCATTGCAGCAAGACTATCAAATTACTAGAGTTTGATCGCTCTTTAGAATAGTTTCGATAGTCTTATCAAGCCCGATGATGTTTACTCTATGAATTATATTGCTTATTCACATGCGATATTTGTGATATAATTGTTGTGCTTATATTTGTGAATATCTGTGTAATGTTGAGCAAGGTTGCAAAAGTTAGCCATTGATACTCAATCGACGGGGTCACTGACTAAGGATTAATCGGCAGTTAGGCGACTAATTGGATTTAGTCGAGCATTAATTGATTTTGAATTTTAATTATTTTAAATATCTAAATTATCTTTTATACACATACTCTCATAAATTTACATAGATTTAGCAGTTTCCAATTTTATAAGAGCTAAAAAAAGAAGCAATTAAAGCGAAAGAAGAAAAAAGAAATAAGTTAAGATCAAATGTTAGCTACATAATACGAGCATATACACCATGTCAAAACAAAAATAGTTTAACTAGCAAGTAACAAGTCATTCATCTCCATTAATGTCATCATCCAAATCAAGCTCTTCTTCTTCATCATCTATATCTTCAGGCAGAAATTCCTCTTCATCATTTATAGGCACAACATTTGACCTCGGATGGAGCTCCCTTGCCAAGTTCGCATCATTGCCTTCTTCTCAGCTCCAAAATCTCTTCAGCACAACTTACATGAGGCACTGCACCCCAAGTCAATCCTGAACCTGGAAATACCTCATCTTGAGCTTGCACATTGACCTCCCAGTCCATCACCTAAATGTACACAATCACGGGAGGAAAGAGGATCCCTTCCTTTATCAAGTCGATGTTCCATTAGGTTGTGTTGGAGTATATGTGTTATGCGTCACTTGTTGTGTAGATGGGCAAATGGATCACTCGAGGATCCATTTACCACATCCAATTGTTTAGTCCCACATCTACCAATTGTGAGATGTGGAGACTTGGTGAAGGCTACATAGGAAGCCCCTCACCCTCTGTATCCAGTGAGAAAGTGCAACGCATAAATGAGCCCTTTGAGGCGTTCTCCCGTGGTTTCATCCCGCTCCTTCGGGAGTAGGGTTCCACATTAAATCCCGTGTTCTTCCAAGTTCTTATTATTTTATTCTGATACGCTTTCGCATTCCTATTTTCTAACATGGTATCAGAACGTGTTTGACTCTCAAGGAATCGTGTTATGTTTTTATTTTAGTCGAGTTTCGATTCAATTATTGTAAATTCTTCAATATTTATTGTTCGTGGTTTTTTTCTTGGAGAATGTTTAAGTTTTGATTCAATTCTCGGGTTTCATTCTGAGACCCTAGTTCTCCATGTATACAAGGATGCTTCTGTCTAGATCGGCAATGCCTGATCTCCATCCGACAACCTTTGCCTTGACGTTGCCCTGCCTCGTAGGGCTCAGTGGCATCATGCTACCAGCCCTCTGCCACATCTCCAACTGCATTACATCTTGGCACGAAGCATATCTCAAGAAGTTGCATCTCTAGGCGGTGCCGCCGACCACCGAACACTCTCGCAGGTGGTGCTCATCTCTCCCAGCACCACACCCATCGACTTCTCCCTCCTGGCGATAGTGATGGGTTCCATGATGGAACCCTACTCCTTCGGCGACGCAATTCTCTCTCAGCATCACACCTCCTTCTCCAGCAAGCAAACACTGCGAAGGCCGCACCCCTCTCGATCGGCGACGCTAGCGATCAAGGCACCAATGGATCCGAACGCTCCATCTCTACCTTACAGGCGGCAACCCTTCATCTCTCCCTAGGCAGCATGCACCATGCCTTCTCCTCCCTCTCCTCTTCCTGCCGAGGCATCTCCAGGTTGCCACCGCCACATCTAGGCGGTCGTATGAACAGAAGCGGCGCTGCCGCACCTTCCCCCCGTGTATGACGGCGCCGCCATATAGATCTTCCAGGAGATGCCCTCGCGGTGGCCACCTCCATCTTCCAGATCTACCCCCAGGCCAAGAAGACATCACCTTTCTTTTCCGAACTCTCGGGTTCCAGGGAACCCTAGTCGACGATGAAAAGAAAGGGGAGCTCAATGGCTCTCTTTAATAAAAGAATGGGGAGGTCGAATTTATTTCAGGCTCAAGTGGGACGAGAATACATACATATATATATATATATAAGGGAGGGGTTGCTGCCATGATTTCAGAAAAAATGAAGAGAGCCCTGTTTGGGACTGCATCATTAGAAAAAAGGGTAGCAAGCTGCATTTGTTTGGGTCCAAGTGGGCAAAGTTTCTTTGTTTAAAAAAACGTACATGACGAGAAAAAAGGAGAGAAGTGAAAAGCCATAAAAATAATCAAAACGGTCCAAAAAATGAAAAATGAATTAAAAAATGTGAGCAGAAAAGTTGAAAAAAATTAGGAGAAAAGTCGTTATTTTTTTTAAATTGACACGGCTTATGTGATTCATGTTTTGTTTCCCCATCTTTGTTCTATTCTCTTAACTTTGTCGATGCCCTTGATTTCCGATAAGTATGGAAGAAAGGGGGAGTATGGTGTAGAGTTCAACATGCCAGATCGTCAGATTCCAGATTCTTTAGTTCAGATAACATCCAGATTTCCAGACCCTACAAATGTTCAAATTCGACGTCAGATTGGTTCCGAGTCTTCAGTTTCAGGCACGTACATGTATGCGGTCTTCAGTTTGATGCGCACATGTTTGCCATCTTTTGTGTGGTCCCCATCTTTTATTTTTGGTCAGAGTTTTCATGTGATCCATAGGGATTCCAGAGTAGAGGTCCCATTCCTTAGGCCATGTGGGGTAGGGTTTTCATGTAGTTTCATAGGGACTCCAAAGTAGAGATCCCATTCTTTGAGCTAGTATGGGAGAGACCCAGTTCTTTGACGAGGAGCCTTTTTCAGACTCCATTCTCCAACGACCGTGGACTTCGACGATGATGTCTCCACGGCTTTTCCAGTTCGGTCCTTTCAAAGATGGAGCAACTATCCACATGTTGTGGCGGGCCAGAGTTCTCCATATGGAGACTCATTTTCAGTTGCAGTGACTCTGACATGCGTAGTATAGAGCACATGCTCTCCGACGAGGAGATTCAATTCGACTCACACTCCAGCCCATTTGGTCCTCCTCACCTGCATGGCATTAGAAGCAATGTCCTCGGCTGCAGCCGGTAGTTGTGCACGTTGAGTTGATATTGTATGTAGTGTATTGTATTGCGAGTTGAGGTTTCTTTCTGTTTGTCCAAGCTAAGCATTGTATGCTCCATCTTGAGGGGGAGTGTTGGAGTATGTTTTTTGCGTCACTTGTGGTGTAGACGGGTAAATGGATCAATCCAGGATCCATTTATCACATCCAGTTGTTTAGTCCCATATCTCCCAATTATGAGATATGGAGACTTAATGAGGGCTATATAAGAAGCCCCTCACCCTATGTATCTAGTGAAAAAGTGCAATGCATAAATCAGCCCTTTGAGACGTTCTCTCGTGGTTTCATCCCGCTCCTTCGCGAGTAGGGTTCCACGTTGAATCCCATTTTCTTTGAGTTACTTATTATATTATTCTGATACGCTTCTTCATTCCTATTTTCTAACAAATTGGAATTGAAACAAACGTGCACAAGATCGTTCAGTCTCTTTGTCTCCAACCTGCCTCTCTTCTTGGTATGGATCTGTAAGCAACATTATAAAAATTGTGATTATATCACTTATTAATTTACTATTAGTATTCCAATTAGGTGGGTTAGTGAAATCATTACCGAGCCAAAGATACTCCAGTTGCGCTTACATCTAGAGGCTGAAGACATCAAGTTCAATATCTTGATGGCCATGGCGTTCAAATGTGGTGTGCCATCTACAAGATTATACCACCAATTAGCTATTAAAATAGAGAATTGGTTAAGTCAATAAAGTCAAAGATGATTCGAATGACATGAACTGAAAACAATGCCTCAAATACCTTGATCATATTTTTTCATTCTCATCCTTTGTCTCATGCCTAATGGCTTGACAAATGCCTTGCGACTATGTCTGTAATCAAGAAGTTCCTTTATGGTTATGGCATCTTGTACATCCAAACCTGAATAAAATCTTTCCATGCAATACATAAAACCTTTTTCACCACAACATATTCATCATCGCCACACTCTGTGTAGAAGTATGGGTTCAAAAAGTTAGCCGCTAAATGCAATGGAGTGTCAAGCCTTCCTTTGGTCTTGGAGATAGTAGCGCCCACAAAAAATCATATAAGATGACTCCACGCCATTGAAAGCTGCAATTATCTCCCTCTTTGCCTCTTTAAGTCCTCTGTAAACAAAGCCCATGTATGTACGCCAATCCACATCAACTACGTAATAGACAAACCGACGGTGTAAATATTTTGATTACAAGTGTGGTGTGGTTCCAAAAAGTAGCGCTGAAGACTATGGATATGCTTGTTTTCCCCTTTTGGTCCTGTACCATTTGTAGTTCCACCACTCATCTGACGAAAACATCAACCACATCTTATCTTTTTTCTCCATAATGCTTTCAAGAGTGACGAAAGTAGTTGCAAACATCCTTTGCTTGGGTCTAGCGACGTCCCTCTTGTTTGTGAACTTCTGCATCAATCTTAGAGTTTTAGTGAGAGCATAAATGAAAACTGTGAGTATCTTCCCCTTTGTAATTATGTTCTTTACGTTCGAATCTTTGCTTATCTCTCCCGAAGCAAGATCAATGGAATGTGCGGTACAAGAAGTCCACCATATCTTTAGATATTTTTGAGCAGCAATCTCCCTGCTGCTACATTTGTCGATGCATTATCTGCCGCAATATGAAAAACATTCTCCACTCCAACTTCATTAATGCACTCATCAACCAATTGAAAGATGTTCTCTGCGGTGTGTGTCTCGTCAGAGGTATCTATGGACATCAAAAATGAGGTACCCTAGGAGCACTTGGCACAGAAGTTCACGATGTTCCTTCGTCCAATGTACGTCCCTGCTTCGATCATTATAGGGCATCCTGTCTTCATCCAAGTAATTCGATGACATTGCAAGTAATCTGATATCTTCATCACTGCCTTCTTAAAAAATGGACCGCTCATCTCATACATATCTAGTGGGAGTCTTGAGATAGTGACCATACATCCCTATTGCCTCCAACATCTGCATGAAGGGCTTTGTGGTCAATGCATTGAAATGGATCGTCGATGTATATGCCCAATTGCATATTAGGAGACAACTATTTCACGATGATCATTGGATAAATCATATTTTATGCTCATCTAATGTGATCCTTGAACGATGATGCTCTGCTCCAAAGATTCGGGTGATCGAGATCTTTTCGTAGGTCAACATTTCCAAAGATGTCAATATCAATTAAATCTCTCATCTCAACAACCTCAACAGTTTTTTGACTCTTCTTTCTAGCAACGTCATCCAAGTATGATATCATTATCTTCTTCATCTCTTTGTCCACCTTAGAACATGCAACCATGTTGCCTTTACAATACGCAAGATGTTGCTTGAACATGTAAACCCCTCCTTTCACTACCTTCATGCACAACCTACAAATAACCATGTTCGGATCTATACAGTTTGAAAGATGTCCAAATTGCCATGCATGATCACTTGATCTTGACAACACAAAAAGATGAGTTGCTACTAGAAGCGACGTTCGTTGGGGTGTGGTCATCTACATTGTTAGAAACTCACAAGTTGACATTAGACATAAACAAATTACTAATTACTATACTAAAAATATAATAAAATCAAGTTACAACTTAACATAAGAACAGTTGCATTTGAATAGGAACAAACAAGCTACAACTCCTCAATTGCATATAAATAAAAAAATAAAGAAGCTACGGTTGAGCTCCTACAATTGCATATAAATAAAAACAACTCACCCAAGCTACAACTTCAACTCCTACAGTATAACACAATAATATACAACAGTGTAACACATCACAAGAGAAATTAGAGGAAGAAATGCAAGTAGACCCTTCTTAAGAACCATCCAACACAATAGTATATACTCAAAAAAATGCTCAACACAATAGTATATAACAATAACATACTCAACACAAGTCCTAAACAAACGATCTTTAAATAATAGCATAATTTTTAAAACCCTAACCTTCAGTAGAGGCGATGCTGGCTAGAGTAGGAAGAGAGGAACACAGAGAATGTGCTTTGCTATCGGCAGGAGCTGGCGGCATGGAGGTGGAGCCTTGGCTACCAGATCGGTTGGAACTGGCGATCAGAGGAGTGGCTCGACAAACGCCTGGAGTTGGGGTGTTGATGGAGTGTTTTTCGAAAGACCTTGAGGTTTGGGACTTACAGGTAGTAACTTAATCCTCACCAAATGGGTTATCGGTCCAACTATTAATCGGGTATTCGGATCACTCTTGTCAAAAGCGATCGATTAGTCAGACCGACTAGGTCAATTAGGCCTTGTCGAGTCAGCTAGTATATCGATTTGACTACTCATGCTGACTAGTCAGCCTAGTCGGTCGATTTTACAAGCTTACCGTTGAGTTTCCTTAATATCACTACTCTTTACGTTGAGAATTACTCTTGATATCTATGAAAATGATTATTGTTATTATGATAGAAAAGATTATTGCAAATTATATCTATTTTTGTTGTTAACATCTTCTACAGGAACTTGTTGGTGTTTGATCCTCAACTTTACAGAAATTACTTGGATCTGCATGTTCTGCCGATGAAGTGAAAGTCAAAAGAGAGCCGAAGCTCGTTTATTCTTTTGCAAGGACTACAATGTGATATATAGTGTTGATCTTGGTGTCTGATCCAAGATTGTGAAGCAAACAGTTGAGGTATCTGTGTAAATATCTCAGGCTTTATAGTGAAGCAGTTGGCTAGCTCGGTTAATCAGGAAATCCTGAGTCAGGAGACTCTTGTTGTGGTTTTTATTCAGAAGAATTTCCATGCTAGAATATTGTGCAGTGTGTTGATTGCCTTGATTGTTCTGAATATCCTGTGCTTATTGGTTATTCCGCAAAAAGTATTTAAACTGTCTTACACGGTTTAATCACTATTCACGCTACTTTTATATCATGATTACTAAACTCATAACTGGTATCAAATTTTGGATCGCTACTACGAAGCAGTTGCGGGCCAAAATTCTCCAAATGGAGACTCATTCCAGTGTCAGAGTCAATTCAATGACTCTAACAGACGCAATACAGAGCACATGTTCTCCGACAAGGAGACCTAGTTCAGTTCATACTCCAGCCGTTTAATTCCTCCTCATCATGAGAAGCAACGTCCTCAGCACGCAACTAGCAGAGTTTGCATTGAGTTTATTTGTCTGTAGTTTTTTGTATTGTGAGTTGGCAATTTCTTTTGTTGAGATATTAGTTATCTTTCTTATTGTCTTCATATTATATATTTCTTTTGTCTACATCTCGTAGTTTGCCCAACATGTTTCTCTCCTATTTAAGAGAATCCTAGGACCTCTTAGTAATGCAATACATTCTTTCGTTTCTACGTGGTGTCGGAGCGACGATCCTAGAACGGAGTTCCCATATACCACCCAAGCCCTAACCCTACCCACCGGCCTCTCTTCTCCTCTCGCATGCCACCGCGCCGCCAGCGTCGGCCACCACCCACTCCTCTCCGACCGCCGCTCGCACTCACGTGGTCCCCCTCCCTCCCCTTCTCCGTCGCCGACGTCCTCAGCCCAGCCACATCAGGCCCAACAACCCTCGTGCGCGGGTCGTAGGCCACTGTCGACCCCTCCTGTGCGCCTCTTTGCGCCTCCTCGCACCTCTAATCTTCTCCGTGCACCTCTGCGGTTCGAACTACAGTCTGAAACTGTCTGATTTTGATCGAAAAATGTGATTTCAGACCTATAAATCACGTTTTCCGGCCCTAGCGTGCAACGAAGATTGACGAACATGGTTGTATGAGTCTAAACGTATAACCAATCCTCTGTATAATCATGTAGACTTGTTCATATCGGTCTACTTCCCAGTCGAGTTCCGTTCGGCCGTCTTACCATCATATCAGAGAACAAGGGTGATTTATTTTCTTCGTCCGGTGCCTTCAAGAGCTCGGCTCCCATCTCAAAGATGGATGGGATAGGCTCCCATCACAAAGATGGATGGGACCCACTATACTTTGTGGTACATGCAATTTCTCACCCTCATGCAGTGCAACAACAAGGAGCACATCTTGACAGATCCAGAGCCAATAGATAAGACTGGGAGCAATGCTTCTTGGAACCAAGATGTCGCGTATGCGCGTGTTTGGCTTTGTGGAACCCTCACGATGGAGATAGCCAATGATATTCTGAATCAGCCTATCGCCAAGGCGATATGGGGCACTTTGGCATCCACCTATGCTCAAGCAAAGAATGGGGCCAAGATTCTTCAGCTACGGATCGATATCTACGAAACCAAGCAGAATTTCCATCCTTTACACATGTAGTACTCTTCGCTTCGTGGCATGTTCGAGAAGCTTCATAGTTAGATGCTTATTACGACATTTACGGAGCAACAACATGCATATCAAAACTCCACGATGGTTGGAGTTTCCATGGCCGGACTTGATACAAAGTATGATGCAACGTGTACACAGCTTCTTGCTGGAGCTATCGTACCTCCCATGGAGGAGGCCTATAGCTGTCTCAGTCGGATTACCATGCCTTATACGACCACTCCTCTGCCCTCTTCAGTGATGGTCGCTTCTCGTTGTCGAGGAGGGACAACCCAGTCCAGAGAACACACTCCTTGTAGCAGAGGCAGTGGACGTCAGCGTGGCCCTTGCACCTACTGTTGTCAGCCAGGACATGTAGAGGGTACATGCTACCAGAAGCATGGATATCATGCTTATGGTCGCGTGACAGAACATATTGAGCTTTAAGAGACTCTAGCTTCCTAGGTCGATCCTCGCTTGGATGATATTGTCTCTCGTATTCGAGAGATCATGACTCCTGTTGCAGGCACCACCACTACAGATATCGCAGCCGCATCCAGAGCCTCTCCGAGCTCCTTAGGTATTGCGTACGGTTTTACTGGTAATAGTGGTGCATATATGACAGAGTGGATTATGAACTCTATTGCTTCCCACCATCTTTGTAGAGATAGAGTGCAACTGAGGTCCTACACGACCATACCTCATGGTAGATGGGTTGCCACTGCTAAAGGAGACGACTTACCCATTACAGGATAAGGGGAGGTGCATTTGATGCCGTCTATGCGACTTCAGAATGTTTTATATGCTCGTAACTTTCAGATGAATTTACTTTCCATTAGTCTTATTACTAAACAACTTAGCCATGGCTGGTCCCAAGCCTGGGTAAATGAGGATGGTTCCGTTTGGTAGCCGACAGTCTGCATAAAATAGTTGGAGACAACTTCCTAAATAGTATTTTTTTAAAATACTATTTAGGAAATTACATCGTGATAGTCAGATTTTTTCAACATGGATTTAAGCAAATATTTAGATTTCGTTGGGGTGTTTTCTACTTACGACGTGTTGCATCGTCCGAGTGCAATGAAAAATTGACAAGGACCGCTACATAGCAGCCTGTATGTAGTTCAAAATATGCAAGGGTTCTCGCATGAGGAACACATGCGAGTAAATAACCTAGTTTCGTTGCATCACCACCTAGATGCAGGTTAAAATTTGCAAGGGTTCTCGCATAATGGACACATGCGAGTAAAGAAGTTAGTCCAAAAGAAGTTACAAAAGAAGTTGCGGATTGGTAGTTGGAATATTGGCACTTTAACTGGAAAATTGATGGAGATAGTGGATACGATGGCAAGAAGGAAGATTCATATACCATGTCTTCAAGAGACTTAATGGGTTGGAGAGAAAGCAAGGGAGATTGAGAAGACATGCTTTAAACTTTGGTATTCAGGTCAAGATAAGGGAAGAAATAGTATTGGTGTAATTATTCATAAGGATTTGAAGGATTGTGTGGTTGAGATGCAAAGATTAGGGGATCAGATTATTTTGCTAAAATTGGTGCTTGAAGAATGGTCTGGTGGTAGTGCAGTGTGCCTACCACCCAAAAGACCAGGGTTCTAATCCCTCTTGTGGAGGTTGCGTTAGGTAGTCGACAACCAATGTAAAAAATAATCGAATCTTTCAACATGGATTTGAACAAGAATCCAAGTAGTCGACCCTACTTATAGTGGGAGAAGGCTTCACCATTTTTGTCCCACTTAATGGTCTAATAGTAGTACAGTGTGTCTACCACACAAAAAGACCATGGTTCGAATTCCACTCTTGCAGGGGTTGCGTTAGGTAGTCGACGACCATCGTAAAAATAATCGAATCTTTCAACATGTATTTGAGGAAGAATCCATATAGCCGACCCTACTTATAGTGGGAGAAGGCTTAGTACATTTTTTTGTGCTTGAAGAAGAAATTCTGAATATCATCTCAGTTTATGCATCGTAAATTGGTTTAGATGAAAGGATTAAACAAGCTTTTTGGGAGGATCTGGATAATATTTTACAAGGAATCCCACAAAGAGAGATGATTGGCATAGGTGGAGATCTTAGTGAATATTTGGGAAAGGATGCTTCAGGGTATGCTATTGTTCATGGAGGCCATATATCGGGGATAGAAATGAAGAAGGAACAAACATTCTGGATTTTGTAATGGCATATGACATTTTCATATCAAACACTCTCTTCAAAAAGAGAGGAGCATTTAATTACTTATAAGAGTGGCCCAACTAGAATACAAATAGATTACTTTGCATTGAGGACAAGAGATCAGTTGTGTTGTAAAGACTGCAAAGTAATCCTAGGAGAGAGTTTGACAACCCAACATCGATTGTTAGTCTTGGATATGCAAATAAAAAGTATGGTAATGAAAAGGAGGGTTCCTAAGGTCACTAGAACTAGATGGTGGAATCTTCAAATGAAGCAATCGGGCTTCAGGGAGAAGGTTTTATAAGACTTATCTTGGGATTGTAGCGGAAGTGCAAATGAGATGTGGGAGGCGGTAGCATCTTGTATCTGAAAGGTAGCCAAAGAGATGCTAGGCAAGTCAAGGGGAGGAGCTCCATGTCAAAAGGAGGCTTGGTGGTGGAGTGAAGGGGTGTAAGAAAAGCTAAAAATTAAAAGAGCACACTTTAAAGTTATGTCTAAGGATAAAAAGAGGAAACTGTCACAAACTACAAAATAGCGAAGAAGGAAACAAAGATGGCTGTAAAGGAAGCTAAGTCAAAAGTTTATGAAGTTTGGTACAAAAATCTCGACTCTAAGGAGGACCAGAAGCATATATTCAGGTTGGCTAAAGCAAGAGAAAGAAAGACCAAAGACCTTTCTCAAGTGAGATGCATTAGGGATGAGGAAGGTCATGTGTTTGTTACTCAGAAGGATATAGAGATTAGATGAGACCACTTTGTGTAATCTAGCTAGTAGTGAAAGTTACTTGAATTGTGCAAGCTATATACGAATACAAAGAAAGGAAGTAGATGAGGCTTTGAAGGTTATGAGACATGGGAAAGGTGTAGGACCGGATGACATCCCTGTAGAAGTATGGAGAGTTTTAGGTGAGCGTGGTTTGACTTGGCTTACGAATCTATTCAATGTTATTTGGCGAAGCAAGAAGATGCTTGAAGATTGGAGAAGTATCGTGGTGCCTCTTTATAAGAATAAAGGAGACATTCAAAATTGTTCATATTACAAGGCATCAAGCTGATGAGTCACACTATGAAAATTTGGGAACGCGTGATCGAGAAAAGGTTGAGTCAAGTTTCCAAAGTAAAAAAAAAATCAATTCGGATTCATGCCATGTCGCTCAACTATTAAAGCCATCCATTTGCTGAGGAAAACAATGGAGATTTATAGAGCTAAAAGGAAGAACCTCCATATGATTTTTTATTGATTTGAAGAAGGCTTATGATTCTGTCTCATGAGAGATACTGTGGAGAGTTTTGGAGAAGAGACAAATACATGTCTTATACATTAACCTCATATAGATATGTACGACAGGGTTTTATCTTGTATAAGGATCCCGTCTGGGAAGACTGACTATTTTGACATCAACATTTGTTGACATCAAGGTCCAGGTTTGAATCCATTTCTTTTTAAGTCACATTCAGGACGAAATACCTTGGTGTATGCTATTTGCTGATGATATTGTGTTGATTTATTAGACTAGAGATTGAATAAATGAAAATTTTGAGGTATGGAGACATTCATTGGAGACTAAAGGATTTCTTATAAGTAGGGCTAAGACGGAAAATATCGAGTACACCTTTGATGGAAGCAATGATGAAGGAATCGAGGTGAAGATTGGTGACGATAACATTCAGAAGAGCGATTCTTTTAGATATCCGAGATCTATTTTGCAACATGATGGGGAAATTGATGGAGATGTTACTAATAGAATAAATGCAGGTTGGCTAAATTGGAGAGGAGCGTTTGTTGTTCTCTGTGATAAGAAAATTCCTTTAAAAATCAAAGGAAAGTTTTACAGAGCAGCCATCAGACCTGCTAAGCTCTATGGATATGAATGTTGGTCTGTGAACCATAGATATATGCATTAGAATGGTTGTAGCGGAAATGAAAATGCTAAGGTGGATGTATGGACACACCCGTGAAGATCAGATTCGGAATGATGCAATCAGAAAGAAAGTTGGTTTAGCTCTGATCGAGGATAAGATGCGAGAAAATCCCGTAAGATGGTTTGGTCATTTGTAAACAAGGTCAGCTGATGCACCAGTTAGGAGATCCGAGTTTTAGGATGTTGAGCCGGCTAAGAGAGGGCGAGGACGACCCAAGAAGTGTTGGAAAGAGACTATATGGAGGGATCTTAGTTTTTTGATATAAGCCCGAGATTGACCCAAGATAGATCTGAATGGAGGCAAAGAATCCATATAGCCGTCCCTACTTAATTGTGGGATAAAGGCTTTGTTGTTGTTGTAGTTAGATTATTGAGGATTTGCATTGTCGTGCCATTTTGACTTCATCTCTTGTGTTTCAGGACATACTCATGGACAGAGTGATTGGATGTGGTCGTGAGCAGCGAGGGCTCTACAGACAGGTCCAACCTCCTCATGATGGTGTTTCTATTATACCTATTGGACTAGTCTCATCATATTTGTGGCACCTTCATTTTGGCCACCTTCCTCTGTATAAGTTGTGTCATGTTCTCCCTCAGGTTTCCACGAGATCTTCCTTCCAATATAAGGCATGCTAGCTTGAGAAGCACCACCATTCCATCCCGTCAGAGTCGGAGTAGTTCTCAGTTATTTGAGCTCGTTCATTTAGGTATTTGGGGTCCGAGTCGTGTCCCTGATCATCATGGACACCGTTTTTTATCCGATTGTTGTCGATGATTTTTCTAAACTTTCTTAGGTGTTTTTATTAAAGAATAAATCTGAGACTAGATCTGATATAAATCTTTTATTAATGAGATAAAGAATATTTCTTCTGCAAATGTCAAATATCTTCATTCTGATAATGCCTTAGAGTTCTGTACCTTACAACTTTCTGACTTTCTTAAATTTCTTACATTGTTCACCAGACCTCATGTGCTTATACTTCCCAGTAGAACGGTATTGCCGAGCGCAATACCGTCACTTACTTGATGTGACTAGACCTTGTTGATACATAGTTGTGCTCCTCACACTTACTGGGGTGATGCAGTACTTACTGCATGCTATCTAGTGAATCACATGCTGTCGTCTGTGTTTGAATAGAAGATTCCTTTCTCGGTTGTGTCTCTCGAGAAGGATTTTTTCTCTTTTACACTTCGTGTGTTCGGTTATGCTGCATTTATTCATGATTTCTCTCTAGGTCATGACAAACTTTTCCTAGAGTTGTCAAGTGTATTTTTGTCGGCTACTCTCGTACCCAAAAGGGGTATCGTCCGCTCAGGCGGAAATACTTTGTTAGTGCCGACGTTACTTTCTTTGAGTCTGTTATGTATTTTTCTCCTACAAGTGACATACTAGCCCCATCAGACTCTGGCACTGAGATCTACATGTCTCCACCTCCTACTGTCATACTACCACCTCCCTCTACGCCTGCTCTACTACCACCTCCACCACCACCGTCGCCACCAACACGTACTTTTGCTTCTACACATGTTCTTGTGGCTCCACTTCTTACCGTGACTCAATTTTTGCAACGTGTGTTTACTCGTCAGTCTCGCTCTGTTCCGCCCTGCTTACAGGTCTTGTCCATCATCCAAGACACCTCAAGTATGTAATGAGCACATTGTTTCTACTGATGGCACTACCGAGTTGTCTGTACTGTTGTAGAAAATGAAGAACTTGTTTATTCAGAGAACCCTAGGCTCTCTTATATAGAGGAAGCCTATGGGTAAATTACAAAAGACGGAACAATAAAGATAAGCATGACACTTAAGTACATAACTGCTAGAAATATCTCTACACTCCCCCTCAAGATGGAGCATAGATGCCAATCATGCTCAGCTTGGAAGTACATTTCTGAAACGACCCTCTGAGCAACGGCTTGGTGAAAATATCTGCAGTCTGTTCACCTGAACTCACATGAGAAGTAGAAATTAACCCTTTCTGAATCATGTCCCTGGTATAGTGGCAGTCTACCTCAATATGCTTCATCCTTTCATGAAATGCATAATTATTAGCAATAAATAATGCGGCTTGATTATCACACTGTAACTGCATGGGTAGTGATACATCTATATGTAGATCTGTTAATACTGCTCGAACCCACATCATTTCCGTGCTAGCCTACGCCATGACCCTGTACTCAGATTTAGCACTAGATCTAGCCACCACTGTCTGTTTCTTGCTCTTCCAAGAAACTAAGGAATTGCCAATGAATACCGTAAATCCTGAGGTAGATTTCCGATCTCTAGGACATCCTGTATAGTCCGCATCAGCAAATGCAGAGATAGAAAGATTTGTTTCTTTCCTAAACAACAATCCGGCACCTGGAGACGACTTTAGATATCTCAGTATCATATATACAGCATCCATGTGTACTTGTCTGGGTTGCTCCATGAATTGACTCACCCGACTCACTGCAAACGCAATGTCAGGTCTGGTGATGGTAATATAGAGAAGTTTTCCCACCATTTCTCTATATCTTCTTTTATCAACTTCCTCTGTGTCATCTCTATATAGCTTCATGCTAGGGTCCATGGGAGTAGTAGAGGGTCGACACCCAATCATACCTGTCTCAACAAGCATATCTGTAATATATTTCCTTTGGGTCATCACAAGACCCCGCGCATTCCTTGCAAACTCCAATCCCAGAAAGTACCGTAGAGTACCAAGATCCTTAGTCACAAACTGATTTCCTAGAAATGCTTTTGCCATCTTTATCCCATGTATGTCATCTCCCGTAACAAGTATATCATCAACATATACCATAATAACAACAGTACCTCTGGGAGTCTTCTGGACAAACAAAGAGTGGTCAACATTCGATGTTATGAAGCCTTGCGTCTGGATGAGATCTTAAAGCTTCTGAAACCATGCCCGCAGACTTTGTTTAAGGCCATATATGGCCTTGTGAAGTCCACACACCTTATGACACTCCCCCTCAGCAGCACACCCCGGAGGCTGCTCATGTAGACTTCTTCCTGCAGATCTCCATACAAAAAGGCATTTTTGACATCAAGCTGAAACAAGGGCCAATCACGTACCACTGCAACTGAAAGGAGAATACGTAGCGTTGAATGACGTGCCACCGTAGAGAAGGTGTCCATATAGTCCACCCCATAGGTCTGAGTGAATCCACGTGCCACTAGCCTTGCTTTGTAGCGATCAAGGCTGCCATCCGCATTATACTTGACAGTAAAGACCCATTTACAACTGACCACAGCCGCGCCTGGAGGAGGAGCGACCAAGCTCCATGTACCACGAGATCGCAAGGCAGCCATTTCTTCTTCCATTGCTAACCTCCAGCAGCTATCTTTCAAGGCATCCTGATAGTCCTGCGGTATCTCCACGGTAGACAGAGCAATGGCAAATCTCTGTAAATCACCAGTGAGACGATGGAAGGAGACCTGGGAAGCAAGTGGGTAAGACGCACATGTCCTCTTGGACTTCCTTAGGGCAATAGGTACATCCAAATCATCAGCAGTGTCCACCTATACATCAGTATCCTGCACTTGTGCATTGTTAGTCCCATCAGTACTCATATCACCTGGACATACCTGGGGCATTGTAGATGAATGACGACCTCCATTAGCAGTATTTGCATGATGAGTGTAGAATTTTGGTAAAGGTGGTACTAGTGGTTGGGTAGGTGGTGGTGGTGGTGGTGGTGGTGACACTGGAGGAGGAGGTATGTGACCAGGCTGACGTATAGGAGAGGGTGGCACATAAATCTCATCAGCAGTATTTGAAGGCACCATCCTATCACCTGTAGACGAGAAATACATGACATTTTCAAAGAAGGTGACATCAACACTGACATAATATCTGTTATTCACGGGATCATAGCAACGGTAGCCCTTTTGAGTACGAGAGTACCCCAGAAAGGCACACTTGACAGCCCTAGGTGAGAGCTTGTCAATCCCCGACGCAAGTTGATGGACAAAAGCCACTGAACCAAAAACACGAGGAGTTAAAGTGAACAATTCCTTGTCAGGAAAAACAACAGAAAGAGGAACTCTCTCCCCCAACACAGAAAATGGCATACGATTGATTAGATAACCTGCCATAAGTAACGCATCACCCCAAAACGACAGAGGAACACTACTATGAATGAGTAAAGTCCGAGCCACATCAAGAAGATGACGATGTTTCCTTTCAGCAACACCGTTCCGTTGAGACGTATATGCACATGTTTTTTGGTGAATAATGCCACGAGATGAGAAGAAATGGGAAAGAGCACGGTTGCAAAATTCCAATACATTATCTGTACGTACAATCTTCACATTTAAAGAGAAGACATTCCGAATTTCATTGACAAGATCTTGATTACATCCCCTGCTTCAGATTTATTTTTTAATAAAAAGACCCAAGACAATCTGGAGAAATCATCGACGACCACTAGGTAAAATCTGTGTCCCTGGTGATCAGATACACGACTCGGACCCCAAATGTCAACATGCAATAACTCAAAAGGGGAGTGACTGCTCTTAGACTCACGACTAGGGAAAGTAGACCTGTGGTGCTTTCCCAACTGACAAGTGTCACACTGAAAGGAAGACTTGGGTGAAATCTGGGGCAAAATATGACGTAGCTTCTGAAGAGGGAGATGTCCAAAACGCAGATGCCAGGTAAAGGGAGAAGCAGATCCACTGGACTGAGATGAGACACCAACATGGGATGTGGGAACCAACCGATAAAGTCCATCCTGCTCACGGCCACAACCAATCACCTTGCCCGTAAGAATGTCCTGAAAGATAAGAGAGGATGGGTCAAATATAGCTCGACAATGCAAATCTTTCGTAAGCTGTCTAATAGAAAGCAAGTTCATAGAAAAATCTGGAGCATGCAAAACATTCAACAGACAAATGGAAGATGTCAAACTGATCTCCCCCTGCCCAATGATGGGGGAATGAGTGCCATCTGCAATCACTACCGATCTCCCTTGAGGAACTTCCTTGTAGGATGTAAACTTATCTTTGTCTCGACAGAGATGATGCGTCGCCCCAGAGTCCAATATCCATTCTGAAACATCCGGATTATGACATGAAGTAAATGCGTAAACACTACCTGAAGAGCTCGCCATGGCTGATGTGCTGGCAGAGGCTGAGGCTGCGACATCCGAGTGACCTCCTGGCGAATCAGTAGAGGCAGGAGGCATGATATCCCGCAATCTGGCAACAAGATCCTCAAACCTCTGGTCGGAAGTAGATGGCGGTGTAGAGACAGCATGCTCGACTACACGTGCAGATGCAGGAAACCCATGCTTAGAATAACATGTGTCTTCCGTATGACCCGAGCGATGACAGAAGGAGCATGGCTGACGAACGCGACTGCCTCGACCGCGAGGTCCACGACCACGAAACGAGGAAGCACCTCTGCCACGTGAAGTAGCCATTGCCGAGGGAGGTGGCGTAGACGCAGAAGAAGGAACCGAGATTCATCTTAGTCGCCGATACACTTCCTCCACTGGAGGAATAGTCGCATCTGCCAATATCTGTGAGCGAGCCGCATCATATTCCGGGTCTAGTGCCGCTAGTAAAACCCCCACCATTGTAGCATTCCGAAACGTCTTCTGCTGCTCAAGGGTCGCTGTCAGGGGAATGATGCTGTAGAGCTTCTCAAACATCCCCCGTAGGGATGTATACAACGAATGCAACATGTGGCCATTCTGTTTGACCGTAAAGATGTCATGCTGAAGTTGAAGAATCTTTGTCTCGTTCTTCATCTGTGAGTACGTGGCTGCAAGAATATCCCACATGGCCTTAGCCGTGGGCTGGTGTAGAACATCGTTGGCTATCTCCATCGTTAGAGTGCTAGAAAGCCAGACCTTGGCATACGAGTCATCGGCCTCCCATGAGGCGTAAATCCCCGTCTTGTCCACCGGCTCATCTTCGGTAAGAATGTGCTTCTTACCACTGGACTTCATCACGCTCATGAATTGCATCGCCCAGAGCTCGTAATTCATCCCATCCATTTTGACTATAGGCGCTGGACCCTTGAATGCGCCAATGGAGGGCATATCAACCTTGTTGTCTGACATATTGCTGGAGAAGAAGAGCTAGGGTTTGTAGACTAATGAAGAATTGTCTACATAGACTTGAAAGGGTATGAGTGCATACGTAGACTTTATGCACTCAAACCCATGAACGGAAGAAGGGGCGGGGGCCGGGGCCGGTGGAGAGGAGTCGGCGACGACGTGGAGGGGCCGGGGCCGGCGTGGAGAGAGGCCGGCCGAGAGAAGGACCGGCGGCGGGGAGGAGGGTCGGCGTAGAGGAGGGCCGGCGGCGGAGAGAGGGGGGGGGACGGCGGCGGAGAGGAGAGAGGGGGAGGGGCGACTAGGGTTTAGGGTGGCTAGGGTTTAGGGTGGCTCTGATACCATGTTGTAGAAAATGAAGAACTTGTTTATTCAGAGAACCCTAGGCTCTCTTATATAGAGGAAGCCTATGGGTAAATTACAAAAGACGGAACAATAAAGATAAGCATGACACTTAAGTACATAACTACTAGAAATATCTCTACATGTATAGCAAGATTCCATGCAGGTTGAGCGTGTGCCCTCTTAAGAGGGGAACTTACAGGTTCAGGACTTGGTAGATGATCTTGATGTGCCAATTACTCTGCAAAAGCAGAGACGTGCACATGCTACTTATCCTCTTGCATCCTAGGTTTCCTTGAGTAGACTGTCAGATGATTTCAGGAGGTTTATCTTGGCACTATCAGCCGTGGAGATACCATGGACATATCAGGAGACTCTTTAGGATAGTTTGTGGCGGTTAGCCATGGTGGAGGAGATAGCCGCGCTACAGTCACGCGGTACTTGGAGTTTTGTTTCAGCTCCACTTGGCGCATCCGTTGTGGGGTGCAAGTGGGTGTTCACTGTGAAACACCGTGCAGATGGTAGTGTGGATCGCTATAAGGCGAGACTAGTGGCACACGAGTTCACTAAGATATATGAGGTAGACTATCAGGATACTTTTTCTCCAGTTGTTAGACATTCTACTCTGCGTATTCTTCTTACTATTGCCGTGACACGAGATTGGCCCCTTCACCAGCTTGATGTGAAGAATGCCTTCCTCTATGGTGATCTATAAGAGGAAGTCTACATGCAACAACTACTTGGGTTTGTTGTTGAGGTGGAGTGTCAAAAGGTTTGTAGGCTACACAAGGCTATCTATGGCCTTAAGTAGAGTTCAAGCGCATGGTTTCAGAGGCTCTCGGACTTGATAGAGCAACATGGGTTTGTGTGATTGATCGCCGACCACTCTTTGTTTGTGCACAAGATCCAGAGAGGTATTGTTGTCATTTTTGTTTACGTTGTTGACATTATTGTTACAGGAGATGACGAGCAGGGCATTCAGGCAAGGTTCGAAATATCGATTTCGATCTCGTTTCGGTGAGCTGGATTACCGAAATTTCACTGAGATTTCGGGAAATTTCGACAATTTCGGTGGAAAAGGCTTAAAAATCCGATTTTCCCAATTTTTTTGTAAATTTCGATATTCCAAGTTAGTAGAACAATAAATAACATACAAATACGCAATTATTTCACACATATTGGTCATTTATACCCCTTATATAGATATATCGATCATATCAGCCATATCGGTCATATCGATGATATTGTTGTAACATTGTTAATACATAATAAAACAGAGTAATAGTCTTATAAGTTACAACAAGTGAAAATTATTAAGAACATGCATATTAATGATCAATGCAATAAAAGATTAAAATATAGTACCTGGTGACATGTTTTGTTCAGAATTAAGAGTTCCGCAGTGGATCTGAATGTCCCCCCCTTCCTTTTTGTCTCTCATAATGCATCGCATATTCAATGAACTCACAGTAGTTCTCCCATGTCATGTACGAGTACATGGCTTTGTAATCCATCATATAATGCCTGTATTGGTGGTCATCGATGCCTATGAGTATCTCGAGACGAGGATAAGCAACACTGGATTCGGTATCACGAGTGGCATGACGAGGCTGCGAACTACTGCCCTAAGATCCTCGGGATGACGACGACGGAGTAGGAGAAGATCTCTGCAGAGGAGGAGGAGGAACTGGCGTGTACTCAGGGAAGAAATCGTAGTTGTCACCCCCAAAGAAGCTGCCCTGGCTCTACTCAGGTTGGCTACCTTGGTAGTTGTCTCCACTGTAGCTTATTGTATCCCCCATATCCACTGCAGCCATATGAATATGATGGAGGTGCATAGTGAGGAGGAGGAGGTCCTGGAGGAGGAGCATGAAAGTATTTCGGGAAGACGCCAATTGATCTCTCATCATGCGACGATCCATATCCGGCTAAAGGACTTGGTGCTCCTCCGCGATATGGGTTGTCAATGTCCATGCAGCTCAAAGAACCTACAGATGATGTCAAATCATCCATGTAGCTGTCGGTTGGACGATGGCCTCGACCGTACTCGTAATCCATAGGCTCTGGACTCGGACTTGGAATAAATTGTCCGTGTGTGTTCCGTTTTTGCTCCATATATTCACGTCCTGCATGTTGCCCTTCCTCAAGTCTAGTATCTTGTGGTCCACGACCACTCCCTCCTGACCCACCTGAGTTTGTCTCCCCACCACCACCAGGTCCACCACGACCAACATCATCATCATCATCTCCACTGTCATCCTATGACTTTGATTTGAATTTGGAGCTACTTGAGAGAATTTCATCAACAGTTGCATCAATCTCGCCCTCCAACCCTCCAACAAGGTCTGTAATCCGCCCGGATCTTGCCAAATAGTCACATACGTCTGCTCCCATTTGTTGTCTTATGTTATTATTTGGTCTTCCACCTGGTTGATCGAGAACAGGGGCACCATTGGAATCCATCCACCTCTGGAGAACGTCTTCATCAGCATCGTCATCGTGCATCTTGAAAATGTATGCAAGATCAATAGGATCCGTGTAGTCATCTTTGTCTTGTCCCTCCCTTGCATGTCCCAACTTCAGCCTCAAGTTGTAATGCACGTAGACAAGATCATTGAGCTTCTTTTCTCCCAACATGTTCCGTCTCTTGGAATAGATCACATTGAACGTGCTCCCGTTCCTCTCACAACTGCCAGCAGATGCGGTTTGAGACAACACTTTCACTGCCACACTTCGAAGGTTGGGTGCTTCCATCCCGTATAACAATCACCATTCGGCTGCAAAAAAAACAAAAGAGAGAAATCAATAGTAGGAATAAATGAACACACAAGTAATGCTTTTATTTGTCTTTGTCCAACCAGGAAGAGTATCGCCCCATCCATTACCACAGTAATCCGACCGAAGGAACCCAACGCATCCCGGAAATACTTAACCTACACAGTGCACACATAGGTTTAAGTCGCATTCCATCTTTACGAAATTTCTTGTGACTCCAAATTTAGCTAGAAATTGGGGAATACCTTTTTCATGCACAAGATCTGTAACTTCTCATCCTTGACGAGCTTCTCCACCACAATCTGTACGGCTGCTAGAAGGTCAGCATTTGTACCAAGTCCATTCTTGTACGGGTACTTAGGATTGAAGTAATAAGCTGCACACAAAGTCACGAACAAGCTCAATATTCAATACTCATATTCTAAAGATCTATAGAAATTAAAAAAATGAAAAAAAATCCATTTTTACATAATACATACCGGCCTTGTGAACCGGCCTTGTGAAGAGGATGTGAGAGCATCTTGGACCATCGCTCGCCTATGATGTCCAACCATGCTTTGGATCCCTTTCCAACCGCTTCTCTGACCTTCTCTCTCATGCAACGCATTGCCTCGTAGATGACTCCCATGGTGGGCTTCTTGTCGCCATCCATGATCTGCAATGCAGAAACAACTGGATCCATGATCCTCGTGACCCGAGTCACGTCATCCCAAAAGGAGATATCATTGATCAATATCTCCACCTTCCGTCCTTCAGTTTGAGCTTCAGGTATCTTGAACCACTCACCTTGGTAACACATGGTTTTCAAACCTGTCTTATGTTGTTTGAGGCTTTGCAATGCTATAAAATTGGTTGCAAAGCATGTGATGCCAGGCCTCACCAACTCCCCATTGCACATCCGCCTCATCAGTGCCAGCACTTTACCGTGGTTGTAAATGAATGTGGTGATCATTCACGCTTTCTCCACCACCCTTGAGACGAGCTTCCTCTTGCTGAAATCCTTTAGGATCAAATCAATGCAATGCGCAGCACACGATGTCCAAAAAATTCCGTAGCTGCTGGACTTCATTATTGTTTCACCAACCTTCTTGAAGTTGCTGCCGTTATCCGTCACAATCTGCACAATGTGCTCTTTCCCAACCTCTTTTATAACGTCCGTCAACTTCAGAAGGTACATGTGGTCCTACACATGCTCAGATGCATCAACGGATTTCAAGAAGATTGTTTTCCCATCGCAGTAGACAAGGAAGTTGATGATCTGCTTCCTCGTGTAGCTCGTCCACCCATCGCACATCAATGTCACCCCGTACTCTGGCCATCTCCTCCTCAACTCAGCGATGTACTCATTCATCTCCTCTTTCTCCATTCCCAGATATTTGTTCATGATCTCGTAGGATGTAGGAGCCTTCATTCCCGTTCCCGCTGCAGCGATCTCATCAATGGCATGCTGCAGAAATGGCCCGCCTGCAATGTTGGCAGGAATGCTCTCCCCAAAGAAGAGCTTGCTGATGGCTTTTCCCACCCTTTCCCGTGCCTTGGTGAACATTCCCTTCACCGTTTTCTGCCTCAGATCCTTGCTTGCCTTGTATTGCATGGATCCGCTCCTCGTCAAGAAGGGCTCAATTCCCTTCCCCTTGTGTTTCTTGGTGGGTGGTGGTACTGGTGCGCCTCCAGAACCAGTCCCACTCCTACCTGCACCATAGAAGCCGCGCCGTGCGCCATCGAGTTCTCTCCTCTCAAACTCGCTCTCAATGATTCTTGTGTAGCCCTTCTGTATGCCCTCCTCTCTGGTGCAGTCTGAATATCGGCGGGGTACACAAAATCATCGTTGTCTAAATCAGAAATGACGTTGAATTCTTTCTCGAACATGAACTCCTTCATTTGTTCTTCCCTTCTTACCCTCTCCGTCTCCTTTTCCTTCTTCCCATCCAAGCTCACCTTCACCTTGTCCCTCACATCTTTGGAACAACGCGTGCACTTGGCAACATTCTTGTTATTGTCAACAAGATGTTGCTTCATCCTTGTGATCCCGCCTCCTCCCAACTTCTTCCCACAGAAATTGTATTGTGGCTTCGCCTTATTTCCATCAGGAGCGGAGGCATACCTCCAGCCAATGTCCCCACTGAAATCGCCCCTCTGATCATCAGAACTGTCAGATCCAGAACCAGAACCAGAATGTGCCATGGTGATGATCGTCGAAATTTGCGAGGAAATTCAAGAACAATCATTAAGTTGGCATACAATGCGACCGCTTATGAATATGCAAATTATTTTATGTTTTAAATTTCGTGATTATTATATATTTAATTTTTCAAACACTTAATATTCCGATTTACAGAAAAACGACCTTAGATTTATACATTAGGGTCTTAGATCTACCAATTAGGGGACCATTTTCAAGAAAGACTTACCTAAGTGACACAAAATATGAACAAAAACCTAAATATTTAACAAATGATTTTCGGATTTTCTATATTTTTAAATTTTATTAATAAAAAAATTCGTGATTATGATTTCTACTTCCAAAACTTAAGATCGGAATTTATAATACCCCAACTCATTATTGTTCCACATTAAACCTCAAAAGCCCCAATTTCCTCTAACATAGATCCAACAAAATGTTCTCCAACTATGTTTTAGTTCATGTTAACTTCAGATCCGAGATACCATGTTCATAGCTAGCTCTATTGTGCAATAAAAAAACACAAAAGCCCTAATTTTCGTCTCCAAATTTAAAGCTATGTTTGGGAAATCTCTCAAAATAAACAGCATGGCAAGCTATATCAACATCTTAACAGTGAAACCCCTAAAAAATTTATGAATTTAAAGAAGAATTAGCCTATTTTGGCTTACCTCGAAGGAAGAAGAGCTTGAAAGAGGAAGGAGATGCTTCTGCCTGAACTCGGTTGAAATGGGGTACTTTCGACCGAAATTTTGGCAGATCTCGACATATCGGTGAATTTTTTAATGCAAGATTCCATATGTTGGCCGATATCTCGAGTTGAGCCGAAATCTCGCGAGATTTCACTCGAAACCATGGATATCGATATATATAGTAGTTTCGAAGGCCCAGACCCGTCGAAACCGATATTTCGACGAAATTTCGTCGAAATATCGCGAAATTTCATGCCATGCATTCAGGTTGCCAAGGACTTCCTATGTCAGCAGTTTGTGACCAGGGACCTTGTAATTTACGTTACTTCCTTGGTCTGGAGTTTGCCAGGAACCAGCAATGTCTTGTGACGACCCAATGGAAGTACGTTACAGATCTTTCAGAGACTGGCACAACATATTGCATACCTGTCACTACTCCTATGGACCCGAGCTTGAAGCTCTATGATGAAGACACTGAGGAGGCTGACAAAAGGAGGTACATGGAGCTTGTTGGCTAGCTTCTATATGTGACTATTATCATGCTCGACATATCCTTTGTTGTGAGCAAAGTGAGTTTGTTTATGGACAGGCACATATGGATGTCGTCCATATGATTTCTAGGTATCTGAAGACATCACCAGGTACGTGACTTCTTTTCAGCAGAGGTATATCTCTTTCAGTTACAACATGTGCAGATGCATATTATGTTGGGTGTCCAAAGGATAGGAAATCTATTTCAAGCTTCGTTGTGTTCATAGGGAATTCCCTTGTTTCATGGAAGAGCAAGAAGCATACCGTGGTTGCCAGATCAAGTGCTAAGTCAGAATACAGGGCAATGGCGCATGCCAACATAGAGATGATGTGGGTCAGATATGTTCTTACTGACGACATGACTGTAGAGGTGCCTCTTCCCATGCACCTTCAATATGACAAACACGCTTTTTTTTCATTGCAAACAACACAATCTTTCATGAGAGGACCAAACACATAAAGGTGGACTGTCACTACACTCGTGACATGATATATATGGGTCTTATCGCCACTACACATGTCAGCTCTGGAGACCAGACAACAAAAGTTCTTACTAAGGCCCTAGTCGGAGGGCCTTATCGGAGATGTTGTTCCAAGCTGAGTTTGATCGATATCTACGCTCCGACTTGAGGGGGGAGTATTGAGATATTAGTTATCTTTCTTATTGTTTTCATATTATCTATTTCTTTCGTCTTCATCTTGTAATTTGCCCAACATGTTTCTCTCCTATATAAGAGAACCCTAGGGTCTCTCAATAATGCATCACATTTTTTCATTTATGCATTTTCTATTTGTCCAAGCTGAGTATTGCATGCTCCAGCTTGAGGGAGAGTATTAGGGTATGCAACACATGTATAGCTGGCTAATTGGATACCTTTAAAGTCCAATTACCACATCTACAAGTTTAGTCCCACATCAACCGTGAGTGGGATATGCTCTTACTAGTGGGGCTATATAAGAAGCCTCACACCACCTGTAACAGATGAGAGGAATTCTAATAGAAGATTTGTCCCTTTAAGGCCTTCTCCTATGATTTCATCTCACTCCTTACGAAGTAGGGTTCCACGTAAAACCTGAGCTTTCCATGTTTTTATATTTCTTTATTTTATTTGTTCTTGTTCTGATTATACTTCCTCATTGTTTATTTCTATATATAGGAATTTAGGGTGTCTGTTAGAGTTCTAATTTCTTTCTACTATACAAAGTCATCCAATTATATTACCACTAATCTTATCTTTTATGAATGCACTAAGTACGTTGAGGTAGATTGTCATTTTATCGAGGGTGCATGGCATAAAGGGAAGATTATCATCTCCACATTCCTACAGAGCTACAACTTGCAAACATCTTCACCAAAGCTTTTTCAAAGAAGCAAGTTTCACCATTAATTTCTAAGTTGGACATGATTAATAGATATGCTCCAACAAGAGGGGGAGTATTGATGTTATTTATATTTATGCTCTTTATGTTTATTTTTGCTCTTTCTATTTCTAATAAACCTATTAAGGACTATTTATTTCCCCCTTTCTTTGTGTGATTAGGGTTTTAAACTTAACCATGGACGATCCCAAGCTGAGTAAATGAGAGGATTGTGTTAGGTAGTTGATAGCCTGTGTAAAACACTGCCATGGTCAGTCCCTTTCAAATAAGGAGAGTTCCCTGCTAGTGATGCATTGCATCGCCTAATTGCAATAAGTTGGCAAGGGCCGCTACGTCGCTGCCCAGATATTGTTCAAAATTTGCAAGGGTTCTTGCATAAGGAACACATGCGAGTAAATAAGCTGGCTCTGCTGCATCGCTGCCCAAATGCAGTACAAAATTTGCAAGGGTTCTCGTATGATGGATGCATGCGAGTAAAGAAGTTAGTCCAAAAGAGGTCACAAGAGAAGTCACGGATATGTAATTGGAATATTGGCAAATTGATGGAGATAGTTGTTACGATGGAAAGAAGGAAGATTCAGATATTATGTCTCCAAGAGACAAAATGGGTTGGAGAAAAAGCAAGGTAGATCGAGAAAGCATGCTTTAAATTATGGTATTCATGTAAAGAAAAGGGTAGACATGGTGTTGGAGTGTCATAAGGATTTGAAGGATAGTGTGGTTGAGGTGTAAAGATTTGGGGATCAGATTATTTTGCTAAAATTAATGCTTGAAGAAGAAATTCTAAATATCATCTCAGTTTATGCACCACTAATTGGTTAAGTGGAAATGATTAAACAAGCTTTTTGGGAGAATTTGGATAAGATTATGCAAGGAATCCAACAAAGAGGTGATTTCTCTAGGTTAAGATCTTAAGGTACATGTGAGAAAGGATGCTTCGGGGTATGCTAGTGTTCATGGAGCCCTTGTCTTCGGTGATAGAAATGAAGTGGGAAAAGTCATCCTGGATTTTATAATAGCTTCTGACCTTTTCATAGCAAACACTCTCTTCAAGAAGATGAAGGAGCATTTAATTACTTACACGAGTAGCTCGACTAAAACACAAATAGAATACTTTGTGATGAAGAGAAGAGATCGGTTGTGTTACGAAGAATGCAAAGTAATCACAGGAGAGTTTGACATCTCAACATTGCTTTCTCGTCTTGGATCACAAATAAAAGGGTTGGTAAAGAAAATGATGGTTCTAAAGATTACCAGAACTAGATGGTGGAATCTTCAATTGAAGCAATCAAGCTTTAAGTAGAAGGTTTCATAAGACTTATCTTGGGATTGTTATCAAAGTGTGAATGAGATGTGGGAGGCGGTATCATATTTTATCCGAAAGGTAGCGAAAGATATGCTAGGTGAGTCTAAGGTAGGAGTTCCAAGCCAAAAAGGAGGATTGGTGGAGTGAAGGGGTAGGAGAGAAGCTTAAAATTAAAAGAGCTTGCTTTAAATCTATGTATACGGATAGAACAGAGGAATTGTAGCGCACTGCAAAATAGTGAAGAAGGAAGAAAAGAAAGCTGCAAGTGAGGCTAAGTTAAAATCTTATGAAATTAGTACAAAAATTTTGACTCTAAAGAGGGCTAGAAGGATATATTTAGATTAGCCAAAGCAAGTTAACGAAAGACCGAAGATCTTTTTCAAATGTGATGCATTAAGGATAGGGAAAGACATGTGTTTATTACTCAGAATGCTATATAGATTATATGGAAGCATTATTCCATAAGCTTTGCATTGGGGAAGGGAATAAAGAGATTACTTTGGGAGATCTAACTAGTAGGGAAATTTACCTAAATAAGTTATAGAGGACAATGTTGCAAAAATCGATAGTCGGTACTCGGTTGGATAGGTCATTGACTAAGGATTAATCGACAGTTCGACGACTAATCAGATTTAATCGAGCTTTACTTGTCTTTAATTTTTTAATTCTTCTAAATATGTAAATCATTTTTTTTACATATATTCTTATATATTTAAACTCAACCATGGCCGGTCCCAAGCCATAGGTAAATGAGGGTGCGCGTTAGGTAGCCGGCAGCCAGCGCAGGAGAGATAAATTCGTAAATAGTGTTCTTAAAGTTCTTCTAAGAACACTATTTATGAATTTATCTCGAAACCGTTCGGATGTTTTAAACATGGATTTAAGCAAACGTACAGATTTCGTTGGGGCGTTCCCACCTTGCGACGCGTTGCATCGCCCGAATGCAATGAAAAATTGGCAAGGGCCGCTACATCGCAGCCTGGATGTAGTTCAAAATTTGCAAGGGTTCTCGCATGAGGAACGCATGCGGGTAAATATGCTAGTTCTGTTGCATCACCGCCCGGATGCAGTCCAAAATTTGCAAGGGTTCTCGCATAATGGACGCATGCGAGTAAAGAAGTTAGTCCAAAAGAGATTGCAAAGGAAGTTACGAATTGGTAGTTGGAATATCGGTACTTTAACTGGAAAATTGATGGAGATAGTGGATACAATGTAAAGAAGGAAGATTCATATATTATGTCTTCAAGAGACTAAATGGGTTGGAAAGAAAGCAAGGGAGATCGAGAAGACATGCTTTAAACTTTGGTATTCAGGTAAAGATAAGGGCAGAAACGGTGTTGGAGTGGTTGTTCATAAAGATTTAAAGGATTGTGTGGTTGAGGTGCAAAGATTTGGGGATCAGATTATTTTGCTAAAGTTGGTGCTTAATGAAGAAATTCTGAATATCATCTCAGTTTATGCACCGCAAATTGGTTTAGATGAAAGGACTACACAAGTTTTTTGGGAGGATATGGATAAGATTTTACAAGGAATCCCTCAAAGAGAGATGGTTTGCATAGGTGGAGATCTTAATGAACATGTGGGAAAAGATGTTTCAGGGTATGCAAGTGTGCATGGAGGACATGGTTTTGGGTGTAGAAACGAAGAGGGAAAAGTCATTCTGGATTTTGTAACTGCATATGATCTTTTCATAGCAAACACTCTTTTCAAGAAGAGGGAGGAGCATTTAATTACTTATAAGAGTGGCTCAACTAGAACACAGATAGATTACTTTGCGTTGAGGAGAAGAGATCGATTGTGTTGCAAAGATTGCAAAGTAATCCCTAGAGAGAGTTTGACAACCCAACATCGCTTGTTAGTCTTGGATTTACAAATAAAAGGGCTGGTAAAGAAAAGGAAGGTTCCTAAGATCACTAGAACTAGATGGTAGAATCTTCCGCTGAAGCAATCAAGCTTCAGGGAGAAGGTTTTAGAAGACTTAGCTTAAGATAGTAGCGGTAGTGCAAATGAGATGTGGGAGGCAGTAGCATCTTGTATCCGAAAGGTAGCCAAAGAGATGCTAGGCGAGTCAAAAGGAGGAGCTCCGGGTCTAAAGGAGGCTTGGTGGTGGAGTGAAGGGGTGCAAGAGAAGCTAAAAATTAAAAGAGCTTGCTTTAAAGCTATGTCTAAGGATAGAACAGAGGAAACTGTCACGGACTATAAAATAGCGAAGAATGAAGCAAAGAAGGCTGTAAGCGAAGCTAAGTCAAAAGCTTATGAGGTTTTGTATAAAAATCTCAACTCTAAGGAGGGCCAGAAGGATATATTCAGGTTGGCCGAAGCAAGAGAAAGAAAGATCAAAGATCTTTCTCAAGTGACATGTATTAAGGACGAGGAAGGTCACATGCTTGTTACTCAGAAGGATATAGAGACTAGATGGGAGCAGTACTTACATAAACTTTTTATTGGAGAAGGAAATAGAGAGATCACTTTGGGTGATCTAGCTAGTAGTGAAAGTTACTTGAATCGTGCATGCTATAGACGAATACAAAGAAAAGAAGTAGAGGAGGCTTTGAAGGTTATGAGACCTAGGAAAGGTGTTGGACCGGATGACATCCCTGTAGAAGTATGGAAAGTTTTAGGTGAGCGTGGTTTGACTTGGCTTACGAATCTATTCAATGTTATTTAGCGAAGCAAGAAAATGCCTGAAGATTGGAGGAGTATCGTGGTGCCTCTTTATAAGGACAAAGGAGACATTCAAAATTGTTCAAATTACTGAGGTATCAAGCTGATGAATCACACTATGAAAATTTGGGAACGTGTGATCGAAAGAATGTTGAGGCAAGTTTCCCAAGTAAAAGAAAACCAAATTGGATTCATGCCAAGTCGCTAAACTATTGAAGCCATCCATTTGCTGAGGAGAACAATGGAGATTTATAAAGCTAAAGGGAAGAATCTCCATATGATCTTTATTGATTTGGAGAAGGCTTATGATTCCGTCCCACGAGAGATACTGTGGAGAGTTTTGGAGAAGAGACAAGTACTTGTCCTATACATTAATCTCATAAAGGATATGTATGATAGGGCTTTATCTTGTGTAAGGACCCTGATGGGGAAGACTGACTATTTTGATATCAACATTGGTTTACATCAAGGTTCAGCTTTGAGTCCATTTCTTTTTACTTTGATTATGGACGAGTTGACAAGTCACATTCAAGATGAGTTACCTTGGTGTATGTTATTTGCTGATGATATTGTGTTGATTGACGAGACTAGAGATGGAGTAAATGAGAAGCTTGAGGTTTGGAGACAATGCATTGGAGACTAAAGGTTTTCGTATAAGTAGGGCTAAGACGGAATATATGGAATGCACCTTTGATGGAAGCAATGGTGAAGGAATCGAGGTGAAGATTGGTGACGATAACATTCAGAAGAGAGATTCTTTTAGATATCTGGGATCTATTTTGCAACATGATGGGGAAATTGATGGAGATGTTACTAATAGAATAAATGCAGGCTGGGTAAAGTGGAGAGGAGCCTCCGCTATTCTCTATGATAAGAAAATTCCTTTAAAAATTAAAGGAAAGTTTTACAAAGCAGTCGTGAGACCTGCTATGCTTTATGGTTCTGAATGTTGGCATGTGAACCATAGACATGTGCAGAGAATGGCTGTAGCAGAAATGAAAATGCTAAGATGGATGTGTGGACATACACGTAAAGATCGGATTCGGAATGATGCAATCAGAAAGAAAGTTGGTGTAGCTCCGATCGAGGATAAGATGCGAGAAAACCGCTTAAGATGGTTTGGTCATTTGCAAAGAAGGTCAACTGATGCACCGGTTAGGAGATGCGAGTGTTGGGATGTTGAGCCGACTAAGAGAGGGCGAGGATGGCCCAAGAAGTGTTAGAAAGAGACTATACGAAGGGATCTTAGTTTTTTGGATATAAGTCCGAGATTGACCCAAGATAGATCTGAATAGAGGCGAAGAATCCATGTAGCCGACCCTACTTAATTGTGGGAAAAGGCTTTGTTGTTGTTGTTGATTCTTATATATTTACATATGTTTGTACATTTTTTATACTATCATAATGAAAGAAAAGAAGTAATTGAATTTAAATAAAACATTAAGCGTGTTAGAATAAGTTTGCTTTTAAAAAGAAGCAAAATAATAATAATATGGTATCTTAAAGCAAAAATCAACCGACTAGTTAATTTAGTCGGAATTGGTAAATAGTTGGTAGACAACCCCACTGACTAGACTAGTCGACCCTACTAGTCGGGCCAGTCGGGCGACTTTTACAACACTGATAGACGAAGACAAAGGGAGTAGAAAACGCTTTGAAGGTTATGAAACCTGAGAAATGTGTAAGATCTAATGGCATTTCTATAGAAGTATAGAGAGTCCTAGGTGAATGTGGTTTGAGTTGGCTCACAAAATTTTGAATATTATCTGGCAAAGCAAGAAAATTCTTAAACAATGGAGGAGATGCTTCATGGTACCCCTTTATAACAATAAAGGAGAGATTCAAAATTGTTTGAATTACAGAGGTATCAAACTGATGTGTCCTATACATTAAGTTTGGAACGTGTGATTGGAAGAAGATTAAGACAAGTTTTCAAAGTAATAGAAAATCAATTGGGGTTCGTGCCAAGTTTCCAACTATTCAAGCTATCCACGTGTTGAGAGAATAATGGAGATTTATAGCGCTAAAAGATAGGACCCCATACGATTTTTATTGATTCTGAGAAGATTTATGATTGTCCTACGTGAGAGATATTATTGAGACTTTTGGAGAAAGGACAAGTACTTGTCCTATACATTGACCTTATAAAGAATATGTATGATGGGTCTTCATCTTGTTTAAAGATCCAGTTTGGAAAGAGTGACTATTGTGACATCAACATCGGTTAGCATCAAGGTTTAACTTTGAGTTTCTTTCTTTTTACTTTTATGGATGAGTTAACTAGTCACCTTTAGAATGAGATATGTTGGTGGATTTTTTTGTCGATGATATTGTGTTGATTGATGAGACTAGAGATGGAGTAAATGAGAAACTTGAGGTTTGGAGACATTCCTTAGAGACTAAAGGGTTTCATATATGTAGGGATAAGACTGAATATGGAGTGCACAATTGATGGAAGCAATGGTGAAGGAATCGAGGTGAAGATTGGAGATGATAACTTTCTCAAGATATATTCTTAAGATAATTGAAATTTATTTTGCAACATGATGGGGAAATTGATGGAGATTTTACTCATAGAAAAAATGCAAGTTGGTTAAAGTGGAGAGAAGCCTCTATTGTTCTTTGTGACAAGAAAATTCCTTTGAAAATCAAAGAAAATTATTACAATATAGTCGTGAGACCTGCTATGCTCTATGAATCCGAGTGTTGGCATGTAAACTGTGTAGAGAATGACATTAACAGAAATGAAAATCTAAGGTGAATGTGTGGCCATACATGAAAAGATCAGATTTGGTTTGTATATAATCAGAAGGAAAGTTGACGTAGCTCTCTGATAGGGGATAAAATGAGATAAAACCTCTTAAGATGGTGTGGCCATTAGCAATGGAGCTTGGGTAATGCACTTATTAGAAGATGTGAGATTTGGGATGTTGAGCCGGCTAAGAAAAGGCCAAGAAGGCCCGAGATGTGTTGGAATGAAACTATCTAAAAGGATCTTAGTTATTTGGATCTAAGCATGAGAATGACCCAAGATAGATCTGAACGGAGGCAAACAAATCCATGAGCCGTCCCTATTTAATGTGGGAAAAGTCTATGTTGTTGTGTGATTAGGGTTTTAGGGTTTTACTCTACAAGAAAGCTCACCACTTAACTAAAATTATCACGTTCCATCTAGTGGTTCTCTCATACTAAGAATCATAACACTAATTGTAATAAAAAGCACGATTCAACTCACATGTCAATAAAAACATTGCAAATACTCCTGAAATTCAAGGTAGAACTGCAATAAAAAGCATGAAAATCACTTATTAAAACTATTAGATAAATTCAACCCAAATGTCAAATAACTCATACAATATGACAAAACTTCGTCTATAGATCACCTAATTCACATTAGAACATTATCATGCACTCAATTCAACGGTAGATTTTATTAACAAAACCTAACTATACTTAATACTACATTGAATTAGAATACTAGCTACGAATTACTAACAAAACCTAACATCAACGATACTAAAAACTAACCAAAAAATGAAATCAAAGACCTAAAATAAAAGACACAATAGAAAAATAGTCTTTTAAAACTGATAATAGTGTTGTGTCTGTTTGTCTTCATCGATAGGATTAATGGCGATAGTCTGCATGTAATCCTCTACCCTTTTCTCTGGTAACAATATATTTAGAACAATTTGTGATCATCAAAATATGTAATTTGCTTCTAATAGAACCTAAGGCACGAAAAGCCTACATCTTTGAGTCGTACGCCTCATGCCTTGCCTCACTATCTCATACCTCAGGATCGCTTCCATGAGAGGCATTTTCCTTGCCAAACTAGCCGAGGTGACCTTCTTAAGGTTAAAAAGCCACACGTCACTCGGCCCAATGCTTTTTGTGCTCGAGAAGTGCTTTTTGTACCATGCCTCCAGCTTGAGGGGGAGTGATGCGTGTATGAGTTATACCTTCGTCGAGCGATCATTTGTCTTTTCTCTTTCTATGAACCATAATTCTAGAATTTCCCTATAGAGGTTTATAGTCTCATTTCTCATTAAGTTGTATATATGTTTTTACTTGCACATTTTTACTAGTTGAGAAAGATACTTTTCTTTAGTATACATCTTACAACATACTAAATGTCATTAATGATTATATAATACCAAGTAACTTGCAATACAATGGTTTATTAATATATAACTTTCAGGCTTCACAATATCTGAGAATTATGTTTGCATCAAGGTTTTAAAAAACGCACCTCGAGGCACTGAGGCGTACGCCTCGAGGCTTTTTTCACCAAAAACTGCCTCGAGGCGCATGTGGCGTATGTGAAATCGGCGACTTACGCCTCGAGGCTATGAGGCGTTCGTCGAGGCACTGAGGCGCTTGTGAGGCGTACGCCTCATCTGGAATATATTTAAACCTTAAAAAGCCCTAAAATAATTTGAACCCAAAACACTAAATGTCAACGGCGGAGGTCGTGGGCTTGTGAAACTCGAGATTCTTTCCTCTTCTTCCCCCAAGTAGCATATTCTAGCCTCTCTTATATACTTCAGCAAATGCTCTTCTCCCTTTGAGCAGTGGTGCTACCGTGCTGCAACCGTTGGGAAAAAATGAGCAAGTTGTTTATTCTATAAGCCCTAGGCTCTCTTATATAGGAGAGTAGCCTATGGGTAAATTACATAAAGCACGTAACTGGAAATAAAAATAGCAGAAAGATACAGAAACAATTATATGCGTTAACACTCCCCCTTAAGATGGAGCATAGATATCGATCATGCTCAGCTTGGATGCGTACTTCTGGAATGGGCTACGAAGTAGTGCCTGGGTGAATATATCCGCTGTTTGATTTTCTGAGGCAACATGAGATGTAGCAATGAACTCCTTCTGGATCATGTCACGTATAAAGTGACAGTCAACCTCAATGTGCTTGGTCCTCTCATGGAATGCTGGGTTGTTTGCAATGAACAAAGCTGCCTGATTATCACACTCCAAGGTCATAGGAAGTGGTACATGTAGACATAGGTCTGTGAGTACACTTTTCACCCACATCATCTCTGTGGTAGCCTGAGCCATAGCTCTATATTCGGATTCAGCACTTGATCTAGCTACCATTGTCTATTTCTTGCTCCTCCATGAGACTAGAGCATCTCCAACATAGACTGCAAACCCTGAGGTGGACTTCCTGTCCTTGGGACATCTTGCATAGTCTGCATCCTCACATGTTGAGATAGAAATCCCTTTCCCCTTCTTAAATAGCAAACCTGCACCTGGAGATGATTTGAGATATCTAAGAATCATATGTATTGCATCCATATGAACCTGACGTGGTTGCTCCATGAACTGGCTCACACGAATCACTGCAAATGATATATCGGGTCTAGTGATCGTGACATACAATAGTTTTCCTACCAGTTATCTTCTCCTGTCCACCTCCTTTGTGTCATCATCATAGAGCTTCATGCTGGGATCCATTGGTGTCGTAGCAGGCCGACACACAAGCATACATGTTTCACTCAACAAATCTTTAACATATTTCCTCTGCGACATTACTAATCCATACGGATTTCTAGCAAATTCCAGCCCCAGAAAATATCTAAGGACTCCAAGATCCTTAGTGACAAATTCGGTTCCCAGCTTTTCTTTTGCCTGCTTTATGCCCTGCTCATCATCTCCTGTAATCAAGATGTCATCTACATAAACCATGATTACAATAATACCTCTAGCAGTCTTCTGTACAAACAAGGAATGATCAGCATTGGAGCGTTTGTATCCTTATTTCTCAAAGAGGTCTGAGAGCTTCTGAAACCATGCTCTGGGACTCTGCTTAAGGCCATAGATAGCCTTATGTAATCTGCATACCTTGGAACACTCTTCCTCAACAGCAAAATCAGGTGGCTGTTGCATATAGACTTCCTCCTGCAAATCTTTATATAAGAATGCGTTCTTCACATCCAGCTGATAGAGTGGCCAGTCTCTAGTAACTGCAACTGATAACAAGATCCGGAGAGTGGAATGACGGGCTACAGGCGAGAGTGTGTCAAGGTAATCCACCCCGTATGTCTGTGTAAAGCCACGTGCAATAAGACGTGCCTTGTATCTATCAATAGAGCCGTCTGCATTGTGCTTCACTGTAAGCACCCACTTACAGCTCACCGGGTTCACATCTGGAGGTATAGGAACCATACTCCAAGTTCCTCTGGACTGAAGTGCCGCCATTTCTTCCTCCATTGCTAGCCGCCATCTACTATCCTGCAGAGCATCTTGATAATTCCGTGGAATATCTACAGCTGACAGTGCCACCATAAATGTCCTGAAATCTCCAGATAATCTCTCAAGAGACACAGATGCTGACAATGGATATGTAACACAGCTCCTCTTCGATTTGCGTATAGCAATGGGAACATCTAAATCTGCTGCAGCCTCATCTGGCCCCTGCAACATATCCTGCTCAGAAATGTCATCAGATCCATCAATAGAAATATTTTCATTACATACCATAGGCGAGCTAGGAGACGAGTCATGACCATGAGCGGGAGGAGGCCTGCGGGTATAATGGAACGGTAGCGGTGAGACATGTATATGTGGTGGTGGCGGCGGCGGTGGTGGTGGTGGTGACGGTGGTGATGTTGATGACGGCATTTGAGGTGGTGGTGTCATGTATATGGCATCAGTAGATAGAGGTGGTAGCTACTGGTCTCCCAAGGCTGAAAAATACGTAATAGATTCAAAAAATGTAACATCTGCACTGACCATATACCGCCGACGCAGAGGGTCGAAACACTTGTACCCCTTTTGAGTTCTGGAGTACCCAATGAAAACACACTTGACAGCCCTAGGAGAGAGCTTGTCAGTACCAGGCGACAACTGATGGACAAAGGCAACCGAACCAAACACACGAGGAGTAAGAGTGAACAGATCCTTCCCGGGATGGATGAGGGAAAACGGAATCTGTTCATTCAAGACAGAAGAAGGCATACGATTGATTAGGTAACATGCAATGAGAACTGCATCACCCTAGTAAGAGTAGGGAACATGACTCTGTATAAGAAGTGATCTTGTGACATCAAGAAGGTGGCGGTGTTTCCTTTCAGCAATTCCATTTTGTTGAGATGTATGAGCACAAGATGTTTGGTGAACAATCCCTTTTGAGGAGTAATAATAGGCAAGGACATTGGTGCACAGTTCTAAAGCATTATCACTTCTCACAAACTTCACAGATGTGGAGAAAACATTTTGTATTTCATTCAGAAAATGGATAATGATATTTCCTGCTTCAGATTTATTTTTCATCAAAAATACCCATGACACACGAGAAAAATCATCCACAAATACTATATAAATTCTGTGTCCCTGATGATCAGGTACACGACTCGGATCCCAGACATCAATATGAAATAACTCGAACTTGGAGGTACTACTCCGACCTGGACGACTGGGAAAGGTCGACCTGTGATGCTTTCCCAACTGACACGCCTCACATTGGATAGGTGTGTGAGGAAGACCATAAGGTAACACGCGACGCAACTTCTGAAGCGGTAAATGTCCAAAGCGCAGATGCCACAATAAAGGAGATACTTGTCCAGTGGGAATGGATGAGGTTCCAGCGAAGGGGGTCTGATTCAAGCGGTAGAGGCCTCCTTGCTCATAGCCACGACCAATCACGTTGCCCGTATGGATGTCCTGAAAAATCAAAGAAGATGGATCAAAAATTGCCCGACAATGTAGATCCTTCGTAATCTGACTAATTGACAACAAATTCATTGAAAAATCAGGTGCATGTAGCACATTCTTGAGCTGCATAGAAGATGTCAATCGAATCTCCCCCTGACCAATGATGGGGGAATGTGCACCATTGGCAATTACTATTATTCTACCTGGAGGAATCTGAGTGTATCCTGTAAGTAAATTCTGGTCGCCACATAGGTGATGTGTAGTGCCCGAGTCCGTAATCCATGGTAAAGTATCTGATCTACTGGTACATGTAAGTATGCTACATGAAGCACTGGTCGACGCAGAGGCAGAAGCAGCAACATCAGATTGACTCTCAGTCGTCGGTGCTGGACCAGATGGGGGAATAATGCCCCTCAGACGGGCAACTAGATCGTCGAACCGCTGATCCAAAGTGGCAGCAGAAGGAGGCTCTATCTGCTCAGCGACTCGTGCAGATGCAGGAAATCCATGCTTCGAATAGCATGTGTCTTCATTGTGTCCTACACGATGACAGTAGGTACATGTTGGCCTAGTATGGCCCCATCTTCCACGAGGTCCACGTCCACGACCCTGATTATGAAATCCGCGACCCCTGTTGGCTGCCATGGCTGAAGTATTCTGATTCGTAGCCGTGGATGGAACTGTGATCCGACTCAGTCTATGGAAAGCTTCCTCCATGGGAGGAATAGTGGAGTCGGCCAAAATCTGTGACCGTGCCGCCTCATACTCTGGATCGAGTGCAGCCAGGAACACGCCCACCATAGTCGCGTTCCAGTATGTCTTCTGTTGTTCTGGCGTGGCTGTCAAGGGCATGAAGCTGTAGAGCTTCTGAAACATCCCTCTCAGTGATGTATAGAGAGAATGTAGAGGGCGATCATTCTGCTTGATAGTGAATATATCATGCTGGAGTTGCAGAATCTTTGTCTCGTTCTTCGCCTGTGAATATGTAGCCGCCAGAATGTCCCACATATCGTTCGCCGTGGGTTGATGTAGAATGTCATTGGCAATCTCAATTGCCAACGTACCGGATAGCCAAACTTTGGCGTATACGTCATCAGCCTCCCAAGAGGCATTGGTTCCAGTCTTCTCAGCAGGCTCTGGTTCTGTAAGAATGTGCTTCTTACCCGTTGACTTCATCATGCTCATGAACTGCATTGCCCACAGTTCATAGTTGGTACCGTCCATCTTTACAATAGGCGCTGGACTATGAAATGCGCCAATAGATGGGATATCTGCCTTGCTTTCTGACATACTGGATACTGAAGACTGGAACGATTAATAGAGAATGTGATTTGTCTACAATGACATAGACGGGTTTAGTTGCACGTGTAGACCTCAAGCAACTAAACCCTTGTAGACGAAGGTGCGCGCTTTAGGGCTTAGCACGTGCACGCGTACAGGAGGTACACGCGCACACGTACACTCAACCGAGATTACTCACGATCACTGGTGCACTGGTGCGCGATGCGCGCACTGGTAACGCGCTGGGGTGGCGCTGATATGCGTGAGGGCTCACGTGCGGCCGCACAGGGGACAGGGGACACGCGCAAGCGCACAGGGCTTACGCGTAGCCGCACAAGTTATGCTACAGCGCTACAGGCGATGTTACAGGAGCACCGCAGCGCAGGAGCACCGCAGCACAGCGCACTGAAGCAGGCGATGCTACAGGAGCACCGCAGCACAGCGTAGGCGATGCTACAGGAACACCTAAGCTTCGCGCACATGGGAGATGCGCAGAGGAGGCGCGCAGGGGAGATGCGCAGGAGGCGCTAGCGCAGGTTCAGCCGGGGCACCGCCGTGCATGCGGCTGAAGAGGGGGCGGCGCCGATCGAGAAGAGAGAGAGAGAGAGAGGAAGAGAGGCCGGCGGGTGGGATAGGGAGGGTTTCGAGAACTCCGGTATAGGACCGTCGCTCTGATACTATGTTGGGAAAAAAATGAGCAAGCTTAATCCATAAGCCCTAGGCTCTCTTATATAGGAGAGTAGCCTATGGGTAAATTACATAAAGCACGTAACTGGAAATAAAAATAGCAGAAAGATACAGAAACAACTATATGCGTTAACAGCAACCATTGAAGGTCTCAGGTTTTCTTCTGGACTTAGTAGCTTTCTTTTCTCGTTTGCAATCTTAAGACCTATTTAGAGTACGAAATTAGATCAACAAATGATCAAAATTTGCTCAAAATCTGCTACTATGTATTCTTATTTCATGGATAGAGAAAAACAAACTAAGTTCATTCCTTATTACTCTTGGTTTAAGGAGCAAAATTTGCTCAAAATTTGTTGTGTTACTTGTGTATTCTTCTTCCACCTTTAAGTCTGTACTTTTTGTACTTGTTTAAAGTTTCAAAATCTGCTACTGTTTGTACTTGCTTAAAGTCTCAAAATCTGCTACTGTTTGTACTGTAGGAGCCTTATTAGAGGACTTTAATGCTACTGTTTGTACTGGACACTAGAAACTTTCTTATTTTGTTAATCAATATTATAACTTTTATGCCAGAGACTATAATGCATTCTTATTTCTAGCATTTTTCTACAAAGTTGTATATTTGTATAGTTTTTAACCTAAAACTGACGCTTACGCCTCGACCGCCTCGAGACTTACGCCTCGCCTACGAGAAACCGCCTCGATCCGCCTCACGTTTTTTAAAACCATGGTTTGCATAACTCTCCGAAGGCACAATGAATCTTCATTGGGAGTAGGCAAGTGGTGGTACAAGCCACCCTGTTATTCTGGTGAATTGAAGCCTGAGAGTTTCTAGACCAAAGTTTATTTAACGTTGTTGATGTACGGACCTATGTATGCCTATACTCTATACTCCCACCAAAAAACAGCATGTATGCTTTTCTCCATCTTACTAAATGTCCATGTGTTGTTTCTTCTTGTCCCTCTACATGCCAATTTCACTTTTGCACTTCGTCCCAGAAGCAATGCATTCCTCCTTGTTGGCCTCATATTACATCTAAAGCAATGATCTTCCACTACGTATGTTACCTACTCTCTCTCTCATGCATTAACACACATGCGCACTCTGTAACACATGCAAAAATGGTGATGGTCTACCCATCCTCGGATTCCCATGACATGCAACAAAGCCCATTTCCCATTACATTCAGAGGGAGACCCATGTGGATAAAAACCTGATCAGCATGGAAGGATTTAACGTAGAAAGAGATGATACGCTGATTCTTGATGTGCTAGTTGTATCTTTAGAAGTTAGAGTAAAACTTCTTGGCACTCTCATACTCAAAGTTTCCTTCTAAAGGTTGCTGAGATGCCTTGAACCTTAAACCTGTCTGCTTGATCTTATGCATTGTAGAGCCCAACTTTGTGATTTTCTTGCGTCATTGTTGGATGAAGTCTGCAAACAGGGATTTTGTGACTTTCTGTTTCGTGATTTTCTTACAGTAATGCATGGACGAACATGTCCATCTTTAACGTGGGTACTTGTTACACCATCAAATGGTGGATAAAGTTATTTCAAATAAACTAATTGAAGTGTAGGAGGAATAAACGAATTCACTGTCAAGGATTAATCAAGAATAAATAGATCAAAATACCTTGACAATGTTTTATGACAATGGGTAGACAACAGCGTTGCAATAGTCACCAGACCGGACCAATTAATCGGTCCAACTTGATAATGTTTTATGACAATGGGTAGACAACAGTGTTGCAATAGTCACCGGACCGGACCAATTAATCGCTCCAACCGCTCTATTCAGTGAGGTGACCGAATAGAATAACTCAGACTGACTAATAAAGAATGATATTTATTATTATATATATCTATTGGTTTGTTATAACTGTTTTAAGTGTAAAGTGAAAGATGTGAATACTTGATCGTAATTTAATCAATACTTTTGTCATGTTAATTAATTATCATACAAGTATAAATATAAAAGATATGTACAAACATACTTTTTATAGTTAAAATAATTGAAAACACCGAAACGAATATTTCCGATTAGTCACCCGGATACCATTTATTTTTTTATCGAAAACCAACTTTTTACAACACTGGTAGAGAAGCGCGTAGGGTTTGCTCAGGTGGTTGTAAGATGAGTACGGGAGACATTTTTGGGTGTTCGCGTGGCTTTGGCTGTTCATCTGCGGTTAGGCACCTATGTTTGGTGCTAGAGGGTCCAGGGTCAGCATCTTGCACTTGGAGGCTGACATTCTACTAGGTCTATTTAGCTGCCAATGCGTTAACACAGAATGCTCAGCAGTCAGCACCAAGATCTATGGTGCACTTGGTTTACAACTGTGGTGGTCAACTTAATGCTCGAAGTGGACCTTTTGTCATTTTACTGAGAAATAACAAAGAATGCTACATTAAATATAACCTTGTGAAAAGATCATATTGGCACTTTGTTGAAAGTCTTTGGAGCTGAATTGTATCAAGGGCCGAACCCCATTCGAAAATTCAGGAGATATAGTTATTGAATCTTATTGTCTATGAACCTTATTTTCAATCTGATTGTGGAGATTTGTAATGCAGTAACATTTCTTTAACCTTCATTTGCACAGAACCTCATATATGTAATTGAACTTAGAGAAGCACCACCAATTAAAAATCTAGAAACTTGTGGGGACAATGCTTCAACTTCACATGGTTCTGGTTATTTAATTGCATATTTTGCAGACTTTCACTCCACATTTGAGAACAAATTTCTTCCTCGTTCTTCCAGTATATAGGAATTTGTTTTTGCTGCATTTGACATGGTTTCTTTTGGTGATTTGGTTATAGGGTCCTCTATTTCAGCAGCGGCCATATCCGTCCCCAGGTGCTGTTCTTCGTAAAAATGCTGAGACTGCTGCACAGGGAAAAAAACACTATAGTATGGCCCCCATTTCAAAGAGAGGGGATGGCAGTGACGGACTTGGAGATGCTGATTGAACTACTTCGCAAATCTGCTTTGGTCTCTTACACTTGTCCATCTGGAAGATACTTCTGCAGAAATTGGCATGCTAAAATCTTCCGTTTCTAAACTGTGCGAGGGGATCTTTTCTCCTGCATCGGGGTTTGCAGTTGTAGAAGGATCGGATATGTTACACTCGATGACATTCGACAATGTATGCTATAAATTTAGTGTCTTCTTTACAAGGAGTCAAGGACTTATCAAGGAAAACAAAGCAGATTTTGTGTTCTAGTTTATGTTCTAGGCTGTAAACTCCAAATGCTGATGTTTCAAGGTGTACATCTTTCCTTTTCTTTTCTTTCATAAATAGCGGGGCAAAATTCGTACATATTATTCTTTATTGTTAAAATGAACCAAAAGAGAAGTGCAACTAAACAAAGCGTCGAAGCTTCATTTATGCATAAGAAGATGCCAAATTGTTTATGCTTGTATATTTATTCTTCTATCTGAAACTTTTAGTACAATGTCTAATTATGTTTCAGTCAATAACTTTCTTTTTAAACTGTTGTATAAGACTAAACATTAAATCCTCCCTTGTGAGAGTTGTGTTAAGTAGTCAACAACCAGCGTAAAAAATAGTCGAATCTTTCAACGTGGATTTGAGCAAGAATCCATGTAGCCAACCCTACTTATAGTGGGAAAAAGCTTCATCATCTAAGACTATACATAGGACTCTACTATTGATGGATCTTTGTCCAATATTTTTGATGTGATCGATAATCTCTCTTAGCCTTATCGATCACTTGATACTACTGTTTCTGCATAATTGAAAAATAAAATCCTTAAAATTCCACTCACATGTTCATGTATGCTTTTAACATCTCAATCTCCCTTTGATTTGTAATTATGCAAAAGCCTCGTTTACTTAGTTAATGTTGGGGTAATTGATATGAATGATACTTAAATAATTGATGTGACAATTGTATAGTAATTAATTAGAATGTGAGTCAATGGAGATTAGAGGTGTAAGCAAATCGAACTTACCATTTTTAGGTTCAGTTCTTTTATTTATTCGATCCTGAAGTTGTGTTTAGAGTTGGCTTTTTAGTTTTGAACTGAACATGAATCAAACCTCTATATAATTGAGTTAAATCTAATCGAGTATTGAACTTAAAAATTTTCTAATGAGAGAGGTAGTGAAAAGGAAATATGAATATATATATATATATAGTAATTGTTCATTAAATTTTTGTATCTAATTCTTCATCTTTTGAAACAATTAGATTAATAAGGATTTTTCTCTTTTTAAAAAATATAATTGTAATATATTTTTACATTCGCTTAGATAAGCGAAAAGGAATAAAGTGGCGATAAAGGATAAATGAAGTTTATACTCATTTCGTTGATTTTGAAGATAATGAAGAAAAAAGTACTAGACTTATAGATAATGATTGTTGTAACCATGATATGATCATGTATCCTGAAACAGTTTATACCAAGATAAAGTATACTTATCTTGTAAGTATTTAATTATCTTCAGATAGAGTTCACTTATCCTGAACAAAAAATCACTTATCTTGTAATCAAATCCACTTATCCGGATAAGGATTTGTAAATATGTGTATGTGTGTGTATATATAGGATGTACTTAATGGGCTCTATGCCCTTCGGAGTTGTAGTGAGAACCAAACGTGGGCTCGTCACGTGTATATGCTGGTTCTATTTGATAGGGGACGGTTTTGGCAATAACAATGTGCTTTGCGTTATTAACATAATAAGAATTCGAGTTAAATCATTTCCTTAAAAAGAGATGGTCGATTTTAGCAAGATAAAAATCCACATTTAAATTATTAATGGCATACAATTTATTTATGGAATGATAATTCCACTTATAGGTTAGAAAAGGTAAATTACCGATTATAATAATTACTGATTACGTAAATTACTAATGTCCATACAGTAATTACCGATTACAAATGTCCATATTACTGAACGCATTGTGATTGTTACTAAAGTTATAGTTATTTAGTAATTCTGAATATGTATTAGACAATTGAATAGATAAAATACTTATGTTTAATGAACAATTACGGAATATTCATGTTCATATTACCGACTCAGTGTGATTAGTTACTGAAATTATAGCTACAAAATGATTAGTTTCTGAAGTTATAGTTAATAATGTTCATATAGCAATTACTAATTACAAATGTCCATATTATTGAACTCATTATAATTGTTATTGAAGTTACGGTTACTAGTATCCGTACAAGAATTACTGATTATGCAACTACTAATGTCCATACAACAGTTACTGATTACAATGTCCATATTACTGAACTAATTATGATTGTTACTGAAGATATAGTTAATTAATACTTCTGAATAATTACTAGATAATTAAGTATGAATATTACTGATGTTATACATAGAATTACTTAATATTCATGTACATATTACTGAGTCATTGTTATTAGTTACTGAAGTTATGGTTACACGTCAATATATTCATTTGATAATTGTATTTATTATTACCTCTTGTATTAGTTGCAGAATGATTAGTTATTAATAATATTGTCGAAAAGTTCTTCTTGCTTCTTTAATCAGGAAGTATATAACAATCATCAATATTTCATTTTTTAATTTTTTTCATCCACGAAACATCAAAAGTGTTCGGGCATCTAGCTTACCTAAAATAAAAATGAATCAGTAAATCGGTAGTTGCGAGTTGTAAGAACTAAAGAAGTAGTAACAATTGTGTAGGCAATAGTAAAATAAAAATATCTTCTCAGTAAACAATGTAAATAGATTAGTAACTTAGTATATTTTAAAAGTAATGCATGAAAAGTAATAATTGTGTTGGCGATAGTATCATAAAATATCTTATAAGTAAATTAAGTAAATACATTAATAATTCAGTATATTTTCAAAGTAACACATAACAAGTAATAATTGTATTAGCAATAGTAACAACAAATATCTTATAAGAAAAATAAGTAAATACATTAGTAACTCGATATATTTTCAAAGTGATGCATGAAAAGTAAAAATTGTGTTTACTGTAACTTTCTTTATATGAAATCAACCTACATTTGATAAAAAATCAATTAGATATAGAGATCGTGGCTCAAAACAAATAAAAATTAATATTATGAACACAACTTTATCATATTTTTATAAAATTTCTCGAATGAAAATTGCTTATGATCAAAAATATGCAGCATTCATGAAATAAATATTTCTAAACTCATCGTCTCAATCCTTTTATCCATAAACACTGTTGATATACATGAACTAAATTAAAACAACAAAATTATGATAGAAATAAATGATTAAATCATGAAAACAAATAACATACCTCCACCTTGCATTGAAACGAAATGATTGTCCTGCGTTGGATTGAAACAATAGGTTTTGCCAATTGAATACAACCTTCCACTTCAAGAAAGGTAGATCTATTTTTAAAAATATTTTAAATTTTGAATTTGTTTTATTTTCATTACAATTCGGCTCCTATTTTTTTGGGATTGACTCTTTTAAATGGACAACTGTGATTGGGTGGCTCACCATGACTCAAATGGGCATCGGGTTCATTGGATAAAAATCGTATGTGTGTGTGTGTGTCGACCTTTTTAAGTTTGATTCTTTAATTTGATCGAAACTAAATTCGTGTTCATGTTTGGTTCATTTATTTAAGAGCTGGACTTGAATCAAACTTTTAACGAGTCAAATCTGTGTGAATATTGAACTTGAGAATTTTCTAACAATCTTAATGGATATGCAGTCAAAGATAATGTATTAGTGCATAAGACAATATTATTAAGTATTTTTTTATACCGGCAATCCAGCATGGATTTAAAAAGAGAAGAGTTGCAGACATCATAGCATACTTCTTCCCAATAAAACATGATAGTGGGAAAGGTCCCAACCTTCCCAACAGATAGGGAGGTTTTGTTCAGGAAAAAAAACTAGAGGCACAACAAATAATCACAATGATAATTCGAGTTAGAAAGAAACTCGAGCACATTTTTGAAGACCACCATAGGGGGATCGTTCATCCCAACATCTTCAATTTCTTTCAAGAAAAAGAAGTACCCAAATTATGAGGGCTAGTGCTATCTATAGCCTAATCCGCATTTCCAAGGGGTTTGCATGACCACTCACAATACATAACATGGAAAAAATTAAATTCGACACTTAATGTTGCTTGCACAAGAGCTCGTTGCAATAACAATTGCTCAAGAAGTGATCAATCGACTCTTCTCCTTTATGACATAAATAGTGTTGAAATCTTATTGAAACCTAATGCAAGGATCAAGATAAAGACACAATGATTTATGTAGAAAATTCTACGGAGAGGAAAAAATCACGGGGCACGCACAACCCTAATCTCCCTTACAAGAGATTAAGATAGTCAAAAAAGAGGGGGATGAGTACATATATAGGATGGTGGATAAATGATCTCTCATTCAAGATCCGTTTACCCATTTTAAGATCCATACAACTCAATACTCCTCCTCAAGTTGGACATACATATCAACCATGCCCAACTTGCCTACATTCATCTCAAATTGCACTGTAGGCAGCTCCTTTGAAGAGATCAATGATCTGATCACCAGATTTCAGGTATGGATGACACAAATATCCATCGTCGATTCTTTCTCTAATAAAGTGTCTGTCTATCTCCACATGCTTTGTTCTATCATGCACCACATGATTGTTTTAGCCAAATTTATTGCCGCTTTATTGTCACAAAACATCTTTATCAACATAGCAACCTCAATACCCAAATCTTTCAACATGAGTTGTAACCACGTAATTTCAGTGACACCATTAGCTAGAGCCTGATATTTGGCTCCGGCACTCGATCTAGAGACAATATTTTATTTCTTACTTCTCCAAATGACAATGTTCCCACAATGATACACAACATATCCTAAAGTAGATCTCCTGTCATCCACTGATCCAACCCAATCTGCATCTGTATAGCCTTCAATAGTAACATCATTGTGTTTTTTAAACGTAAAGATTTCTTTATATAGCAAAGAATTCTGTTAACAACATTAACATGAATTGAGGTAGGAACATGCATAAAATGACTAACAAGATTCACAGCATAAGTAATTTCTGGTCTCGTGAGAGTAAGATAAATTCGTTTCCCAATTAATCTTTGGTATCTTCCTCTTCCAACATCATCAAAAAGTTCACCATCTTTTTTACCCAGTTTATGATTTGTTTCAATAGGGGTGGTGGTTGGTTTGCATCCCAACATACTAAATTCCTTCAACAAATTGAGGGCATATTTCTGTTGACTTAAGCACATACCTTTGGAGAGCGAGCCATCTCAATGCCTAGAAAATAATTCAGCTTCCCCAAGTCTTTCAATTCAAATTCAGTTGCGAGAGTTTTCTTTATGTGAGATAGTTCTCCTTCATCATCGCATATAAGAATCATATCATCCACATGCACTAAAAGAATAGATCTTTTCTCACCACTCCTTATGAATAAAGTGTGATCCCCATTCACTTGAGTGTATCCATTTCTTATCATGGCCACACAGAGTCGTTCAAACCAGGCTCTTGGAGATTGTTTTAGACCATATAATGTCTTTTCCAATTTGCAACATTTATCCCCTTTTTCGAACCCAGGTGGCTTTTTCATATAAATGTATTCTTTAAGGTTGCCATTTAAGAAAGCATTCTTCACGTCCAATTGGTACATATTCTAAGAAAAATGAGTAGCAACACAGATAATAACTCAGACAGTGTTCATTTTTGCCACAGGGGTAAAAGTCTCGAGGTAGTCAATCCCATATTTCTGACTATATCCCCTAGCCATAAGACGGAACTTGAATCTATCAATTTTTCCATCAGCATTATACTTGATTGTATACACCTATTTAGACCCCACCAGATGAGCACCCTTGGGAGCATCAACAACATACCAAGTATCATTCTTCACTAACGTATACATTTCCTCCTTCATAGCCTTTACCTATTTTGGATCATGTTAGTTTCAGTAATATCTTTGGGGATATGGTGAGCATATAGAGAGGTAACAAAGCATTTGTAGGATGCAATAAAGTTAGAATAAGAGATGTGACATTCAATGGGATGATGAGTGCGTCCTGCATACCTGGCTGGAGGTTTGATGGTCCTCTTACTCTTCTTTTGTGCAATGCTATCATCCACATGTTCCGCCTCTATATTATGTAAGTCATCATCAGGCTCAGCAAATATAACAGGAATGCTACTTGATGTTTCCATGCTTGAGTCATTCGTGGAAGATTCTGAAGGATGGATGTTGGTTTCTGCAGCCTCTTTATATGTACGTGTGTCTTCATTAGGTTTAATTTCCCCCCGAAAAAAATATTGTAATCATCTTCTAAGAACTGAAGGCCATGAAATTCCTCTTCACAAGTAGTCTCCCCCAGAAGAGGAATATTCGGAAAGAAGGCTTCATTTTCAAAGAAGATAACATCTTTGGTGACTAAAACACGGCCAGACGAGGAATCAAAGCAACGATAGCCCTTCTGTGTCGTAGAGTAATCAAGGAAGAAACCTTTGTTAGCACGAGCATCCAACTTCTTAACCCTAACATCATTGGCATGTATGAAGCAAATACATCCGAAGACACGTGGTGTGAGAGAAAAGGGTTTTTGACCCGGATATACTCTCATAAACGGAGAGTCATCACTAAGAACATGCGAAGGCATTCCGTTCTTAGAGTACACGCTAGTAAGAGCTGCCTCTCCCCAGACTCTCTTTGGAATATTTCTCTGAAAAAGAAGAGCCCGAGTAATCTCTAAGATATGTTTATTCTTTCACTTTGCAATTGTTCTATTGGGAACTATAGGCACACGATGTTTCATGAAGAATCCCTTTCCCAACAAGAGTTCTTTGAATAGAATTAGTTAAATATTCTCTAGCATTATCTGAACAAAATTTTTTAATCTTGGCATTGTGTTGTCTCTCCACAAAGGAAACAAACTCACTGATGATATTATGAAGTTTACTCCTGTTCTTTATATGATAAATAGTGGTGTGTCTTGACCTATCATCAACAAAAGTAATATAGTATTGAAATCCCTACCAGGCCAGAATATTGCATGGACCTCAAACATCAGAATGCACCAACTCAAAAGCTTGATTTGATTTATTTGTTGAGTTAGAAAACTTGGTGCGAGTTTGCTTTGCAAGCTGACAAACCTCACGCTGCAAAGCGATCTTAGGCAATCAATTGAAAATATTAGGCATCAATTTTTGTAACAAGGAAGTATTGATATGACCAAGGCGTTCATACCACTGCTGTACTAACATAAAGTTGTCATTTTCACATCGAGCGTTCTTTGCAGAAGCAACTAGAAGATGATATAGACCACCATCAACTAAACCAATTCCAATTTTCTTTCCTGTCTCCAAATCTTCCAAAACACATGACTTTTGGTCGAAAATCAACCTATAGTTCAGTTCTTAGCAATTTTGCTGACCGACAAGAGATTTGTAAGAAAATCCAAAACATAAAGAGCGTCATGAAGAAGGTAACGATTGACAACAGAAATAGTCCCTTTCCTTGCAACAATCGCAGGAGATCCATTAGCAACTGTAACTTTTTCTCTTCCAGGTGATAGCTTGTAATTGTGAAATATGGTGGTGTCACCTGTCATATGATCAGATGCCCCACTATCAATAATCCACTCTGGATTGGCAGAACCTGTATCATGTATTCTCCTCGTGCTTAAAGCTGAACCTATATCCATAGTATACACAGAGCATGACTCTCCAATGACATATTTCTCTAATAATAATTTCAGTTCCTTGGTAGTTTCCATTTTAACCTCAAGGGAATTCACCCAAAAGAGCAACATAACAATATCGAGAAATACAAAGAAGCAAGCCAGCAACCCCGTCATACACAAAGAAAACTACCAAGGGAAGCAGGAGAGAAAAAAACTCACATACTTTTCGGAGCAGCGAGATAATTGTACACTTCAAGTGTCACAAGAGTGGCATAACATGCACTTCAGGCACAGAGTTGGTTGCAACTGGCAGTAACTAGGAGAGGATATATCATGAGGTATGAAGTTCAGCGAGGCAACTTCTTTCGGTTAAGGATCTCCTGCTCTTTTAGACAGTGCTGGAATATCGCCAGACGAGCCTGGAGGCTTACCAAGATGAACTGAGTCCCCTCAGGAAGGAGTCACACAAGGGCCCGCATAGGAGGGGGCACGCACAGGGTAGGGTCTAGCAAGGTCACGTGCTAGGGCTGGGGGTGCACCGCGTGGGGACATGCTGGGCGCCGCAAAAGGGGTGGAGCACGGTCTTCAATGGAGGATGCATGAGAGGTCGTCCGGCATCGAGTGCAGCCGTGCGAGGAATGGCTAAGCATGTGGGGTGCTGAGCCGGTGGGCGGTAGCATGTGTTGTCAATGGGAGAGCGTACGAGGAACGATGGTTCGGGGGCTGGGCATTGGAGGCGTCTAGAGGCTACACGTAAGGGTGCAGGGGCCATCTGAACGATGAGTGCACGGGCGCCGGGACTGGCGATGTAGGGTGTAGAGGGCGCAAGCATGCTTGGCTGGTGGTTAGAGAGTGCAGAGGTGGTGGTTCTTGGATTGGAGAGTGAGCAGCTGCGTAAGAGGGCTGTGCGAGGATAGAGACAACGAGGCTTAGCATGAAGAACACTTCTCAAGGATGATCCAAGTATGACAAATCCAAGCCTCAACTTGGCTATGATACCATGTTGAAATCTTGTTGAAATATGATGCAAGGATCAAGATAAAGAAACAATGATTTGCATGGAAAACCCTATGGAGAGGGGAAAAACCACGGGGGCACGCACAACTCTAACCTCCCTTGCAAGAGATTAGGGTTCTCTCTTTACTAGATAGTCAAAAAAGAGGGGGATGAGTACATATATAGGATGGTGGGTAAATAGTCCCTCATCCAAGATCTGTTTATCCATTTTAAGATCCATACAACTCAACAAATAGCAAATTGGCATAAGATTGGTGCCTCTAATGTTTTGTCAGAACTTTTTTCTAAAGAAGTTCTAAGTGAAGAAACCAATTCGTGGTGGTGTCATTAGATTCCAACAAGTCTGGTTAGTCATGCCGATGATTCATCGAACATATTGTGTTGGTAGCAAGGGTAAGTTTCAAACTTTTCCAGCCCCAAAAAAGAAGGGAGAAAGGACAGCTATCTTATGATAATCCAAGAAGAAAGAAAGGCTTGTTGTATTCTTCTTTAACTTGATCATCAATGCCTTGGGCCAAATTATAAGATGAAATGTGAGTCATGAGGGCTTCACAAAAAAAATTATTTTTATTTTTCACAAACATGTAAGACAGAGGATGTTCAATCCAAAATTCATCATCATGATCAATTTTTGAATGCCAGAAAAGTATGTTTTTTCCACAGTCTGTGTTGTAGTGGATCCCCAATTTTAAGACATCCACTACTTTCAAATAAAGCCTTTAGAAAAGACAAGGATACCCTAGAGAAGTTCCTACAAAGCCGATCTTTCCTAGACCATATCAAAGATGCCCACAAGGGGATCAAGGTATTCCTATATTTCAAGATATACCATAGATTCTTTGCCAGAGTTCCAATATTGAGCTCTCTGATATTTAGTAACTCCAAACAACCAAATCTTTTTGGTCAACATATCAAAGTCCAAAAGGCAAGATGTCTTAATATGCACACCAACGTGTAGGTATATGGACCTTCGCTAGGTCATCAACCTATTGATCTATCAAATGTACATACTCAGGAATATAGATGTATACTTGTATTAGGTAAAAGGATGTGTCACCAAGGGCTTACAAGTTTAACAGTCCTCTACTATCCTTTAGAGACATCCATGTACAACTCTCAACTACATATTCTTTACATGATAGTCAAAGACCTTTTGAGTCAACGACTTGGTTAGCGGATCAGCAATAATGTTGGCAGAGGAAACCTTTGTGATCGTGATATCACTATGCTTCTGGATCTTCTAGATGATGTGATATTTCATCGCTACGTGTTTGCTTCTTTGATGCCACTGAGGTTCCTTCGTTTGCGCTATAGTACCTGTTTTATCGCAGAGCAATGGGATGGGAGATTTTGACGAGGAAACTACGTCAAGTTCCAGGATGAACTTATGCAACCACACTGCCACTTTAGTAGCATCCGATGCGGCTATGTATTCTACTTTGATTGTCGACTAAGCTATGGTGTCCTGTTTCTTGCTTCTCCATCTCACATCACCATTGTTCAACATGAATAAGAACCCTGAGATTGACTTCCTATCATCAAAATCTGATTGGAAGTCTGAATTTGTGTTCCTTAAAACTTGAAGATCATTATCTCCGTAAACCAAGACATAGTCTTGAGTTCTTCTCAGGTACTTGAAAATGATTTTTACTGCAGTCCAGTGTTTCTCTCCATAGCAATACTGGTAACAGCTTACCACTCCCACTGCATGGTAGATATCTGATCTAGTGCATATCATGGCATACATTAGACTTCCCACAGCTGATGCGTAAGGGCATCCGACCATGGTTTTCTTTTCTTCAATAGTTTGAGGAGCCATACCTTTGGACAAGTGAATACCATGTATTAAGGGAAGGAAGCCTTTCTTGAAATTATTCATACTGAATCTTTCTAAGATTTTCTTGATGTATCCTTGTTATGATAGTCTTAATATACTTTTTTCTATATTTCTGAATAGTTTCAGACCTAAGATGTAAGAGGCACCTCTGAGATTTTTCATCTCAAAGGTATTGGACAACCTGATCTTAACACTAGTCATCATCCATGTATACTTCCCAATAATTAGGATGTCATCTACGTAAAGTACAATGAACACGAGGACATCCCCACTAAGCTTCTTATATACACATAGCTCATATGGATTATACATGAAATCATAACTCTTTATGATTTCGTTCAATTGAATGTTCCAACTACGAGAAGCTTGTTTAAGTCCATAGATGGATTTCTTTAACTTGCACACTTTTCCTTACTCATCCATGAAGCCATGTGGCTGCTCCTTGTAGATATCCTCTTTGAGGTATCCACTGAAAAAAGCAGTCTTAACATCAATATATTAGATGTCAGAGTCTAGATGCACAACTATAGCAAGCAATGCCCTAATGGATTTAAGCACGGCCATGTGGGAGAATGTCTCATCATAATCGATGCCTTCTCCCTGTGTGTAACCTTTGGCTACGAGTCATGCTTTGAAGGTCTCTACCTTTCCATCAGGTCCTTGATGAAATATGTGATTCATCACTCTAAAAGTTGAAAATAGAGCTTTGTTCCCGAGTAAATAGCTGCATATTTCCACTTATATTACATAAGTAGCATTCACGCATGCATTGATAACATCTGCATGTTAGCATTCATATTTGCATAACATAAGAAGCCAAATTCACTTGTAAATATTCTCCTGTATATTAGCTAAAATACCCTATTTGTATATATTTTACACTAACTCCAAATTCAATAAAACCAACTCTATTATGCATATATTACTAACACTAATAAAGAAAAAATATCAAAAAAATTACTAACTTATAAAATTGACCAATAAAACCCGAATCCAAGTTGAAGACCTTAGACCTTAAAATACACATATCTCTCACATACAACCTCCGAATAAGGTCTACTCACTTTTAAAGTAATATACATTCAGAGACCTTCGAAACAAGACCAATTTCATTCAAATCGGAGCTCGTATGCAAAACTTGGGTTTTGGGCCCCTTTTGTACATTATACATAATGACTGTTTTACCCCTGTATTTTATCTTTTTATTTTCTTAATTATTAAAAATCCAAAAAAATTAGATTAAGTTGTAAATATCCTTCTCATATTTTTTTATTTTTATTTTGTTTTTTCTCTTAATTAAAAATGACAAAAAAAATACAAAAGATAAAATGCGGTATTTTATACCTATAAGGTACCGCCCAAAAAATACAGTTTGTACAGATGACCTTGTTTGATTTTCGACCCTTCACAAAAGTTGTAGATCTCGTCGAGACGAGCAACTTTCGTGTTGACGACTTTTTGATTTAAGCTCTTTTATTATGTCTTTTTGATTTTTCTTTCCCTTTAATTTTGGTTTTTTCTGAGAGCGACATGTGGTGGCTCTGAAAGCCGCCACATGTCATTCCCTTGATTTTTGGTTACTAATTAAATAAAAGCTACATGGCCACATCCTAGCGTGCCAAGTGGCATCCTCTCTCTCTTCTCCACCCATTCCTCCCCCACTCTCCCTTAACTTAAGGGAGAGGCCACCCTTCGACACCTCTCATCCCATTCCATCTCCTCCAGCTTCCCCATCTATCCCACTCTCTCCATGGCCTCTCCAACCTCCACCTCCTCCTCTTTATAATCTCCTCTACCCCTCCATTCATACGCATCCGCCATTTCTTCATTTGAGAGGGAGAGACCACCAGCCCCCGGGTGTTGTCGGTGACAGCTTCAGCATCTTCCGGTCGAGAGCAACGACGGTTTTCAAGGCGAGATCCACGAGGACTCCTCCTCGTGTTGTTGTGCATCACTTCAGATCACAACCGAGCTTCTTCGATTTTTCGTCGGATCGAGGCCACGACGAAAGCCGCACGACGCGGCTTCACTTTCGGCGAATCACAGGTAAACATCCATCTACTTTCCCTTGCCATTTTATTTTTATCTAACATTTGTTTATTTGGTTTATCAAACAAAAATCAAAATCATTTATCATTCACCACAAACGGAAGCCGCACGACGCGGCTCCACTTTCGGCGAACCGCACAGGTAAGTATTCTCTATCTTAACTTTCTCATTTTATAATCTAACATCCCTTCATTTTTTGTGTTGATCACCATTACAAACACTGCATCAAAACCACTGTCACCATAATCACATCACCACCATCATTATCATCGTATTTTTTTATCATCACATATCCCACAAAAATCACTATCATCGTCACATCATTCGACATTTTCTTTAATTTCATTTCTACCATCATTTACTGTTTACAAAAAATATTAATACAAAAAAATATGCAAAAGAAAAAAAACAAAAAAAAAAATAATCAGGAGCTTCTGGTCGGCCGCCCCCACCGCCGTACATCTGCAGCCTTGGACGGCCGTCCGCCGGCCCTCCTCCAAGCCGCGGCCGAGATCCACTGACTTCCATCCAGCCTGCGGCCACCGCAATCTCCTCGCTGCCATACGCCAGGTCCACGCCCCTCCTCTCCCACCGCACCGCCACGTGTGGCGGCGCTGCCCGCGAGCTCCCCTTGCACCGACCACATCCCGCGTCCTCCCGCGCGCGGCCGCTGGCAGCCGTCCAGGCCGCACGCTCCTTCCAGCCCTCTACCGAGCACCGCTCCTCCACCTCGTCCCAGACCCCCGTGCCACCGCGCGGTGCTGCCCCTGCTGACTCCGCCCGTCGCGCCCTTGCACGCCGGCGCCGCCCCCCCCCCCCCCCCGCGCGACACGCGGTGGCGCCCGACCTGTCATTACCATCAGGCCCTCGAGCGCAGCGGCCACCAGATATCTCCGACGTGCGCCCAACGTTTCTCTCCATCTCAGCGCCGTCATCCGCCCCTCGCCGCCTGTGACGCACCAGCCGTGCCGCCCAGAGCAACGTGCCTCCCCGCCCCAGCCGCAGGTCACCGTCCACCTCCCACGACGCCCCCGCGTCACGCGCCGCCTCCGCCAGGAGCGCCCTCGATCGAGCAGTGGAACCAGCCGCCCCGCCTCGTCTTCCCCAGCCGTCCGCCCCTCGCGTCGTTGCTGCGCCCCGCGCGGACGCGCGCGGCGGCGGCCGCCCCTGCGTAGCGTCTCCACCCGTCGCTCCTTGGCGCCGCCCCTCGCCCGACCTCTGCCATTTCCCCCGCTGCGCGAGCCCAGCCCGCGTGAACGTAGCCGCCCCGACCCTCGACGCCGCACCGACCTCCATCGAGCGGCGCGCCCTCTCCGCCTCCACGCCGCGGCCGCCCTTGTGCCCTACCGCCCCCATCTGTACGCTGCTTGCGGGTGAAGAAAAAGAGGTCTACTTTTTATTTTAATTTCTTTTGTGAAAATTGCATTAGCACCCTTGCATGTTTATTCATTTGTAAATGTGTCCCTGTACACATGTTTTAATTTGTTTGTTTAATTTCTATTTTGCAAAAACAACCCTGACTTTGCGTGTTAATTTGGACCTTGAAATAGCATCAATTTTTAATAAAAAAAAGAGCATTTTGTAGAGCAACTATTCTTTATCTTTCAGCTATTTATTTATATTTTTGTGAGCCTTGAATAATTTATTAAAAATCAGAGATTGGAAATCAGTGATATTTTGTCTAGTTATGCTCTGAAATTCGCACAGACCTATAACTTGCTCCAAAAATTGCGAAAAAATTAAAGATGATGCTTTTAAGTGTTCCTTTAATTACTGTCCAAATTTCGTCCAATTAGGAGTTGTCGTTTGCATAAAAATAAATTCTTTAGTGATTTTTGTAATTGATTTTCAGTTAATTCCACGAATTAGATTTTTGAGAAATTTCAAGTCTCTTGAATTCCCTATTGAACTATCTATTTGAGATAAATCAATCTCTAGATAATTTGATTCCGTAGATTAATTAGAAATTAAATACCTGCAATCGCTCTGTTTTCCGTAAAATATTCATAAAAAAATCAAAAAGTGTCAGAAAATTCTAAAAAAATTAGAGTATCTCTCTTGCATCATATTTAACTTAAAAACTATAAAAACATTTGCATTTTTCATTTGCGCGTCTTAAAGCCAAAAATTCCAAAAAAATACATTTCGCACTCATTGTTGGATTAGGTTGTTAGGAAAAATATCACTTGGCTAATTTGATCTTGTTTCACATAAAAATTAAATTTGGCTAAGCCGGTTCTTTTCGTATTAACTTAATCCAATCCATATTTTGCATTCTGCATTTTTATCGCATAAAAAATCACAAAAAAATCTCACTTGGAAAACTGTAATCCAATTCATCTAATCTGATCCCGAGTTGTTCCTTTGCCTCCTTGAGTTGACCCTGGGGCTTGCCCAGGCTAAATAAACATGAAACCGCATACATATTCAATTCGACGATTTAATCGAGCCGTGCGGTTATTTTTGATCGACGCGGATCTATCCGACTGCAACGCACTAGTCAAGTATACGACATCAAAAGGGTAGATTCCCGCGCTCGTCAGTCCTCTCTTTCTCTTGAAGATCCATTTGTACCCAATGGGTTTGACCCCTTTAGGTGGATCTTTGATGGTCCATACACCATTCTTGTGCTTGGAGTCTTATCTCAAACTTCATTGCTAGTATCCAACTATCCATGTACGATCACATAAAAATTCATCGAATGAAGTTGGATCATCATCATGCTCTTCTGATATATAAAATTCGTACCTTTCAGGTTGTCTTACAACCCTAGAACTCTTTCTAAGAGGTATAGTCGTGTCGTTTTCAATTATCTCTTCTATTTCTAGATTAGGAACTTCATCGATCTCACTAGATTTGATTACTTCCTTAACTTCATTATTTCTTGACTTTTAAGGAATTCATCATCTAGAAATTTTTTGTCTCTAGAAATAAATACCTTTTGAGTCTCATGATCATAAAGTGTGTATGCAATACCATTCTGTACATATCCAATGAAGTAGCACTCTCTAGTGAGAGATTCCATCTTGCTTACATCCATGTTTTTGGCATGGACCAAGCAACTCCAAATCCTCAAGTGTCGTACACTCGGCTTGGTACCATACCAAAGCTGATGAGGGATGTTAGGTACAGACTTAGATGGAATATTGTTTTGGACATACATTACAGTTCCTACTGCATGTCCCCAAAAACTTAAAGGTAAGTTTGCTTTACTCATCATTGATCTCACCTTTTCTACATGGTTTTGTTGCATCTCTTAGCAACTCCATTGAGAGATTGGAAATAATTCATCTCTTTTTAAGGTATTCTTTGAATTCATATGAGAAGTATTCGTCATCTCAGTCAGATCAAATTCATTTTATCTTCTTTCCTATTTGTTATTTCTTTTAACTTTTCAAACATTTCATGTTTGTGACACAACAAGAAGACAAAAACATACTGTGAATGGTCATCAATAAAGGTCACATAGTATTGATATCCATTTCGAGTTACAATACGAAAGGGACCACATGCATCGATATGTATTAGGTCCAATATACCTCCGCATCGTTCACCTTTCTTAGTGAAGGGTGACCTGGACATTTCTCCGCAAATACAATGCTCATAAGTTGGTAAATTACAGGATTTTATAAAATCCTAAGGTCTGTCCTTTACCAGTCTATTGATCCTATCAAGAGACACATGCCAGATCATAGTTATATGTTCTCCATCCTCCCTTGATCGTTTAGGGGTTTTATTATTATTATTATTAATGTTATCAGTGGTATTGACATTCATAATACAATCATGCATGTTCAATTCATAGAGTCCACATGATGTTAATAAATCATCTGCCACAGAATTACTATAACGACTTATGATAAGTTTATTATAGAAAGGAATGAATATCCATGTCCAAATAATTTACATGTAGATAAAAGGTTCCTTCTAACATCAGGAACATAGAGACACTATCTAATAATTAGCACTCTTCCACCTGATAATGATAGTCGGGACATCCCCATAGCGATTGTTGCAATGGTTGCATCAATTGCCCATCTGGATGACTATATCCCCATCATACATACTTGTAGTTTCTTGAAACATATGCAACAAATTGCATACATCAACAAAAGCACCAGAATCGATAATCCAACTATCTTCTCATCTACGAATAAGATGATTTCAATGATGAAAGTAGATGAGTTAACTATTGGGGTAGAACCTTTTCCCTTCTCAAGGGTCTTTAGGGACTTTGGACAGTTGCGATTCCAGTATTCCAACCTTTTGCAGTGATGGCAAGCATCCCCTTTCTTGGATTTCAAATGTGTAAAGCATGAGAAGAGGTGTTAATAACTTGGTTCTTCTTCTTCCTTTTCTTTCTAATTGGAACCTTCTTGGATCCATGCTTCCTTTCGTGTTTGAAACATAGGATTGCTGTGAGGGTCTAGAAATCTCGACGAGATGTCCAATCGATGCGGTGACCACTCACGAAACCTGATCTAATTCAACAATCAACCCATATTAATAAATCAAGCAAGGAAGATACAATGTGGATAAAAATTTATTATAAACTCTACAATAAAATGTGTATAGTGACAAGTAGAGTAGGGTGTCGAACACAGGGAACACATGATGTAGCACTATGTATATTTATAAATAAATAAATAATATAGGTGTATATGTATATATAATTTTGCACAATATTTATCAAATAATGTGGGGTTTTTATCAATTATTTTTTTATTTTTTGTTTTATATTTTTGTATTTTGATTTTTAATTTTCTATTTTTATATTTTCTTTTTATGTTTTTATAGTTTATATTTCCTTTTCTTTTACAATATATAATATAGCTATATATAGTATATATACAGTATATACTAATATTGATATAGATATTAATAAAAATAACTAAAATAAAAGAAATAAAATCTTTTTGGGTTTTAAATATTTTTTACTATTTTTGTGATTTTTAAGAAGTTTTGCTAATTTTTATATACTTTTAAAGTAGAAAATAAACAAAATAGGTATTAAAGTAATTAGAAGAAATTTAAAATGGAGATGAAAATTAGAAAATAGAATTAAAATTTCTCTAAATTATTTTTTGTATATAAATAATAATATAAAGAAAATTATATAATAGAAATCATTATTTTTTGAAATTTTTGGGGATTTTACAAATTTTAGAGAGGTTTTGGAGTTTTTTCAATTTTTAAGCATGTCCTTTTTCTGTTTATAAATATTTTTGGTCTGACGGTCAATAATACATAAACAAGCGTAATATATTTTTTGAGAATTTTTTTAAATGATTTTATATTTTTTTGGGGTTTTTAAGATAAACAAGGACTAGTTGTGTACTATTTGAATTTTATAAAATAGGAAAGGGGTATAAAATGCAAATGTAAAATTATACCATGATCAAGCATGCATCCAGATACCTACTCCTATTTTTTGGTGAATTTTGAAGCATGACAACTATTTTTAATAAATAGAAAACAAAGCACAAAAATATTTAGCCCAAGAGGGGTGTAATTGCAAATATAAATAAAGATGAGGGTCCAATTACAAATTTACCCAAAATTTAACACTAATACTAAAATTTTATATATTAAAAGATAATTACACAAACAAACGAGGGGTTCCATGCAATTTTTACAATATAAATATGCGCCTGCACGTGACTTTGGTAGGGACTAAATTACAAAATATAGAAAGTTCGAGGGGTTACATGCAATTTATCAACTACTTTTTTAAACTACCTAGATATTTACAAGACTTTTTGATAAATACAAAAATGTGGAGGTAGGCTATGTAATTTACTGCTAACACGCTGGGATCCAGCCATCCTGAGCTCACCACGTGGCTAATCGAGCGGCTCTCGTCGAAATCCCTTCGCAAGTAATCAACGGTCCAGATTAGATCTGGATCGTTGTTCTTGATCGAAAGACAGGGAGGGTGCTGGTAGAACTCGCAAGAACAACCCTTCGACGAACTTCAATTTTTCATTTCTCGGGTTTCCGGCGCTCTTCGTCTCCACCGATGAGCTCAATACGTAGCTGGGCTTCCTCCGCGTGCGCCTGTAGGGTCCGAGGTGGCGGTGAAGACGCGGGGTGATCCGACGAGGTTGAACCACCTGGAGCAGCTCCGGGTGGTTGTTGAGGTCCCAGAAGCATCAATTGACCTGCAAGTTAGCACCAAAAGAATCTCGGGCACGAGGGCTATCTCCTCGACACGGGGTTTACTTGAAATAGAAGGGGAGATGAAATGGAGGGGTGAGCTCCGACGAGCGTGATGGAGGGAGCTTGATTCCCAGATCCACGATGGATCTCGGTTGGATGAAGTGGGTGATCAATGGAGAATGCAAAGGGAAACGAGAAGGCATGGAAATCAGGATGGATTGACGGTTAGACTACAATGAATTTGACATGGAACATGAAGTCCAAGATTTGGGGATTTTTTAATTGAGCATTAATCGCTTGATAAAACTACAAATTAAAGATGCAGAATGAAAAGTAAACTAAAGAACTACCTAAATATGACGGGAAAGAGTGTTCAACTGACCTCGGAGGCTAGGAGAAGAACCAGTCGATGGCACTTCGACGATGGGGCAGATACTCCTCCTCCCTTTCTCTCCTCGCTGTAAATCAAGGGTTGCACTTTGCTGTCACCATGGAGAAACCCATAGGAGTGATCTGAGGGGCAAGGATGGTATATTTATAGGTGGTTTTTGAGCAGGTTTAGAGGGGATTTTGCATGGAATCAAGCGTGGGTTGGTGAAGATTATAGGCGAGGTGTGGATGAAGGACGAAGGAGTTGCACAATGGTGTTGGTCTCGAGGGTAATGAATGATGGAGGAAGCGTGGAGAAATTGGTGAAGAGGCAACCTTGTGAAGCTCTGATAGAAGTCAAAGGATAGGCCGGATAGTTGACTGGCGGTCAACATTTGAACGCGCCCGGTTGGTCCACGTGGACCAACCAGGAAATTCCAAGGCAAAAATGCCTTGGAAAATTAATAATAAATACAATTTATAAAAAAATGCCTTTGATTTTATTATTTTTAAGTTATAAAATAAAAAATGTTTCTAATTTTTTGTAGTATTTTATGCACATTTTAATTTATTTTTAGAGGTGTTTATTTACAAGTTATGTTTGGGGACATATAAAGATATATTTAACCATGTTTCGATATTTTATTTTTATTTTGTATTTTTGATTTTTTTTTATTTTTTAATTTTATAAAATTATAACTTATTTTTATATACTTTAATATATTTTTTTATAATTTTTTGAGATATTATATATACTTAAATAAATAGGTGTATTTATTATATATGTATAGTTATTGTATATTCATTTATATAATTTATATACATATTTTATTTTAGTGTTTTCTTTGTTATTTTTATTTCAATTTTAATATGTACATATATTAGAAATAATATTTACAAAATTGTAGAAATATAAATTATAAAATAATAAAGAATGAATAAAAATATTATTTTAATCGAGTCTATTATACAATAGGGGTCCAAAACCTAACTTTCACACCATAACTCCAAAAAATATGAAACCAACTTCATTAATAGCTTATTAAAAGTTATATACAATTAAAGGTGGATTTTTATACATTTTGAGTTTTTATTTGGGAGATATGGGTAGTTAAGTTTGTTTTTTAGAATTTTATTTTGTGTATAAAATGTACATTGTATATTATTTTTGTGTGAAATGAATTTTATATTTTTTCTATATATTATTATCTACAACTTTCGTGTACAAAGTTTTATTATTTGAGATGTAAATAATAAGGAATAAAATAGGTCCTAAAAAGCAATTATTAGCCTATTTTGTTGAGTGATTCGTTCTGTATTTTCTATAAAATTAGCCGACCTGTCTCCCCCTACTTTATTCTTTGTCGATTAAGTCATCATGATGACTGAGTCTCGGGGGCTAAGGTCACTTCAGTGTCGTTGACACTTCGCTCTTTTTCTTTTCTTTCCTTTATTCTTTTATTTTGGCGATAAATACAATTAACAAACAGTATTTTATACAGTATTTTGTACAAATTAATGATCATTTATTTTAACAAATTAATGATACATTCATGCATTCAGCTAGGGTTTAAAGGCCAAAATTAAAGAATAAAAGTGATGAAATAGAGATTCATCACCCCCATATACTTGCCTTTACTAGTCCCTAGCAAACACTTATGCCTAAGCACGGAGAAGAAAATAAAGAAAAGAGAAAGAGAGAGAGAGAACGTGGAATAATTTTTGAATTTTAAACTTGTCTTAATAAAGTCAAAGTTTGGAACTCTGAGAAGGCCTTTGGATTATTGATGTGTTCAGAACCACTTAGAGGTTAGGATTTGTGACACAATAGTCTTTAGATTCCACACTCTTATTATCCAGTCTAATTCATGGCCAGGTTAAAACCATCCTCTCAGTCGCATACTCTTGCTACCTTGAAATGATAGAACCATGTGTGTGAAATTGCTCAGCTCTCCCCAGAAAAACCATTGAACCGCCAAGGTGTTTGCTCTTCTGATAACTCGTCCTCGTGGAGTCAGATATTTTCTTCTAAGGTCAGATACTTCCGGTATTTACAACCGAATGGGATAAGAAGTTAGAAGAATTGGAAGAGAATTAGGAATGGACCAGTGTAGGCTTCATTCCTGCATGAAGTCGGTTAGTGTAACTAGATCTTCACCAATAAGCATGCTTTTTCTGAAGCTCATATTTGAAGAATTTTTTGTTGAAGACTTCTTTGGATATTTTCTATGACTATGCACAGCATCTGCATTCTTGTTCATGCCCCGGTGGATATAGCATCTTTTGTTCCACCCACTGTTTTGGGGTCTTAGAAAAAGTTATGTCGGTAGACCATCCCTCATACAGAGGATTACTTCAATCCATCTATAGTCTTTAGATATCATTGTTATCAGAAGAAGTGGGTTAGAGTACCAATGCCGGTAATCCCCAAGAATGGTTCCTGAGCCACCCTCGACAAAGCGGCCTTACATCGTCCCGACTTAGACCCCAAGATTTTTTAACGGTCCATCTTGGTTGAGCTAAGTGTTAGGTGTGAGGTTTCCAGTCAAGTCATTGTTTCAAGAGTTGTACATATGATATGAAGGGTTCTATTTAGGCACATTGAATTGGCTCATGAACATAGTCTTATGGATTCTAAAGAATTACGTCAATATGACCTGAAGTACCTCCAATTCCAGTCCTCAATAGTCCTCTGAAATTAAGTGTCTTAAAGTCTAACAATAAGCTCCAATCTTCAGACTTTATTTAGACTAGTTCAATTGCCTAGATAACTCTGAAAAATGCTCATGCTATGTACATTGCAAGAAAATATTTTTGTGATGCAATTTTCAGACTTTTGATCTTTTTATGGATTTTTGAAAAGATGATGCAAATACAAAGTTTTTATACAAATGTTTTTGGTATTTTGGTTTTGCAAATGTTTTTGTAGTCTTTGCAAATAAAAGATTTTGGCTAAGAAAATAGGCACAAATCTTTACACGGGGATGCATCTTTTATTTACAAGCGTTAAGTTTTTAAGAATTTACAAGGGATAAATGATCATTTTTATAGAAATATATAATATTAATAATGAATTTTTAGAGTGATGTATATATTCCTCAAACTTATTTGAAATTAATTTTATAAAAAAAACTTTGGAAAAATATAGTCTAAAATATTTTTTACAAAATTTTTTGCAAACTATTACACACATTTGAAAATCATTTCGCAAAGGTTTTTTTAAACAGTATACACAGATTTTCAAAATATTTTTGCAACTATTTTCCAAACATTTGCAAATTATTTTTGAAACTTTTTTATTTCCAGTAAAGAAAAGAAATTTTTCAAACAAAATATTTTACAAAGGTTGAAAATATTTTATAAAGGTTGAAAATAATTTACAAAATATTTTTCAAAAATTTTAAAATGATTTTTCACATGGATTTTCAAAGTATTTCTCAAATAATTTGCAAAAGTATTTTCGCCTGATTTATTAATTAGTTTGTACAAAAATTTTTTGAGGAAAAAAACAAACATCATTTTTATTAAGAATTTGTATATATATTGTGTTTTAGCCTTGTTTATTGAAAATATGAAAATTCGAGTTATGGCTAAAATATATACAAAGTATATATTGACCCCCTTATACTAAGCTTAAGCTATGTCCTCATAGATCGAAGTGAAAGAAAGACATAAATCGCATTAGGAATAGAAAAGTCTATACTACAACGACTAAAGAATAGGAAGTCAGTCATTCCCCCATACCTAGGATCAAATAATCCTAAGTATAGCATTCTGTATGCCAAAGCAGTGAGGGTCAAGGTTGGGAAATGAAAAACTCAACAGCTCGGCCTGTCACCCCCTATAATTAGGGTAAAATATTTCTAAGTATGGAAAGAATGTCAAAAGTTGAGGAGACATGAGGGGGATAAAAGAATGGGCACCCGAATGCATTCATCCCCCTATACTTAGGATGAATCATATCCTAAGTATAACAACAATGCATGGGATGAATGATACTTTTCGGAAGAATAAAATAATAAAAAATGAAAAGAAAAAAAGAAGAAAATGATTAACTATTCAAAAATGTTTTTGTTGGCCTTGTCTTCATGGGTGGCTACTATGGGTGTGAATTCTTCATCGTGGACTACCTGGATTGAATCGACCACTGACATAAACATGTCAAGTTTTAGATAAGGCTTCAGAAGTTGTCCGTTGATCACGAATGGTTGTGAGTCAGTTGACAGACGGGATATGATGATACTTCCATTGTCACGTACCTGTTTCACTATGAAAGGCCCTATCCACATGCTATTAAATTTTCCCTGGGAATAGTTTGAGCTTTGCATAGAACATCCAAACTTTCTGTTCCGGTTCGAAGGTCTTGTGGCGGATGTGCTTCTCATGCCACTTTTTGACCCTTTCTTTGCAGAATTCAAGGAGCTGATTCAGATCCAGTTTTCTATTTTGTCCTCCCTTCTTGGAATCCAAATTATAGATGTTGATTTCCCATAATGATTTTTGATTAAGTTCCATGGGCAGATGGCATGGCTTGCTGTATACTAGACGGTAAGGAGATATTCCTAACAATAACTAGTACGTGGTCCGATAGGCTGAAAGTACCGAGTCCAGCAACTACGACCAATTCTTCCTGTCGGGCGTACGAGTTTCTACGATATTTCCTTTATCTACCTATTTGAACATTCGGCCAGGCCATTGAACCATGGGTAGTATGGAGAGGTGACACGATGTTCTATGCAGAATTCCCGTGTCAGCTTTTTCACTTCTCTGTTGACGAAGTGGCTACCCACATCAGATATCAATATTTTAGGGATCCCAAACCTTATAATGATGTGATCTCTTAGAAATCAGCAAACAGTACGACTGTCGGCGGTTTGGGTTGGAATAGCTTCCACCAAACAACTTACATAATCTATAACGAGCAGAATATACTCAAATCCTTGACTGTTTGGGAACATGCCCATGAAGTCAATGCGACATGCATCAACACGTCTGAAATCTGAATGTACTTCAAAGGCATTGTATCTCTCATTTCAATGGTACCGCCCAGTATCTGGCAGTCAGTACAATGCTTGACAAAGTTTTCTGCGTCTTTGAATAAAGTCAGCCACCAAAGGCCGCATTATAGAACTTTCGTTGTTGTTCTTCTTCCATAATGGTGTCCTCCTGATTCTCTAAAGTGGCAATGCTCGAGGACACTGTGGACCTCTTAAGGAATGCATCTTCTCCAGATGCAGTCAGCTCCCTCTCGAAAGAGATATGGATCCTCCCACTGGTAGAAATAGATATCTGATAAGAACTTGTCTCTTTTCAGATTAGGTCAATCTTGTTGAGTCTTCTTTGATACAAGAAAGTTCGTAATATCGGAGAACTAGGGGAGCGAGATGACTGACAAGATGGTTTCATTTGGAAAAGTCTCTGTAATCAGTAATAGACTCTGTTTAGGAGTATTTGGCTCTTGTAGTCTCGACAAGTGATCGGCCACCACATTATTAACTTCAGGTTTATCGCGAACTTCTAGGTCAAATTCCTAGAGTAGAACGATCCATCTGATTAATCGTGGTTTGGCATCTTTCTTAGCTTGTAGATACTTGATGGTCGAGTTATTTGTATACACTATAACCTTAGATCCAAGCAACCAGGATCTGAATTTCTCCAGGGCAAATACTACTGCTAGCAGCTCTTTTTCAATGACAGTGTAGTTTCTTTGTGCTTCATCTAGAGTTCTACTCGCATAGTGAATTGCAAATGGAATATGGTCCCTTCTCTATCCTAGAACTGCCCTAATGACATAATTAGAAGCATCAGTCATGATCTTAAATGCTAGAGACCAATCTAGCAGTTGAATGACAGGGGCTTGGTTGATTATTTGTTTCAATTGTGTAAAGGCCCGGAGTACTCTATCATCGACAATAAAATCTCCCTCCTTAACTAGAAGATCGATTAGTAGTCGGTGATCTTGCTGAAATCCTTGATGAATCATCGGTAGAAGCCAACGTGCCTTAAGAATGATCTGACCTGCTTTAAATTTGTAGGTGGCTCTAATTTTGAAATCACCTCCACCTTTGCAGGATCCACCTCCATGCCACGCTTTGAGATGACATGACCAAGCACAATACCTTAAGTCACCATAAAATGGCACTTCTCCCATGAGAGTACAAGGTTCACTTCACAACATCTTTTCAGAACTCGGTCCATATAAGATAAGCAGTGATCAAAGTTGTCTCCGTAGATCGAGAAATCATACATGAAGACCTCAAGAAAACTTCCAACCATATCTGCAAATACTGCCAACATACATCATTGGAACATCGCTGGAGCATTGCACACTCCGAACGACATTCTGCGGAAGGCATATGTCCCAAACAGACAAATGAAGGTAGTCTTCTCTTGATCTTCAGGAGCAATGGCGACTTGATTCTAACCAGAGTATCCATCCAAGAAACAGAAATGTTCCTTTGCGGTCAGTCTTTCGACTATATGGCCGATGAATGGGAGTGGAAAATGATCTTTCTTGGTCGTTGAATTTAGACGTCTGTAATACACATAGACGCGCCATGATGTTGGAACTCTGGTGGTGATCTCCTCTCCTTTATCATTCTTGATCGTGGTGATCCCTAACTTCTTGGGCACAACATGCAGGGGACTCACCCATTTTGAGTCGGAGATGGGATATATGAATCCATTGTCGCACCATTTCATGATTTCATTCATCAAAACCTCTCGAAGGTTCGGATTCAATCGGCATTGGAATTCACGGGAGGCTTACTATCTTCTTCAAGGTATATGTAATGCGAGCACAGTGAGGGGTTTATCCCATGGAGATCGGAAATTTTCCAGCCTATGACCATGCGGTTTTCTCTAGAACCTCTAGCAGATGAGATTCTTGTTCCTTGATTAGCTGTGAATTGATGATTACGAGGAACATGTTCAGTGTGCCTGTAAGGAAGGCGTACTTCATGTTTACTAGAAGAGGTTTGAGCTCGGGTGGGGATTGATTCGGCTCAGTGGTGACTTTGTCTACTGTGCAGGGCGATGGTGTTGGTTATTTCATATGTTGTATGTCCACCATTGGCACTGTAGGCTCTAAGTATAGTGCCGCACAGAAATCTTCAATGATTGAATCTTGTTCGCAGAAATTTTCAACGATGTCCTCCTGCTCCACCAAAGATAGGTGGTCGTGAATGTATTTATCATGCAAGACAGCACAAATCTCATCTTCAAGGATGTTTGGGAACTCGACTGTGCTGTCCAGGACTACCTTTGTGGAGAGGAATGCCTGGGCCTTGATATCATCCATGAACATATTTGTATCGCGGATTTAAGACAAAAAGTAACAGTCTTCTGTTCGCTGCTCTACTGGCTTACTCTCATCTGATGCAGATGATGAAGGTTTAGGCACTTGGATCATCTCAATCGGCACTTTATCACTATTTGAGCGGAATATTATTTGCTCGGTGCCATAGTTCACTACTGCTTCGGTTGTTCATAGGAACGATCGTCTAAGGATTATCAGGGTGTGCAGAAGAGGAACTGAAGTATACATATCCAGAACTATGAAATCCACGAACTACATTCCCAGAATGGTGATGACGACATCTTCTAGAATTCCTTGGGGCAACTTAATGGATGTATCTACGAACTATAGAATCATTCTTGTTGATTTGAGCGGTCCCAACCCAAATTCTTTGAGAAATGAAGAAGGCATTGGGTTGATTGAGGATCCACTATCAAGTAGAGTTCGGTCGAACTCATGATCAAACATCAGACATTTAACTACAAGAGCTCCCATATCTTTCTTCTTTGTTGGGAGATTGTTGATTGCATTTACTGTAGCCACGGTGGGAATGTGCTTCACATTTCTTTCACAAGCTTTTTGCGGCTATCTTTTGGAGGTACATGCCTCCTTTAAACCTTTCTTTATATTAGGAATGTACTTGATGGCTTTGAGAAGAGGGATTTCAAGAACAAGATTCTGAATTATTTCCATAACATCAGGATCAGAAAAGGTAGTTTTCATTTTTTTTTCATTTTTTTATTTTCTCATTGCATCAGGAAATAGAATATCTTCAGAATCAAAATCAGCAGTGGAAATAGTGTTCTTAGTTACAACAAAAATCGTGCTCACATCAGGTTGTACATGCAGATAACTAAAATGAGCAGGGTCATTGATGAATCTCCATTTCATCACCTTTATTCAATCATTTTGGCCTTTAAAACCCTAGTAAATACATGTAAATAGCATTAATTTGTACATAATAGCATTCATTGTCTATTGTATTTATTATACATAAAATAAGGTTTTTAATGCCAAAATTATAGAATAAAGAGAAGAAAATAAAAAGGAATAAAATATTGAAAATATTTTATGACCCGAACCTTGAGACCAAGTCAAGAATATGTATATAAAACATAGGTAAAATACCTATAAGTATACCTACATATTATGTATACCTATTTATTTAAGTATATAAATAACATCATAAAAATAAAATAAAAATATATTTATGTACCTAAAAATACGTTATAAATATATAAAACAAGAAAATAAAGTAATAAAATAAAATGTACAAAACAAAAATTAAATTATACAAAATACAAGTAAATATACCTATAAATACACCATTAATAAATAACTTGTAATAAAGTACATGAAAAAAATAAAAATAATAAATAAATACTACATTATTTAATAAACATTTTTTTATTTTATAAGCAAAAATTATTAAAATCATTTAATAGGTTTAATTAATGAGTCAACACCTCACTGACATGGACCAATCCCCTTCCAGGGATTGTTGTCCGGCCGATCAACTATCCCACTAGCCGTCTGATGCGCTGCGTTGTGTCTTTTCCCTGATATTATTCCTTAAATATCGCATGATCTGTCCATCAATCGCCATTGCTTCTTTCAGACATCAATCTCCGCTCCGGCCACCTATTTCACTGCGATCCGACTGTTTCCTGGCCATCATTCCGCCCTCATCTCGTTCCCCTTCCATTTTCCTATGCCTCGAGCATCTCCATACACCTAGATCACCTCCAGATCTGGAGATCCAGTCTCCTTCCTCCGCCCATCGCCGGAGACCTCCGCCCGCACCCACTCCGTGCCATTCCACCACCAATAAGGCCCACATACCCCTTGTTTTCTTTCGCGCATTTTTCCTTGCAGGTTTGGAGGGCCAAAGGACCCCCCCCCCCCCCAGGGGTCGATTTTGGCCAGAACGTGATACCTGGGATGCCTTTCTGTCCTCAACCTCGCGGAGAAGCTACAACATCCTTTGAGGCATTTTGAAGCCCTCAAACGATAGAGCATGGCCCCAGGAGTCTTTTCAGACCGATAGCGACTCGAGAGATGATCGGATGTGAGCACGCCACTGGATCGAAGCTCGGGGTTCAAGGAGTTCTTTCCTGTTCTTCGAGACTTCGTCTCTTCTGTTCGATCATCATCTCATTCTAGTTCTGATCAAAGCCATTGGATCCAGTCGTGCATTCACCGTCGATCTCACCCGCACAATCTGATCCTAGCTGTTGGAATCGAAGTGTCATCCGCGCACGTGGTTGTGCCACATGGAGAAGAGAAGGAACATCAGCCATTGGATGAAGTGCATGAAGGGGCAATATGCACTCATACCCCTGTCTGTTATTTCTATTTAATTTTTAACGCTTTAAATACAATATTACGTTGTAAATAAATAGGGCATTTTGCAATTAGGCCCTCAAACTTTTCATAATTGTGTTTTGGTCCCTACCAGCGTTACGTGTTGTCCTTATGTGACGCTGGGAATTTTGCACATAGGCCCTTAGCATTTTTATATATTGTAAATTAATTCTAGAAATTTAAATAAATGTTTATTCTGTTGGCTAAATTACAATGTGGCCCCTGGACTTCATTTTATTTGCAGTTATGCCCTTGTCCGGCCTTTTATTTTTGTGACTTTTATCTAATTATTAAAAATAGCTACATAGCTCCAAAAATTCCACAAAAAAACGGTTAGATGCCCCATGCATTGTACTTACATGCCACATGTCTATTTTGCATTTTTGTGAATTTAACCTAATTATTAAAATTTAAAAAGAGCTTAAATAAACCCTGTCTAATTCGTAAAATACCAAAAAATATAAAAACTTTTTGAAAATTTCCAAAAAAAATTATATATGTTAAATTTTGATATTTATTAAGTTTGGAAATCAAAAACCCCTAAAAATAGTAAAAGAAAATTTAAAAAAATCAGAAAGCTCAAAAATCCAATAAAAAATATAAAAATTCAACAAAAATCCCAAAAATATGTTTTTCTATTTATTAATTATCTATAAATTATTTTTACATATTAAATTAATTTAGGTAATTTTGAGACTTATTTATTATTTTAAAAACCCAAATTAATTTCAATTATTTAATTATTCTCATATTTGGGTATTTTTTATTTTAAATATACATAAAAATTAGAAAAAAAAACTTGGAAAAATGGAAAAACATTAGAAATATTTTTTAAAACCCAAATATAAATTTTTTATAAATTATATATATATATATATTTATTAGTATTTATAAATACATTTATATGTATTACATAAATAAAGCCTTATATGGCTTAATTACTTTTATAAGAGAAAAGAAAATATAAAAAGATAAAATTATAAAAAATTAGAAATTTAAAATATAAAAATATCAAAATATAAAAATTATAAAAATAAAAATATAAAAATATAAAAACTTAAAAAACTTAAAAAATATAAAAAAATAAAACCCACAAAAACAATAACATGGACAAGAAAAGAATTGAATAAATTTGTATTCATTTCTGCTCCAAAATGTTTTCTCCCTATGTTCGACCTCTACTTGTGTTTACACCTATACACATTTTCATGTAGAGTTATAATATATTTTAACTCCGTATTTTTTAGATTTAATTACTTTATTTTCGTTGTGGGTCATTTGTTGATTGATTGGCATTTTGTCTGAGGTCTCCTTAGCGATTGTCGATCCGCCTTGTGGAAAGACATGACCTCGGCATAATCCCATTCATCAAATGGCACCGTTGCTGGGGAGCAACGTCGTTTGGGAATATTTATTGATTTATTCAATTCTTAGACCTTGTCCATATTTATTTGTTTATTTTGATTATTTATTGATAATTATTGTGACTATTCTGACCATTTCCTTTGATTTTGATGCGAGGGACCACTGCGTGATGGAGGACTTCATAGGAGGACCTATGCACCCGAGCAAGGTGGAACTTGCTTTCAGACCTAGCCGGCAGAGGAGAGCACCAAAGGAAAATGGAGGAAAATTTTGCAGAATAGTCTAACATTTTTGCATTATTATTATGTATATTCATGAGAGAGAGAGAGATAGACACCTATCATGTAATAATTGGACTCTCTACAGAAACTCTAACTTCCCGAGGTCCATTGCTCTAGGGATTGTTCCCTCGGGGCTTCGATGACTTTTACGCCTTTTGTTTTTTTAATTTATTTTTATTATTTTGGGTGAATGAGCCCTAGCTTAGGATTGTTTGATGTAGACTAAGGTCCAAAGCCTAATATATATGCATGTACCTATAGATATGATTTGGGACTTAGTCAATTTTGAAATAATGTTCTTCACGCTAATAGCATCCTGTATCTAGGGCGATTTCCTCGAATTGCATCTCATATAGCATAGATTTCAATTTTGTTCTGCATCCCGCATGGAGAGAGATGGGAGACAATGTAAGTCTTCTTACTAGGCAAGCATCATTCAATTTCCGACTTGCATGGCTTTTCCGATCTTCTCCCTCTATTTTTGCTTACCTAGGATGTAAATGGAAATTGGAATCCCGTTAGGCACGTGCATTGAAAAATAACCCAAAAAGTGAGAACCAAAATAAAATCGGTACTGCTAACTCTATTGGACTAAAAATAAAATGTAATGAATTCCTTGTAATGGGGAGAGCAACCCCCTTTTGGTCTGAGCATTTTATTTCTACGTACATGCTAAGGATTAGTGCCCCAATCCCAAAGCCTAATTCTGGCATGTATAACTTTCTATGATCACCTAACTCTAAAATTGATAAGATAAAAAGACTACATATGGGTCTTCACTGTGTTGAGTAGGTGAATCAGGGGTTTGCTTTGTGTATTGATTGCTACTTGGAGTCCATTTGCATTTTCATATCCCTTTGAGTTATCGGTCCCGTCCGTGTGAGTCATGCATTTTTCATCTTTGAGTCTCTCTACCTCTCTTATACATATATCTCTTCATTTTGCATTGAGTCGTGATATTAGCGCTTGAGCTCAATCATCTTCACCAGATCCTTCATCTCGCTTCTTATCCACCCCTCGTGTCCCCTGTATCATTTTTCTATTACCCGAGATTGCTGTGATTTTAGAGATCGCCCGCATCAAGGATTTTTGGACTTACATTGATTATTGGAGTAAGTCGGGCATGTGTTGAGGATGCTGAGATTGACTTGGCGGATCTGACTTTCGCCTTGTGCATAGGAGTTTATTGAGGATTTTTGATGATGCACGGATGTTAGGTGTGATTCTTTATTGAGGATTTAGATCTCGCACACCGGATTGAGGATGTGATGTTTTGTCATGATTTGATGATGATATCATGAGGCTTCTACTGAGCTATCTATTTTGAGGTTCCGTCCGTCTTGATTTCAGAGCTGGATAGACTATCTTGGTATATCTTTCATTGTGACGATGACCGGACCCGCATGATCGTCTTTATCCACCTTACTGATCCGTCCTTGATCTCCTCATATTATCCACCCAGGGCACCCAGAGGATTTCTAATTATCTTTCGTGCCATCTCAGCTAATTTGATCAACCTGAGGGATGTTTTGTGATTGACCTGATTATGTTTCCCTCTCACGATCTTATGCCCTCCGGAGGTTTCATTGGTTGATTGCTTTTGAGGACCTGAGATTTGATGCCAGCAATCCCAAGACTCGATTGACCTAGTTCGTGTTACTCCCTGAGGACTATCTGTGGGAGGATGCAACACATTCTACACTTAGTTCCCTCACTGTTTATGCTGCCTATCTGTTGGAACATGGAACCGAGTTATCTGATTTGCCTATTCGGCCTCCTTACTGACTGTGTGCCCGATTTGTCGATGCACGAGGCAAATTTTTTCAGACTCCTTTGTTCGCTCACCTTGACGGTCCTCGCAAGGATGAGATTTACTTTTATGACTATTCCTTGCCTAGTTCAAAGTGCTCTCCGAGGGATATCTGCGAGACACTATGGCAATTTCTAGATCTGTGGTCTCTTCTGCTGATAGACGATTTGTCGTCTACCGAGACCATTCTGATTGACTCCTTTGAGTCCTCTCTCCTTGACGACCCTTGCAAGGATGAGATCTGACCTGACTATTCCATGATTAGCTTGCATTATTCCCCGAGGACTATCTGCGGGAAAATGCAACATTTTCTTTACGCCTGGTTCCCCTTCACCTCTTGTGCCTTCCATCTATGGGAGCACGGAACTGAGTTATCTGATATGCTTTTGGTCCCCGCTACTTCGATGATTACCCGATCTGTTGGATCCTGGGACCCATATGACTTGAATCCTTTGAGTTTGCTCTCCTTGACGGTCCTCACATGGACGGGCCATCTTTCTCTGATTCTTCAACGCTTAGTTGGCAGTACGCTCCCCGAGGGTTGTCTGCGGGATGCTGCCATACTTTCTTGATTTGTTGGTCTCTTCTGCTGATAGCCGATCTGTCACCTACCAAGACCGCTTCTATCTGATCTGTCTGATGGATCAGGCTCATTTGAGCTGACTCACCTTGACGACCCTCGCAAGGGTGAGCCTCTATTCTTATTATTCATTGACTAGCATGTACTACTCCCTGAGGGTTATCTGCGGGAGAGTACATCATATTTTAGGTGCTCGGCTTCTCTACTGGTGTATCCTCTCTATTAGGACATGAAGTCGAGTCTGCTGATTTTGGTACTCGGTCTCCTCCCTGGTTGTGTCTCCTCTCTATTGGAGTACGGGGCCGAGTCTTCTGATTATTCTCCGATCCTACTCACCTTGAGGACCCTCGTAGGGTTGAGCCTTGTCTCGTGACATTTCGGTGTGTTCTGTTGACCTTCTGATTCTATGACCACCGGATGTCACGCCGCTGTACTGAGAATCTCATGTTCTTCAAATACATACACCTTTTCGGAGACCATGATTGACTAAGAGGAGTATGTATTGTTCCTTCTTCCTCCAAGTCTAACGGTATCAGCTCCGCTCATTTATTCACTCTTTATGAGCCGATCATCTGCTTTACGCTACTGGTCCCTGCTTTACTTTCCGATCTGTTTGTCCCCGATAGCTGACACCAACTTGATTGCCTAACCGGTGTCTTTTCACTATCTGAATGCGTCCTCGTCTCACATGGAGACGATGACAAGAGCACAATACTCTCCTACCAGAGATCGCCATGTACCTCATCAGTTTGTACCTATTGTAAATATGTGTTTTGTTTTTTATTCCTTCTTTCTCCTGCATGTTACGTGTTCCCCAAATCTATCGCCATATCTTTGTGACTATACTTAGGATGTACCTTGTCCTAAGTATAGGGGGTACACACCACGTTGTTCTTTCCCTGCTCAATTTCATCACTCTTTTTGTTACCTATATTTAGGGATACTTCACCCTAAGTATAGGGGGAGTGATGCATACATTCTTCACGATCTTCTCGTATATCTATGTACATCTTTTCTTCTTTTCTTCTTTTCCTTTTCATTCTTCTTTCTACATAAAAGGTGTTGCCCCTTGGTGTCAGTTTTCTGTACTTAGGACGTACTTTGTCCTAAGTATAGGGGGTGTGCACCCCGATTCATTCATTCTTTGATCCCCTCCACTGTCTCCTCTCTTGTTGATCTGCTTTTCTATACTTAGGGATATTTCACCCTAAGTACATGGGGAGACAGTCCGAGTTGTGATCTATTTATTTTAATTTTTCATTTAATCCCACCCATGACCCTCCCTGCGTTGTGTACAGTTTGCTATACTTAGGATTATTTGATCTTAAGTATAGGGGGGTTGGTCACCTTCTTATTCATTTATCTCTTTATTCTTTCATTCCTTATTCTTTCAATCGTTGTAGTATAGGCTTTTCTATACTCAGTACGAGTTGTGTCTTCTCTTTCTCTTTTTTGATCTATGAGGACATAGCTCATGCTAAGTATAGGGGGTCATACATACTCTGTATATACTTTAGCCATAACTCGTACTATCATATTAATAATAAATATGGCTAAATATACTATATACATACATACATATTTTACAAATTATTTAATAACAACAGTCATTCCTCAAATTTTTTTGTATTTACTGATTAATAAACCAGGTTAAAAATATTTTTGTAAAATGATTTGAAAAAAGGTGTGAACCGTTTGGAAAACTTTTTGTGAAATGTTTTCAACCTTTGTAAAAATATTTTTATTTGAAAAATTCTTTTCTTTATGTGAAATATAAAGATTTGAAAACCTATTTGCAAATGGTTTGGAAAATATTTTGTAAAAATAGTTTGAAAAATGTATATACATTGTATGACAAATCTTTGCAAAATGGCTTTCAAATGTTTGTAAAAATTTCCAAAAAATATTTTGTACTATAGTTTTGAAAATGTTTTCAAATAAATTTGAGGAATGAATGTATCATTAAAATAGGAATAAAATATGTATATAAATCAAAATAAAATTCTTTATCAATTGTATATATGTACCTATAATAAGCTTGTTAAAACCTGTAAATTCTGTAAAATTCTTAACTATTGTAAATAAGGAAGCACACCCGTGTAAATAGCTGTAAAAACTTTATATTTTGTGTACTTAAATTCTTTTGTAAAATTCTTTTTGTAAAAAGATTCTTTGATTTTTAAATTCTTTGAAAAAATTGCATTATTTTTATGCATTGTAAATTGCATTTGCATGTTATTCTTTTCAATTGAGCTTGATGATTGAACTAGTCCAATAAATTCGAAGATTGGAGCTTGGTTGGACCTTACCGCTAACTGCACTAGAACCTTAGGGGAACTAGGTTTAAGGCACTTCGGGTCCAATAGGACTTAATTCTTTGAGAATCAGGGCTGTGTTCAAGTCACCTCAACTGACTAAGTAGAACTTTTCGAGACATACGCATGACTCTTGTTGGTCGTGACCTCACTTGGACACTTGCACCTTTCACATGTCTCAACTCAGTTGGAGTGGTGAGGGGGTTGGATTTACCAGTCTGAGACACACACGGGTGGAAACATTCATCCTCATCTAGGGAGGGAAGTGCACCCCAACCTGGTCCAGTTTCAATGAAGTCTAAAGACAGGAGAGTGCGGGTTGCAATAAAGCTTCAAAAGAGGGATAATCTTCTAGCTCAAGAGGAAAAACTCCTTATGTAAATGCTGTTGTGAATAGTATGTTTGAAAAAAACTCCAAAAAAGTGGACAGGCTTGAAAATAAAAATAAAATGCCTACCGGAGTATGTATATATGTCGTATAGAAAACAAGCAAGCTTGAGCATCAAAGTTACACCATGTTAGCCTACAGTTGGATGACTTGACTACACTGGTCATGCATCCCAAGATAGGTAGCTACACTGGCTACCGTCCATTCTTTTCTCCACCTCCTCCTCTTGAGTTGGATGCCACTTGAACTTAGAAGGGAATACCCCGCTCCACGAGGGCAGAGTGATGGATTGGGGAGTCATTGGGTTGTCATTCTGGAGAAGTCAGTCTCTTTGTCATTTCAGTTGGAAAAGCTACTATCACTTATATTGTACAAGTCAGCTTCATAGTCATAAGGGTTTGCGTATGATGTAGATTAGTTCTGATCTGGCTATTGAGGTGATTTGAACCGAGTTCGGTGCCTCTCAAGGGCTGTTGTGTTTTAAATTTGGTTCCCAACCAGGTTCCACACACATTCTCACATTAGGTCTAAATTGAGCTCCAAACTTTGATTTTGTAAAGATAAGTTTAATTATTTATCTCAATTCTATTTATACTTTATTTTTTATTTTTGCCTTTTCTTTTCTTCTTATTCTTTATTCTTTTTATGTACTTATGGCATAAGTGTTTGCTAGGGACTCGCAAAGGCAAGTATAAAGGATGATGAATATCCATTTCACCACCTTTATTATATCATTTTGGCCTTAAAAACCCCAACAAATACATGTAAATAGCATTAATTTGTACATAATAACATTCATTGTCTATTGTATTTATTATACATAAAATAAGGTTTTAATGCTAAAATTATAGAATAAAGAGAAGAAAAGAAAAAGAAATAAAATATTGAAAATATTTTATGACACAAACCCCGAGACCAAGTCAAGAATTGGCTTGGTCGACAAAGAATAAAGTAGGGGAGATAAGGGCCAAGAATACAATAAATATCTCATTTATTCATTCCTGATTTATGTGTTTTTGACACCTATTTTGTATCTAATTATTTATTCATCAAATAAAGAAATTTTTTACATAAATGATGTAGTTAATAATGTGAATAAGACTACAAAATTGAGTTTGCATAAAAATAATATACAATGTACATTTTACACACAAAATAAAAAGTCAAAATCTCAACTTCACAGACCCATATCTTGCAAATAAAAACTCAAAACATATAAAAACCACCTTCAATTGTAAATATCTTTTCAAGAGCTATTTAATGAAGGTAGTTTCATAATTTTTGGAGTCAATTTGCGGAAGTTAGGTTTTTGACCCTCATTGTACAATTTATCCGATTAAAATATTCATTATATTCAATATTCTTTATTTATACAAATTTATATTTTTAGAATTTTGTAAATATTATACTTAATACATGTACATATTAGAATTAGAATAAAACCAAAAAGAAAATGTAAAATAAAATAAGTCTATAAATTATATAGACAAAATACCTATGTTAATACTTGTAAATAAATAAAAGTGGATCCATTCTTCAATTCTTTATTCTTTAATATTTTTATAAAGTTGTAAATATTATTCACATTATATTAAAAATACAAAACTAAAATAAAACTCATAAAGTAAATAAAATGTACATAAAACATAGGTAAAATACCTATAAGAATACCCACATATTATATATACCTATTTATTTAAGTATATAAATAACATCATAAAAATAAAATAAAATATATTTATGTACCTAAAAATATGTTATAAATATATAAAATAAGAAAATAAAATAAAAAATAAAATATATGAAATAAAAATAAATTATACAAAATACATGTAAATATACCTATAAATACACCATTAATAAATAACTTGTAATAAAATACATCAAAAATAAATAAAAATCATAAATAAATACTACATTATTTAATAAATTTTATTTTATAAGAAAAAATTAATAAAATAGTTTAATAGGTTTAATTAATGAGTCAACACCTCTCTGACATGGACCAATCCCCTTCCAAGGATTGTTGATTAGCCGGTCAACTGTCCCACCAGCCGTCTGATGTGACGCGTTGTGTCTTTTCCCCGATATTTCTTCCTTAAATCTCGCATGATCTGTCCATCAATCACCATTGCTTCTTTCAGACAAATTCCCTGATCATTGTACATCCATGCCCCCACCTTAGATCTCTTGTACATAGCTCTGATTCCTTATTTTCGGCCGGTCAAATAAGGGCACCAACCATGTTTATAAATAACTCCATCTTATCCTTTGATCATTTTGGCCATTTCTTCAACCTTGGATCCCTGGACCTCGGTCCAGTGCATATCCCCGTGACAGGGGGAGTCCCCTGAGCGTCCGCGGCGGTCCGCAAAGGAGGAGATGTGCCCACGGCCGAGCTCCGTCGAGGTCCTGCTCCCTATCGCCGCCGGCAGGTATAAGAGCTGCATTTTTCGTTTCTATAGGAAGATTTTAATCTTAGCTTTTCGTTTATGCAATTAATTTAGTCTTTAGTGTAGCTAATTATCCTAGGTAGCTCAATTCGTAGTTCGTCGGAGCTCCGCTCTAGCGACCTATTTCACCGTGATCCGATTGTATTCCGACCATCATTCCACCCTCATCTCATTCCCGTTCCATTTTCCCGTGCCCCGAGCATCTCCATACACCCAGATCACCTCCAGATCTAGAGATCCGGTCTCCTTCCTCCGCCCATCGCTGGAGACCTTCACTCGCATCCACTCCATGCCATTCCACCACCAATAAGGCCTCCAGACCCCTTGTTTTCTTTCGCGCATTTTTCCTTGCAGGTTTGGAGGGACAAAGGACCCCCCCTAATGGTCGATTTTGGCCAGATGTGATACCTGGGACGCCTTTCCTTCCTTAGCCTCGCGGAGAAGCTTCGGCATCCTCCGAGGCATTTTGAAGCCCTCGGACGATAGAGCATGGCCCCAGGAGTCTTTTCAGACCGATAGCGACTCGAGAGATGATCGGATGTGAGTGCACCGCCGGATCCAAGCTCGGGGTTCAGAGAGTTCCCTGTTCTTCGAGACTTCGTCTATGCCATTCGATCATCATCTCATTTCCATTCTGATCATAGCCATTGGATCTAGTCGTGCATTCACCGTCGATCTCACCCGCACGATCTGATCTTGGCCGTTGGAATCGAAGCGTCATCAGCGTACATGGATGCACCATGTGGAGATGTGAAGGAACATCAGTCGCCAGATGAAGCGCATAAAGAAGTAAATTGCACTCATACCCCTGTTCGTTTTTTGTATTTAATTTTGATTGCTTTAAATAAAATATTACGTTGTAAATAAATAGGGAATTTTGCAATTAGGCCCTCAAACTTTTCATAATTGCATTTTGGTCCCTGCCAGCGTCACGTGTTGTCCTCACGTGATTCTGGGAATTTTGCACATAGGCCCTTGGCATTTTTTATATTGTAAAGTAATTCAAAAGTCACTGATGTCCTCACGTGATGTTGAGAAAATTGCAATGTGGCCCCTGAACTTTATTTTATTTGCAGTTACTCCCCTACCAAGCATTTATTTTTGTGACTTTTATCTAATTATTAAAAATAGCTATATAGATCCAAAAATTTCGCAAAACTAGGATTAGATGCCCCATGCATTGTATTTACATGCCACATGTGTATTTTGAATTTTATTAATAGTTAACCTAACTATTAAAATTAAAAAAGAGCTTAAATAAACCATGTCTACTTCGTAAAATACCAAAAAAATGTAAAAACTTTTTGAAAATTCCAAAAAATATATATGTTATATTTTGGTATTTATCGAGTCTAGAAAATCAAAAACCCCTAAAAAACATAAGAAAATTAAAAAAAACCAGAAAGCTCCAAAATCAAACAAAAAAATATAAAAATTCAATAAAAATCCCAAAAATATGTTTTTCTATTTAATAATTATCTATAATTAATTATTTACATATTAAAATTAATTTGGGTATTTTTTAGACTTATTTATTTGTTAAAACCCAAATTAATTTTGTTATTTAATTAATCTTGTATTTGGGATATTTTTTATTTTAAAAATACATACAAATTAGAAAAAATTCTTGGAAAAATAAAAAAATTAGAAAATATTTATAACCCAAAACTAATTTATTTTATAAATTTTATTTATATTTATTAGTTTTTATAAATACATTTATATGTATTGCATAAATAAAGTCTTATATGGCTAAATTACTTTTATAAAAGAAGAGAAAATATAAAAATATAAAAAAATCAAAAATTAAAAAATCATAATATAAAATTATAAAAATTTAAAAAATATAAAAAATAAATACCCACAAAAATAATAACATGGACAAGAAAAGAGTTGGATAATTTTGTATTCATTTCTGCTCCCAATCGTTTGCTCCTAGTGTTTGTCCTCTACTTGTGCTTACACCTATAAACATTTGCATGTAGAGTTATAATAAATTTTAACTCCACATTTTTTAGATTTAATTGCTTTATTTTGATTGTGGATTAATTGTTGATTGATTGGGATTTTGTTTGAGGTCACCTCAGCGACTATCGATCCGCCTTGTAGAAAGACACGACCTTGGCATAATCCCATTCATCAGTCATCCAGGAAAGGCGGTCATCCAAAATCTTCAAGCGAAGCTCCATTGGTTGGCATCAGATTGACTGCAGGTGCGGTCTACTACAAGGTTGGCTGGCCGGTGCTTCGACTATTCTGCTGGTGCTATCTTTTTGGTATTTTTTGCTTTTGCTTATTTTTTGGATTTTTGGTGGTGCTTCTTCTTCTTCCTCACCCGGTCTGGTTGCTGGTCTGGATGATGCAGAAGAAGATGATGACTCCCCGTGGGTGCTTTATTCTTCCCCTTGCAAGTGGCTGATGGCTTCAAGGTCCTACCGCTCCTGAGAGTTACAACATTAGATAAAAATAAATTATTCATATCTGACTCTGTAAGACCAGTGGGAACTTCATAGACTACATGCTCTTTCTTCTTAAAATTGTTGGGGTTTACCTCCACTTGTGTGAGAATGGAGGTCTTGGTGGCGGTGAAATCGTCAAACTTTTGACTGAGATCTGCAAGGCTCTTGACAAGCTGGGCCAAGTAGTCCAAGGCTGGGTTCACAGGAGATTCAACCTCAGATACCTCGATGTGCTGGCTACACTGGTATTGCTGATAGTACAGACTGTTGGCTAGGATACTTAAAATGGTACTGAGGAGAAGGGTGATGTTGTTGATATTGCTGAATAGGGTGCTGTCGATAGGGCACAACCGCATATTATTGGTTTTGTTGATATTGCCGGTATTGTGGTTGTTGGTACTGGTTCTGTCTCCAATTGTCATGGAATTGTGGAGACTGCTGGTGTTGTTGGGGTTGTTGCCGGTTGTTATGGACAAACCTCCCTCCTTGTTGTTGAGGGAACTGACGGGAGTTAGCAACCTGACCCTGCTGAGGTTTGCCTGAACGGGTTGGTTGCGCATCATTTGACCATATACTGTTCACCTCCTGAATAAGAGGTGGAGGAGGGGAGAACTGTTCTGGAATGTACTGGGGCTCCAGCTGGTAGACGACCAGCTGATGTTACGACTACAGCAGAGTAGGTGGCTCTAGGGCTTTCACGTAGTAGACGTGCTGAACCGCTGGATGGGGCTGACTCAGCTGAGGATGTTGTGGCTGTGCATGTTCCGTCATCTTAGCTGGAGCGGAGGTCGATGCAGACACAGAGTTGCAGGAGCTGATTGTACTCACCATCAGCTCCAGCTGCTTGGTGATTTGATCTAGCTTGTCATGGTTCTTCATCCTTTGTTCGATCACGTCAAGTTTTTCTAGGTCATGTGATCGCTTCTCAATGGTGTCCACTTTGGACATGTGACTCCTAATAATGCTTAGATTGGAGCTTTCATCCATGTCCGGCTCATGGGATGCTGCCACATGCACATGCTTTTGAGCATTTTGTGGTTGGCGCTGATATGCATGGAATGATGATAGCGCAACCTCTCCTTCAGCCATTTCTTTAAAGATTTGCTAGATGACGTCCTCATCTTTGTTAAAATGTGAGCATCCACAGGCAACGTCCACAACCTTCAGACTTTCTGTTGTGAGTCCCCCGAAGAAATGTTGGACCAGGCTGGTCCTAGGAATCTTGTGATGGGACATTTCTCTTGCAGCTCAATAAACCTTTCCAAAGCCTCATGGATAGATTCGTGAGTGGCTTGGGTGAGGTTTGTATATGGGCGCGCATCTGATTAAGTCGCCCTAGAGGATAATATTTGTATAAGAAGATTGACTTCAGTTCTTCCCAGGTGGTGACGACTTGTCCCAAGTGGTTGATCGAATGAAGGGCCTTATCTTGAAGGTTAAAGGGAAACATCGTCATCTTGACTACCCCAAGAGATATACCAGGATAGTGAGTTGTGCCACATATGTGCCTGAATTGTTGTAGATGAATGTTCGATTTTTCATTGGTGTTTCCTCGGAAGGTGGGTAGGAGCGCCAGTAGTTGAGACTTTAGTTCAAAATGGGCATGGATTGCAGGAATCTAGACCCATTCGGTGACTTGTCCTGCCCTAGGGTTGTATGTTTCTTTGAGAGTCGACTTGGGATGCTCTGCGCTAGGCTGATCTACTAGGCCTCTACTGCCACTGCCTTCGGGATTTTCTTCGAATCCTCCTCCCTCGTTGTCTCTCCTTCTCCGTAAGTCATTGAGCATGTCCTAGAAGGCGACCTGTGCTAAGGCCTGATCTGTGAGCTGCTACTAGATTTCTTGAATAGAAGCAAGGATCTGATCATTCACAACATTCTGATCCAACTACGGACTCTAATCTGGCCAAGGTGGTGGTTGTGGTCCCTTTCCTTTTCCTCCAGGAGCCATCTCTCTCTCTCTGATCCCGAGTATTATTCTATTACAATTTCTGGCTCCAGATTGGGCTCTTAATCTGCAAATGGAGTAAGGCCCTGATCAGTCTGTGTGGAGGCACCATAAGTAGCAAATCGTTCTGTGTTAAGGTTGATGAGCGCGGATTCTACCTTTTTGATGTCGTATAATTGACTAGTGCGTTGCAGTCGGATAGATCCACGTCGATCAAAAATTACCGCACAAATCAATTAATTGTCTAATGAATTAACGCGCGGTTTTATATTTATTTAGCCTGGGCAAGCCCCAAAGTCGACTCAAGGAGGCAAAGGAACAACTCGGGATCAAGTTAGATGAATTAGATTGCGGTTTTTCAAGTGTTTTTTTTATATTTTTTATGCAATAAAAATGCCAATGCACAAATACGGATGAATTAGGTTATTAAGAAAGCGATCACTTAGCCAAATTTAATTTGAATGTGAAATTGATTCGAATCGACCAAGTTATAATTTTTCTAAGAACCTAATCCAACAATGAATGCAAAATGGATTTTTTATAATTTTTGGGTTAAAAATGCATAAATGAAAAATGCAAACGTTTTTAGGGTTTTTATGCAATTTTACGTGCAAATGATATGCAAAAATTATGAAAAATTTACTGGAAGCTAAATATGATGCAATGAAGCTACATTAATATTTTTAGAATTTTCTGACACTTTTTGATTTTTTTATGAATTTTTTACTGAAATCAGAGTAATAACAAGTATTTAATTTCTAATAAATCCAAGAAATCAAATTATCAAGAGATTGATTTATCTCAAATAGATATTTTAATAAGGAATTAAGGAGACATGAAATTTCTCAAAAATATTATTCGTGGATATACTTAAAAATCAACTACTGAAATCACTCTACAATTTATTTTATGCAATCGACAACTCCAATTTTGATGAAACTTGGATAGTGTTTAAAGCACACTAAAAGGCATCATTCGCAATTTTTTTACAATTTTTGGAGCAAGATATAGGCCTGTGCGATCTTCAGAGCATAATTAGGCAAAGTAACACTGATTTTCACTCTTTGATTTTTAATAAAATATTTAAGGCTCACAAAAATGCTATTAAATAGCCAGGAGATAAAGAATGAATTTCTCTACAACATGCTATTTTTCATTAAATAAAAAGATGCTAAATGACTGTCCAAATTACTGTATGAACTTAGGGATGTCTTTGCAAGTTCTGAAATAAAACTAACAAATTTAAACTATGTACAAGGATACTTATGTAATTGCAAAAACTTAAAATAAAGAAATGCAATTTTCACAAGAAAAACAAAAAAAACCTTGCTTATTCTTCTCCCTCAAGTAACGCGGCAGCCGCAAGAGGGTGACAGCTGCGCGGCCTGGAGCAAGCAGCGGTGCCGCAGGTGGCTGCTTGACGTCGGAGGGCGACGCCGGCCAAGGGAGGAGCCAATGAGGGAGATGGCTGCTTGGCCGTGGACCTGCAACCTGTGTTGTTTTTCTCTTTTTTTTGTATTTTTTTGCAATTTTTTTGTATTTTCCTTGTAAACAGTAGAGAAATGCAATGAAAATATGGTGGTGATGGTGATTGAAGGTTAGTAGTGCTAATGGGGTAAATGAAATGAAGATAGTTGTGTAAAAAAATGACTAAGGTGGTGATTTTTTGTGTGATGATTTGTGTATGGAACAAGGAAAAAAAATTTGTTAGATAAAATAAAATAAAAAGATAGAGATAGAATAATTTACCTGTGTGGTTCGCCAAAAGTGGAGCCGCGTCGTGCGGCTTCCGTCGTGGCCTCGATCCGACTCGACGAAAATTCGGAGAAGCTTGGTTGTGATCTGAAGTGATGCACAACGAAACGAGGAGGATTCCTCGTGGATCTCGCCTTTGAAACCATCGTCACTCGACCGAGAGATGCTGAAGCTGTCACCGACAACACTCGGGGGCTGGTTGTCTCTCCCTCTCAATTGAAGAAATGGCAGATGAAAAACAATGGAGGAGAAGATAGGAATATAAAGAGAGAGGAGAGGGAAGTTGGAGAAGGGATGGAGAAGATGGAGGAAGTGGTGATAGTGGTGGCTTGGAGTGGAAGGCAAGTAAGGCAAGAGGTAAAAGGGAGATTAAATAAATAAAGTAATAAAATAAAATAGAAGGCTACTAAAAATAATTAAAATAATAATAAAATATTAATAATAATAAATCCGAAAATAATAAAATAAATCCGAAATTAATATAATAATGGGGTGACATGTGGCGGCTCTAGGGGTTGCCACATGTCGCTCCTAGAAAAATCAAAAATTAAATGTAAGCAAAAATCAAAAAGAAAGAATAAAAGGGATTAAATCAAAAAGTGGTCACCACGAAAGTTGCTCATCTCGACGAGATATACAACTTTTGTGAAGGACCGAAAATCAAAGGAAATCATCTGTACAAAACTGTATTTTTGGGTGGTACCTTATATATATATAATACCACATTTTATCTTTTGTAGTTTTTTGTTATTTTTCAATAAGAGAAAAATCAAAATAAAAATAGAGAAAATATGAGAAGAATATTTACAACTTAATCTAATTTTTTGGATTTTTAATAATTAGGAAAATGAAATGGTAAAATAGAGGGGGTAAAACGGTCATTATGTACAATGTACAAAAGGGCCCAAAACCCAAGTTTTGCATACGAGCTCCGATTTTAATGAAATTGGTCTTGTTTCGAAGGTCTTTGAATGTATATTACTTTAAAAGTGAGTAGACCTAATTCGGAGGTTGTATGAGAGAGATATGCACATTTTAAGGTCTAAGATCTCAAACTTGGATTGGGGTTTTATTGGTCAATTTTGCAAGTTAGTATTTTTTAGATATTTTTCTTTAATTAGTGTTAGTAATATATACACTATAGAATTGGTTTTATTGGCTTTGGAGTTAGTATAAAATATATAAAAATAAGGTATTTTATCTAATATACATGTGGATATTTACAAGTGAAATTGGCTTCTTATTTAATGGAAATATGAATGCTAAAATGCAGATATTATGCTTGCGTGCATGAATGCTATTTATGCAATATAAGTGGAAATATGCTACTATTTACTCGGGAATAAAGCTCTATTTTCAACTTTTAGAGTGATGAATCACAGATTCATCAACCCCCTATACTTAAACCTTGCTCGTCCCCGAGCAACTAAAATGAAATGCAAGAGAAATGAGATTGGATTCCATACCAAGGTCATGAACAAAAGTTGAAAATGGAGTTTGACTCGACCTTTGGATTAATTGTGTGGCGGAACCTTATTGGGACCTGAACTTAAGACCTAACAGACTTCAAGTTCCACAAGTCTTCTATTCAAGACTCCTCAATAGTCAGGTCAGAACAAATCCTCAAACACAAATTTCTGATGACTATGATTCTTACTTGTACTGTGTAAGTGAAATGTAACTCTTCACATCAGAAATGGCTCAGAACCAACCTCCTCTAACAAGGTAACTCAATAACCTGGTCCAGTAACTCTTTCCTCGAGGAGCGGGGTATTCCCTTCTAAGTTCAAGTGCGACCAACTCAAGAGGAAGGGGAAGAGAAAAAAATGGACGGTAGCCAGTGTAGCTACCTATCCCGGGATGCCTGACCAGTGTAGCCAAGTCATCCGGCTGCATTTCTTTGCTAATATACATACTCCGACTGGTATTATTTTTTTCACTTGGACCTGTCTGATTTTTTTTGGAGTTTTTGCATTTTTTTCTTTTTTTTCTTTTTTTTGGAACTATATACAAGGTGCTGCATGTACATCAGGAGTTTTTCCTCTTGAGCCAGTAGACTATCCCTCTTTTGAAGCATTATTGCAACCCACAGCATCCTGTCCTTAGATGTCAACACCACCAAACTAGGTTGAGATGCACTACCCTCCCTAGAGGAGGACGGATGTTTCCACCCGTGTGCTACTCCAAGCTAAAGGATTCTACCTCCTCACCACCTCATCAATGAAGAGCTACGTGCATTGTGCTTGTCCAAGTTAGGTCACTGTCTAAAAGAATCATGCGTGTGCATGAGATATTCTACTTAGACTAATCAAGATGACATGTGAACATAGACTTGTGGACTCAAAGAATTAAGTCACTTGACCTGAGAAATCTTAACTCCAGTTCCTACAAGGTTCCTCTGAAATTAGGTGGATTAAGGTCAAATCAAGTCCATCCTCAATATCTACTCATAACTTGGTTCAGAACCCACTAGCTTTTCACCTTGCATATGCAAGATATGCAGATGAGATGCAGATGACATGCTATGAATGAAATGCAAGACTTTTTTTTTGAAAATAAAAGATAATATGCAAGAGTAAATAAGAAGCCTTCTTGTTTTATTTTTTTGGTATACAACAATTTTTTTATTATTTACAATGATTTTTAGTTGATACAATTTGTACATAGTATACATGATTTTTTTGGTATACATCCTGTTTTACAATAAATTTTACAAAAGTATGTTTTACAAGAATTTTACAACTTTTTATACAAGTATTATAAATATAGTACATATTATACAAGTATACAAAATTTTATTATTATATTTTTTTACAAAAGGTTTACAAGTATTATACAAGTATACAAAAAATTTTTTTTGATTTTTACCCACCCATAATTATTGCAACATATACAAAAATACGCGAAAATACGCGAAAGTACGAGCTATGGGTAAAGTATATATGTAATATACACGCCCCCCTATACTTAGCGTGTGCTATGTCCTCAGAGCACGAAAGCGATTAAAAAGACATAGCTCGGGCTAAGCGTAGGAGAGCTAAAATAACAAAAAGTATAGAAGTCGTCCCGCCCCCCTATACTTAGGCTCTGGCAGCCTAAGTGTAGAAGGAGATCAGAAATGGGGCGGATGAGGAAAAGAGGAGAAATGGATGAATATATACACGGCGAGCATCGGTCCCCCCTATACTTAGGCTCTGGTCAGCCTAAGTATAGGACATGAGTGAGTATGAGGATCGATGTGATCTGGAGGATGTACAATCAACAGTGAAGAGACTCGGGTCACTCTCCCCCCTATACTTAGGATCTGATCATCCTAAGTATAGCCATAAAATGAAATGATATGGAGCCGGGGCGAGTGATTCGAATCACTAGAGAGGGAGAAAATGTATATATATAAGGAGAATTGAGAATATACAAGGATTAAGAAGGTTTGTGACGAACCTTCTTGCGGACGCGAGGAGGTGGATAGTATACATATGTGTCGCTGTCGGAATCGTCCTCAGATGAATAATTGTAAGGTGTAGGGATCGTCCAACGCGGGTCGACACACGGCTGCTTACTTAGATACGGCTTAAGAACAGCCGAACTGAGCTCACTCATATAAATCACCTTGTCCGGACCCGATGAGGATTCCTCTGAAACTTCCTTCTCCGGAATGTTGAAGGAAATTTTCTTAGTCAGTTTTCTAGAACCTGAATCATTAAGAGGGATATGAGAGCGACGCGCCTTGAGAGGTTCGAGGGAACATCTCGATGAATCAATTCTCGACTTCCTCTCACTAGATAGCCGACTAGAAGAGAAGAGCAACCGTGTTTTTATGTGGAGTCAATTTAATCTTGGTTGTTTCCTTTGAAGGTCCAGGGTGTGGTACGGTGCTGACCATAGTTTCCTCATCAGACGAGTCACCATATAGTTTGTAATATTCCTGAAGGGTCAGCACGCGTCTCGGGAAGGAGCTAGTGGTCTCAGTTGGCTTGGCATTATTGGGCTCTTGTGTCGGATCATTGAAATGATCAAGGTAATCCTCAAATATCGTGTCCGACTCAATGACAGCTTCCGGTCGTGAGTCCTCCTTAGAAGCTGTCACAGTGGTGGTGCAAGCAGTTGATGAAGTGGAGGAGTGGGGAGTCTTTGATCCAATGGTCGTCTGGACAATCGGTCTCTCAGGTGTAGTAGAGAGGTGGGACTGATCTTCCTCTCGATGGTCACGACTGTCAGCGGATGTGCGGGTCTCCTTAGAGTAAAGTTTATCAAAGAATGGATGAGGTCGAAGCGCTCCCAATGCTGTAAAATCGATTTCCCGAGTCTCGCAATCTATAGTCGCCTTAGCCAAGGCTAAGAACGGCTTCCCGAGAATAATCGGAGACTGGGAAAACTCTCCTCGGTGCTCAATGTCAATGATCGTGAAGTCCACCTAGAGTAGAGCACCTTGGAAAGTAATGATGACTGAAATATTTCCTCTCAACCGTTTGATGGATCGATCATCCAGCTGAACGATCTCTCTCGACTTCCTAAGTGGCCTGAGTTTGAGCTTGTCAAACACAGAGGTCGGGAGGATATTTATTGGTGAGTCATCATCGATTCTTGCATGGGTAAAGATGGTGTCTTTGATTTCACATTCAACTCAGGGCAACCGCTTCACTCTGCTGCTTTTGGTCTTTCTCTCCATCACCAAGGAGGTGGCCATAGACACTATATGTCTTCCAGTCCTTGTCCTCTTATTGCCTGACCTCTTGGGCATCAATTTACTTCTCACAAATCGTTTGAGGTCGGGAAAGTGATCTATGGCCTTTATTAAGGGAAGTTTGAAAATCAATTCTTCATCGAGTGCTTCCCTTAGGGTAGGATCCAATTTTTTTAGGTCTTTTTCATTTTCAATTTTGATGTGATTTTTGAGTTTTTCAATTTTTTTGGTAATTTTGGTGGATTGAATGATCAGATTCTGGATTGGAGGGTAAGTGGTTAGTAGAAGAGGGAGATAGAATGGACTCCAGCTGTACAGATGGTGTGGGTTCCCTGATGCTTGCTCGGTTTTCAACATCGGATCTACTTACTTCCTTCTCCACTTTCATTCCCAAGCTGGCAGAAATTGATTGCAATATTTCCATGACATCTCTCAATTTGTTACCAAATGATTCATTTTTCTCAATAAGTCTGGAAATGTCATCCTCCACAAAATTCTCATGACAAATCATGGGAGAGTTCTGCTCAAGTGGAGGACACTACTGAGGTATTAGGGTCTCATACTCAACATACCTAGACTCTGGCATGTAATTCCGGGTCGAGTATGGACCATCTAGATGACAAATATTGGTCAGAGCCTCATATGATGAAACAGGGACTGATAAGTCTAGCTCATGAGTCCAATCTTGTGAATGTATAGGCTCTTCAAATGAAGGCTGGTTAATGGAAACTTGATCACTAAAGTCAATCAAGTCTGGGAAATCATGATGTTCAGACCTCTTCATTTGGTATATTCGATCGACCATGTTATGCCCTAAGGTCAAGTCGGGATGTTTATATGTAACTGGTGGTATGGTCCCTACTTGAGGTGAGAATGAATAATGTGGGGGCATATAATTTTGCCAATCATCTATCTCAACAGTGACTTGCTCTTCATTTGATTCGTTGATTCCTGCAAGCTCTCGAGAATAAGGATAGTCAGCCTAAGATGGAAGTGGATCTGGAGTGTGGGAATATGGAGTAGGTGAGAAATGCGAAGAAGTGGAGAAGTCAGTCGAAGTTCTGACTTCGAAATCGGATTGAGGTGAAACCGACCACGGGTAAGGGTCTCCCGTGGATAGCGGAGGATACATGGAAAAAGAGGAAGGTGAAGATGAACGGTATATGGTCGAGGAGCATTGACCAGAGGTCACAAGGTATGGGGACAAATACCCGACATCTTGAAGAGGAAAGGAAGAAGATTGAGGTAGAAAATGTGCAATTACACAGGATACACATACAGACAGAATCAAAGACAAATGCAAGAGCAAACCCCGAATTCACACTCAACAAGGTGAAGGACTCGAAATCGAGTCCAATTAATCTTATAGATTTTAAGTGTGATTTTCAAGCAAGATAGCAAGGATTACGCGGCCTATAGGGAAGTCGGCTCAAAGCCGGATGCGTCTTCCCTGTTTAACCTGTCACCTAAGATACCACCGGTCCTTCCTTTCTTCGCTCCTATCCCAAGTCGATGGATTCAAAGACCACACCCCTATCTACCTGCAAGCAAGCGGAGGCTGACAAGGCCGGAACTTCACCCCGTGTGGTTACTGACAGCTTGTCGCAAAGTACCGCAATTTCACCCCTATCTACCTGAGACAGGCGGAGGCTACTTGGTACTAGTCAGTGAATCTGAAATTATTCGACTTGTGATATTTGCTAGGATCAGTTGGAGCGTGATATGGAAGGCGGGGATTTGGGCTCTGCCTTAAGGTGTTCACACACACTCAAGTACCCTCACTCAGCCTGAAAACAAGGTCGGGGATTAATCTCCCGCAAACAATTTTCCAATTTTATTAATTTTTTTGGTCAATAATGTTTAGCAGTCCCGATTTTAAGTTAAGTTATCGCTTTGTTAGTCAACCACACAGCACGCCTATCGTCCAGTCCCAATTTCCTTTTTAATTTAAATGTGAAAATCAGAGGGGGAAATCGAGAAAAGCTGATGCAAGTTAAAAACAATGATGCATATGCTAAGTAGAGAATACTTACAGTGATCCCTTTGCTTTTATGTAGGATGCAGAACAGAATTGAGATCTTTTACACTATATGAAAATGCAAACGAGAAAAGCCGCTCCTAGACAGGCAGTTCTATTAGCGAGTGAAGAAAGAATTTGATTTGACTAGATCTGCAGTCTAAGTGCGTCTTTTACTTGCAATGTGTGGTCCTAAATAATTACGAGCACAAGTAAATCATAGAGTGGCTCAAGGAGCCGCTAGTGCAAGCTTAGTCTAAAATTCAAACCACATAGCAGGCAGGGACACGGTTCCACTATGTTTACACACGCAAGAACCCAAACGGGAACCGCTGTAAATGCAGACAATTTTTACAAGTTAAAAAAATGAAAAATCCTTCTGGCGTCTCAACAACCGACTTGATCCACGAATAGTCGGCCTCCGATGCACTTCAAGATGCGTCGACTTCAAGAAAGCCGCTCCAAGTCCACCGGGCCCTCGCACAAAAAGATAAAATTATGTCAGAGAGATATAATAAATTTAAAAAAATAAATAGAAAAATAATTTAAAAAAAGGAATAATTACAAGGTGGTTCGGGGATCAGACTACCCGAAAGATTAGAAAATGTAAATCTAATTTTCTAAAGTGATCCTAAGCCATTTGCCTCCCCGGCAACGGTGCCATTTGATGAAGCGAAAATCTACCCTTTCTAATGTGATCTAATAGACAAGTGTGTTGCAGTCGGATAGATCCGCGTCGATCAAAAATAACCGCACAATCGATTAAATCGTCTAATGAAATAACACGCGGTTTTTATGTTTGTTTAGCCTGGGCAAGCCCCAGGGTCGACTAAAGGAGGCAAAGGAACAACTGGGATCAGATTAGAGAGAATAGATTGCGGTTTTCCAAGTGATAATTTTTTTTGATATTTTTTTATGCGATAATATGCCAAATGCAAACTATGAATTGGATTAAGTTTACAAGAAAATAACCGACTTAGACAAATTTAATTTTAATTTTAAATTAAGTCAAATCATCCAAGTGATATTTTTTCTATAAGCCTAATCCACTGATGAATGTAAATGTATTTTTTGTAATTTTTGGATTTAAAATGCACAAATGAAAAATGCAAACTTTTTTGGGGTTTTTATACAATTTTTCGTGCAAATGATATGAAAAATTGATTAAAAATTTACTGAAAGTTAAACATGATGACATGAAGCTACATTAATATTTTTGGAATTTTCTGATACTTTTTGATTTTTTATGATTTTTTTACTAAAATCAGGACAATAATGAGTATCTAATTCCTAATAAATCCATGAAATCAAATTATCCAGAGCTTTATTTATCTCAAATAGATATTTTAATAAGGAATTCAGGAGACTTGAAATTTCTAAAAAATATTATTCGTGGAATGAATTAAAAATCAAAAACCGAAATCACTCTACAATTTATTTCATGCAAACGACAATTCCAATTTTGTTGAAACTTGGATAGTAATTAAAGCAAACTTAGAGGCATCATCTACAATTTTTTTCACAATTTTTGGAGCATTAAATAACTATTTGCGAATTTCAGAGCATAAATAGGCAAAATATCTTTGATTTTCAGTCTCTGATTTTTAATAAAACATCTAAGGCTCACAAAAATATAAATAAATAGCTAAAAGATAAAGAATTAGTTGTGCTACAACATGCTATTTTTTGATTAAAAATGATGCAAGAATAGTGTCCAAATTAACGCTCAAATACAGGGATGTCAATGCAAATAGAAAAAGAAATAAGACTGACAAACTGTGCACAGGGGCACTTGTGCAAATTCTAAAACTTGAAATGAATCATATGCAATTTTTACAATATAATAAAGATGAAATGGACCTTTTCTCTTATGCAAGCTAGGGCACGCTTGCACAGGAGAGTTGGGGGCGGCGGCGCACGGACGTTAGGGCGGCTCGCGGCGGGCGGTGCAGATGGAGGAGGGGGCCGAGGTGACTGGAGATCTGCGCCAGTCGGCGCGGTGGCTGGGCAGCAGCTTGGCCTTGCGCGCGTGGGGACGGCGGGCTGTCACGGCGGCGTGAGGCCGCGCGGAGCTACCGTAGGTGGCGGGCTGATGGTTGTGGACCTGTGCCTTTTTTATTTTTTTTTGTTTTTCTTTTGCAAATTTTTTTTGTAATTTCTTTGTACAAACAGTAAATAAAATGTGAAGTGAATGGTGGTGAGGATGCGTATGTAGATAATGATGGTGGTGTGCTGATGCAATGAAGGTAGATGATAGATGAAAATAGTGAATTTGTATGATGATAGTGGTGTGAATGATGAAAATGTTTGGTTGGTAAAAATATGATGTTGTGTCTATAATAGTGATCAACACGAAAACAAAGAGATGATGTTAGATAAAAAATGAATGAAAAGATATGATAGAGTACTTACCTGTGGTTCGCCGGATTGTGGAGCCATGGTGTGCGGCTTCCGTCGTGGCCTCGAGAAGGATGGTGGAGTCCTTCGAAGCTGAGCAAGTACAATTGGATCCAGCGACGCGACAATGGTGGTGTCGCGGATCTCTCCTTGAGGTTGTCGTCGCTCGACTCGTCTCTTACAGCTGTCACCTGAAGGTTAAAGGGGCTCGACCTCACTTCTCCCTGGCAACGGCGCCATTTGATGAGCGCGGATTCTACCCTTTTGATGTCGTATAATTGACTAGTGCGTTGCAGTCGGATAGATCTGCGTCGATCAAAAATTACTGCACAAATCAATTAATTGTCTAATGAATTAACGCGTGGTTTTATGTTTATTTAGCCTAGGCAAGCCCCAGGGTCGACTCAAGGAGGCAAAGGAAAAACTCGGGATAAAGTTAGATGAATTAGATTGCGGTTTTCTAGGTGGTTTTTTTTATATTTTTTATACAATAAAAATGCCAATGCACAAATACAGATGAATTAGGTTATTAAGAAAGCGATCACTTAGCCAAATTTAATTTGAATGTGAAATTGATTCAAATCGACCAAGTTATAATTTTTCTAAGAACCTAATCCAACAATGAATGCAAAATGGATTTTTTTGTAATTTTTGGGTTAAAAATGCATAAATGAAAGGTGCAAACTTTTTTAGGGTTTTTATGCAATTTTACGTGCAAATGATATGCAAAAATTATGAAAAAATTTAATGGAAGTTAAATATGATGCAATGAAGCTACACTAATATTTTTAGAATTTTCTGACACTTTTTGATTTTTTATGAATTTTTTACTGAAATCAGAGTAATAACGAGTATTTAATTTCTAATAAATCCACGAAATCAAATTATCAAGAGATTGATTTATCTCAAATAGACATTTTAATAAGGAATTCAGGAGACATGAAATTTCTCAAAAATATTTTTCGTGGAGTTACATAAAAATCAACTACTGAAATCACTCTACAATTTATTTTATGCAATCGACAACTCCAATTTTGATGAAACTTGGACAGTGATTAAAGCACACTAAAAGGCATCATTCACAATTTTTTACATATTTTGGAGCAAGATATAGGCATGTGCGAATTTCAGAGCATAATTAGGCAAAGTATCACTGATTTTCACTCTTTGATTTTTAATAAAATATTTAAGGCTCACAAAAATGCTATTAAATAGCCTGGAGATAAAGAATGAATTTCTCTATAACATGCTATTTTTCATTAAATAAAAAGATGCTAAATGACTGTCCAAATTACTGTATGAACTTAGGGATGTCTTTGTAAGTTCTGAAATAAAACTAACAAATTTAAACTATGTACAGGGATACTTATGTAATTGCAAAAACTTAAAATAAAGAAATGCAATTTTCACAAGAAAAACAAAAAAAACCTTGCTTATTCTTCTCCCTCAAGTAACGCAGGGGCGTGGGTGCTAGGGCTTGAGAGAGCAAGGAGGCGACGAGGTGGCGGGCGACGGCGCCCAGCCGCGCGTGGACGCTCGTGCGGGGCCGGTGACGAGGGGGTGCGCAAGGAGGGCGCCGGCTGCGCGATCTGGAAGCTGGAGGATGGCCGTGAGGGGCGACGAGTGGAGAACGGGGCAGCGGCCGCAGCTGGATGCCGCGCTGGTGCGGCGGGTGAAGCGCGTGGGGCACCAAGGTGGAGGGCGACGCGGGGCTGCTGTGCGGGGCGCGGCACCATGCGGTGGCTGGAACTGTGAAGGCGGGCTGGCGGAGATCGGGCGCACGCCCGCGGGAGGACTGCTGCAGCGGTGGGGAGCCGCGATGGCGGCCTGGGGACGATCTCGCGGCGTCGAGGGACGGCGGAGCGTTGGAGGGCGGCTCGATGGAGTTGGGCTGAGCGGGTTGGAGGGCAGCGCCCGCAGCGGGCGGCTGGGCACCGCGCGGTGGCGCGGTTGCTCTCAGCTGCGGCTGGAGGAGGGTGGTCAGTGCGGCGACAGCCGCAAGAGGGTGACAGCTGCATGGCCTGGAGCAGGCAGCGGTGTCGCACTGCTTGACGTCGGAGGGCGGCGCCGGCCAAGGGCGGAGCCAACGAGGGAGATGGCTGCTTGGCCGTGGACCTGCAACCTATGTTGTTTTTCTCTTTTTTTGTATTTTTTTGCATTTTTTTTGTATTTTCCATGTAAACAGTAGAGAAATGCAATGAAAATATGGTGGTGATGGTGATTGAAGTGGTAATGGGGTAAATGAAATGAAGATAGTTGTGTAAAAAATGACTAAGGTGGTGATTTTTTGTGTGATGATTTGTGGATGGAACAAGGAAAAAAATTTGTTAGATAAAATAAAATAAAAAGATAGAAATATAATAATTTACCTGTGTGGTTCGCCAAAAGTGGAGTCGCGTCGTGTGGCTTCCGTCGTGGCCTCGATCCGACTCGACGAAAATTCGGAGAAGCTCGGCTGTGATCTGAAGTGATGCACAACGACACGAAGAGGAGTCCTCGTGGATCTCGCCTTTGAAACCGTTGTCGCTCGACCAAGAGATACTGAAGCTGTCACCGACAACACTCGGGGGCTGGTGGTCTCTCCCTCCCAATTGAAGAAATGGCGGATGAAAAACAATGGAGGAGAAGATAGGAATATAAAGAGAGAGGAGAGGGAAGTTGGAGAAGGGATGGAGAAGATGGAGGAAGTGGTGATAGTGGTGGCTTGGAGTGGAAGGCAAGTAAGGGAAGAGGTAAAAGGGAGATTAAATAAATAAAGTAATAAAATAAAATAGAAGGCTACTAAAAATAATTAAAATAATAATAAAATAATAATAATAATAAATCCGAAAATAATAAAATAAATCCGAAATTAATAAAATAATGGGGTGACATGTGGCGGCTCCAGGAGCTGCCACATGTCGCTCCTAGAAAACTCAAAAATTAAAAGTAAACAAAAATAAAAAAGAAATAATAAAAGGGATTAAATCAAAAAGTGGTCAACACAAAAGTTGCTCGTCTCGATGAGATATACAACATTCGTGAAGGGCTGAAAATCAAAGGAAATCATCTGTACAAAACTATATTTTTGGGTGGTACCTTATATATATAAAATACCGCATTTTATCTTTTGTAATTTTTTTGTCATTTTTCAATAAGAGAAAAATCAAAATAAAAATAGAGAAAATATGAGAAGAATATTTACAACTTAATCTAATTTTTTTGGATTTTTAATAATTAGGAAAATGAAATGGTAAAATAGAGGGGGTAAAACGGTCATTATGTACAATGTACAAAAGGGCCCAAAACCCAAGTTTTGCATACGAGCTCCGATTTTAATGAAATTAGTCTTGTTTCGAAGGTCTTTGAATGTATATTACACTAAAAGTGAGTAGACCTAATTCGGAGGTTGTATGAGAGAGATATGCACATTTTAAGGTCTAAGATCTCAAACTTGGATTGGGGTTTTATTGGTCAATTTTGCAAGTTAGTATTTTTTAGATATTTTTCTTTAATTAGTGTTAGTAATATATACACTATAGAATTGGTTTTATTGGCTTTGGAGTTAGTATAAAATATATAAAAATAAGGTATTTTATCTAATATACAGGTGGATATTTACAAGTGAAATTGGCTTCTTATTTAATGCAAATATGAATGCTAAAATGCAGATATTATGCTTGTATGCATGAATGCTATTTATGCAATATAAGTGGAAATATGCTGCTATTTACTCGGGAACAAAGCTCTATTTTCAACTTTTAGAGTGATGAATCACAGATTCATCAAAGGTCAACACGAAATTTCATTAAAGATGGTTGTGTGTATGGAGTGAGATCAATTGCCATCCAAAATGGGTAGGTTTTAGGATGAGAGTGGACCCTATTTATTGGAGAAGACAAGAGTCTAGAGATCGATTCACGAAGTTTGAACCGGATTCTCAGAAATTGCCTCGAATTATTGGAGGTGACGAGCGCATGGAATAGACGTTGGTGTCGGCAGGCTCCCGACTAAGCCATTCATGTGTCTCCATCTCAAAGGTCAAGAGGAGATCGAGATTGGAAGAATGATATAGAGGTCAAACAAGAAATAAAGGGAGTGTAAAATAGTAGAAGGCTCCAAATGAGTGGGGGATCAAAGAGAAAAAAAGTGAGAAAAAAGGGCTACACAATGTGCAGGACTGATCTTTGAACCTTAATTATAATTCAATCAAACACAAAACAAGGGTAGGTTCACCCACTTAGCACATGTGAAGCTGTGAAAGTTCAGTTATTTTTATCTTTTCAATTTTATAGTTATTTTCAGGCAATCTTATCACGAGTCCTTAAGTACGCTAACCCTATAGGAGCATGTGTACTATCAGGCAAGTGTCTCGTACTTGTTCTACCTCCTTTGCAACCTGTGATCTGTGCGCTTAAAGGTCCTTCATCTTGTTCCTGGACGGCTACTCAGCCAAAGAAATAGAAAGGAAGACAATAGGTGAAACCAACACTTCGGTCCTCGCTCGCAATGGAATCACCCGTGAGCGTGCAAGGATCTACTCAAATGCAAACCGATGAGACAAACACACCCGTGAGGACATGGCCTAAGCTCAGTACTTCAGATCAAGTCAGATGCTCCATACAAGGCGGGAATATCGTGCTCGAATAGGCCCTACTCAGTCGCGTACGATAGAAGTGTCAATACTTTGCCAACCCAAGTGATAACCAAGGTGCTACATATCGAGATTTGGGCTCTTATCCTTAGCGGGTCACGCCTCACTCAGTCTAGAGTGTACCTAACAATAATGTGGGCTTTATGAACCCCAACAATGAATGGTTCGTTATGAATTTTAATTAAGGTCAAGTTAATTTAGCAGTCCTTTTTTAGTTTTGGGGTTTTCAATTTTTGAGTATTTTCAGAGCAAGCTACATAACGATTTTTTGTGTTTTTCCTTTATATCCTAAGTGATATAAAAATAATGGAGAGATAACAGAAAAACCGTGCAAGTCGTCAGTAAGGCAGAAATCTTACCTTAGTGACTAATGATGCATGCAAAGATAGAACTACTTACAGTGCTTCCCAGCTCTCTCCATGTAGATGCTAGGTGGAATAGAAATATTTACACTCTATGGGGGTATGTAAAAGTGAGAAAGCGTCCTAAAAATAGATATTATTATTGGGAAGAACCAAATGCTAATTACTCAAAAATGGATCCTAATGTCCAGTCTTGGAGACCTCTCGGTGCCCGCCACAACGGGTTCTACAAGTGTTGTTTGAGGTCTCTCACAGCTCGTGGTTCCAAGTCTAAGTAATCAGCAATTAATTTTTGATTAAGTCCAAGCGAAATAGACTATAGGTGCATGCAATTTGTCAGGGCCTTGGACCTAGCTACCGAATCAATCAACCTACTATCTAAAGGCTCACTCACAGAAAACAAATAAAAACAAAGGTGGAAAGCTCAAATCACAGGAAACAAAATAAACAAAGGCGATAAAACATGACAAATCTGGTACGAGGCCCCCAGGTGAACAGACAACCAGGCACTGGAACTCGTATGGTGGAGATAGTAGTGTTCAAATTAATTACAAATTATGTTGCAGAAAATAAATATCTCTCTTCACTAAAAAATGGAAAATGCTATGCTAAAGAGGTTGCTCTTCTCCTCCTTCCACGTTCTTCTTTCCTGCTCTCTCATGGTCAACTCAAAAGAAGAAAGCCGACCTCCGCTTGCCTTGGGTGCACCCACCTCTTAAGAGACAGTCCTCGTCAAGCGTTCCCTCGCAAGAAATACTAAGAAGAAATTTTGGTTCAGAAAAGTCATATAATTATCAAAGAATAAGTGGCAGAAAAATGTAAATAAAATGACATCTATATATGCAAGAATATACTACAATCCGTTGCTCCCCAGAAACGGCACCATTCAAAACAAAGGGTTTCTGCGAGGGTCTAGAAATCTCATAAGGTGACATGTCCAATCGATGTGGTGACCACTCACAAAACCCGGTCTAGTTTAACAATCAACCCACAATAATAAATCAAGCAAGGAAAATACATTGTGGATCAAAATTTATTATAAACCCCGCAATAAAATGTGTATAGTGACAAGCAGAGTAGGGTGTCGAACACAGGGAACACACGATGCAGCACTATATATTATTTATAAATAAATAAATAATATAGGTGTATATGTATATATAACTAGCACAATGTTTATCAAATATTGTTGGTTTTAAATTAATTTATTTTATATTTTTATATTTTTTTATTGTTATTTTAATTTTCTGTTTTATATTTTCTTTTTATATTTTTATAGATTTATATTTCATTTTCTTTTACAATATATAATATAGCTATATATAAAGTATATATACAATATATTCTAATATAAGTATAGATATTAATAAAAATAGTTAAAATAAAAGAAATAAAATCTTTTTGGGTTTTAAATAATTTTTTTACTATTTTTGCGATTTTCTAAGGAGTTTTGCTAATTTTTATATAATTTTAAAGTTGGAATTACACTAAAACAGGGATTAAAAGTAATTAGACCGAATTTAAAATGGAGATGAAAATTAGCAAACAAAATCAAAACTTCTCCTAATTAATTTTTGTATATAAATAATAATATAAAGAAAGTTATACAACATAAATCACTATTTTTGGAATTTTTTGAGATTTTACAATTTTTTTGAGAGGTTTTGGGGGTTTTTAATTTTTAAGCATTTCCTTTTTCAATTTTAGTGATTTTTGGTCTGAAGGTCAATATTACTAAACAAGAATAATATTTTTTTTGGAATTTTTGAAAATGATTTTATAATTTCTTTGCCTTTTTATGACAAACATGAACTGGCAGTGTACTATTTCAATTTTAGAAAATAGGAAAGGGGCATGAAATGTGAATGTAAAATTATAGCGTGACCAAGCTTGCATCCAAGTACCTACTCCAATTTTTTAATGAATTTTGAAGCATGACAACTATTTTTAATAAATAGAAAATAAAGCATAAAAATGTTCAGTCTGGGAAGGGTATAATTGCAAATATAAATAAAGACGATGGTCTAATTATAATTTTACCCAATATTTAACACTAATATTCAAATTTTATATATTAAAAGACAATTACACAAACACGTGAGGGGTTCCATGCAACTTTTACAAGGTAAACATGCACCTAAATCTGACTATAGTAGGGAATAAATTGCAATATATAGAAAGTTTCAAGGGATTACGTGCAATTTATCCACTACTTTTTAAACTATGTAAAATATTTACAGGACTTTTTGATAAATACAAAAATATGGAGTGAGGCTATGCAATTTACCCACTAACACATCGGGATCTAACCGTCCTGAGCTCGCCATGTGGCTGATCGAGAGGCTCTCGTCACATACCCCTTCACGAATAATCAGCAATCCAGATTAGATCAGTACAACTATTCTTGATCGAATGGCAGGGAGGGGGGCTAGAAGAACTCGCAAGAACAACCCTCCGGCGAACTTCGATTCTTCGTTTCTCGGGTCTCCGATGCTCTTCGTCTCCTCTGATGAGCCTAGTAGGTAGTTGGCTTGCAGGCGTGCGCCTACAGGGTCCAAGGTGGTAGCGAAGACGTGAGGTGCTCTAGCAAGGCTGAATCACCTGGAGCAGCTCCAGGTGATCGTTCAGGTCCCAGAAGCGTCGATTGACTTGCAGGTTAGCACCAAAAGAATCCCGGGCACGAGGACTATCTCCTCCACCTGGGGTTTGCTCGAAATAGAAGGGGGCACGAAATGGAGGGGTGAGCTTCGGCAAGGGTGACGTAGGGAGCTCGATTACTGGATCCATGATGGACCTAGGTTGGATGAAGTGGGCGATCAATGGAGAAGGCGAAGGGAAATATAATGACATGGAAATCGGGATGGATTGACAGTAAGATTACGATGAATTTGACCTAGAACCTGAAGTCCATGATTTAGGGATTTTTTTTATTTGAACGTTAATCGCTCGATAAAACTACAAATTGAATATGCGGAATGAAAAGTAAACTAAAGAACTACCTAAAGATGATGGGAAAGAGGGCTCAACTGGCCTGGGAGGCCAGGAGCAGAACCAGCCAGCAACACTCCGGTGGTGGGGCGGATACACCTCCTACCTTGCTCTCCTCGCTGCAAATCAAGGGCTACACCTTGTTGTCACCATGGCAAAACCCATAGGAGTGATCTGAGGGGCTAAAACTCAAATAAGAGGGTTCAAAAAGCCAAAATGGGCGAGGGAGATATATTTAGAGACAGTTTTTGAGCAAGTTTCGAGGGGATTTTACGTGCGATCGAGCGAGGGTTGGTGAAGATTCTAGGCGAGGCATGGATGAAGGGGATATACGGTGGTGGTGGTCTCGATGGTAATGGGTGATGTAGGAAGCGTGGAGAAATTCATGAAGAGGCGGCCTCGTGAAGCTCTGACAGAAGTGAGAGGGTAGGTCGGACAGATAACCGGCGGTCAACATTTGAACGTGCGTGGTTGGTCCACGTGGACGAACTAGGAAATTTTAAGGAAAATGCCTTGGAAAATGATAATAAATAGAATTTGATTTTATTATTTTTGGTTATAAAATAAAAATGTTTCTAATTTTTTGTAGTATTTTATGTGTATTTTTATTTATTTTTTAGAGGTGTTTATTTACAAGTTATTTTTTAGGATACATATATAGGTATATTTACCTATGTTTTAGGTATTTTTATTTTGTATTTTTATTTTGTTATTTTATTCTATTATTTCATAAAATTATATCTTATTCTTATATACTTAAATATATTTTTGTTATAACTTTTTTTTGAGATATTATATACACTTAAATAAATAGGTGTATTTATTATATATGTATAGCTATTGTATATTCATCTATATAATTTATATACATATTTCATTTTAGTGTTTTCTTTGTGTTTTTATTCTAGTTTTAATATGTACATATAATACAAATAATATTTACAAAATTATAGAAATATAAGATTAAAAAATAGTAAAGAATTTATAAAATGATTATTTTAATCGGTACTATTATACAATAGAGGTCCCAAACCTAACTTTCACACCTTAACTCCAAAAAAAATATCACCTTCATTAAATAGCTTACTAAAAATTATGTACAATTAAAGATGATTTTGATACATTTTGAGTTTTTATTTGGGAGATATGGGTATGTGAAGTTTGGCTTTTGGAATCTTATTTTGTGTATAAAATGTACATTATATATTATTTTTGTGTGAAATAAATTTTGTAATTTATTATATATTATTATCTAAAACTTTCATGTACAAAGTTTCATTACTTGAGGTGTAAATAATAATGAATAAAATAGGTCCCAAAAAACAATTATTTGCCTATTTTGTAGAGTGATTCGTTCTGCATTTTCTGTACAATTAGCCGCCTTATCTCCCCCTACTTTATTCTTTGTCGACTAAGTCATCACTGAGTCTCGAGGTCTAGGCTCACTTCAGTGTCCTTGACACTTCGCTCTTTTTCTTTTCTTTCCTTTATCCTTTTATTTTGGCGATAAATACAATAAACATATAATATTTTATATAGTATTTTGTGCAAATTAATGATCGTTTATTTTCACAAATTAATGATACATTCACGCATTCAACTAGGGTTTAAAAGTCAAAATGAGAGAATAAATGTGATGAAATGGAGATTCATCAGTGCTTCCCTTTGGCCTATGCAACCATTGCACTACTAGAAGGACTCCCTTTCTTCATGATATCATCAATGAACCTCAATGAAGAAAGAAACTTAGCATTTGTTAAATTCAACTTATTCATATGATAATAAATTATAAATATATTGAAATATTTAGGAAGAGATAGTAGTAAGAAATCAGATTGCATATTTGCATCCATCTCATCCCTCAAAGTCTTCAATTCATGGATGTACGCAAACATTTTGAGTACATGTTCCCCGACTAGATTCCTTTTATGTATTTTACAATGAAGCATTTCTTTCATAATATTATAACACTGAGTGCGGTTCACATAGCCAAACATGTCCTTCATATTTGTCGAGATGTCCTGAGCTGATTCGATAACCATATGTTGCTTTTAAAGCACATTGGATAAGGAACTAAGAATGTACAACGGGCCAATGTGTATTCCTCGTCCCACATTTTGTTGAAATTTTGGGCATCCTTAGTTTGAGGATCCTTGTACTTGTTGTTAGAGAGCACATACCCGATGCGCTCAGCCATAAGTAAAAGTTCCAAATTTCATATCCAATCTGAAATATTTTTGATCGGTCAACTGATTGACTTCAAACATCTTGTTAAGTGGGTTGAGAGATTTCATATGAAATTAAAGAATAAAATAGAATATACTTAATGTCTTAACTAGGGAGGCTAAACAATTTAATAATTTTAAACCAAGAGTTCTCATATTTTTTGTACTTTGAAATGTGTTTCCCTTATTTCCTTTCAAACCATGAGGTAGGATAACCAAAGGCCTCACTACGAGATCTAATTCTCCTTTCTATTTCATTGCACCCCAATAATATCAGAAAATACAACTACGATGAAACAAGTGGAAACTCCTTCCACCTTACAAGTCCAACTTGTATTCTCAGCTTGATCTTCAATGCTTATACCCCACATATATGGAGTTAGCATGTTGTCGATTAAACCAACCATCAATGAGCAAATATCAATTCATATTATGCGCAATCTAATAACATCTCAATAATATGGAGAACAACATTGGGTCACTACACATATGGCTCATCTCTTTTGAAAAACGAAGAACCCAATTCCATGGCTATTTGTATTCTGGAGTCATGATTGCACATGAGCTTCTCCAAAATACAACCAATGCTGACAAAGTTCCTCATAGTGACAAAAGATCATGGATGTCATCAAATGACTTAGTCCATATCATATTTAAATTAATGATTAATCATTTCAAATCATATTCTCATGATTAATCTAAGGTATAGTGCTAAGACACATGCTTATTACCTTAGTTTTAATCCAATTAAAACAATGACACTTAAACGGTCCCCTGGCTAGGGGTTGATCCTTTTATGCACTTTATGTTACATATAGTATTACACCATCATTTAGTACAATTTAATATTCTAATTTTTGTTGTTAAAGTACGTCACGACTCTTCATGCTCCGTCTCCTTGAAATGGATCCTGCCGGGTCGGACAGATAATGCCAACATGTAGCACTTCGACTGGAAGTGCAGCCTAGGGTAGCAATTAAGTAACTGATGAATCTCCATTTCATCACCTTTATTCTATCATTTTGGCCTCAAAAATCCCAGCAAATACATGTAATCAGCATTAATTTGTACATAATAGCATTCATTATTCATTGTATTAATTATACTTAAATAAGGTTTTTAATGCCAAGATTATAGAATAAAGAGAGAAAAGAAAAAGGAATAAAATATTGTAAATATTTTATGACCCTAACCCCGAGACCAAGGCCAGCATGGTATTGGTCGACAAGGAATAAAGTAGGGGGAGATAAGGGCTGATACACAATAAATACCTCATTTATTTATTCATCCCTTTATGCATTTTTGACACCTATTTTGTACATAATTATTTATTCATCAAATAAAGAAACTTTGTTCATAAAAGTTGTAGATAACGATGTAAATAAAAATACAAAATTAGTTTGTATAAAAATGAGACTCAGTGTACATCTTATACACAAAATACAAAGCAAAAATCTCAACTTCACAGACCCATATCTTGCAAATAAAAACTCCAAATCACCCAAACTCACCTTTAATTGTATATAGCATTTCATAAACTATTTTATAAAATTGGTTTCATCATTTTTGGAGTCCATCTGTGGAAGTTAGGTTTTTGACCCTTCTTGTATATAATACCTGATTAAAATATTCATTTTATTCAACATTCATTATTCTTATAAATTCATATTTCTAGAATTTTGTAGATAATGTATATAATTCATGTACATATTGACATTAGAATAAAACCAAAAATAATTGGGAAAATAAAATAAAACTATGTAATATATATGGGCAAGATACCTATATGGAGTATGCACACAAATAAAAAGGGAAAAACATCCTTTAATTATTCAAATCTCTTATATTTTTGTAATAATGTATATAGTATACGTGTCCTATTAAAAATACAAATCCTTAATAAAAACACATAAAATTAATTAAATAAATACAATAATATACAGGTAAAGCACCTATATATATATACTTACAAATACATAGACCTATTTATTTAAAAATACAAATAAACTTATAAAAATCAAACAAAAATACCTTTATACTCACAAAAATAAGTTATAAATTTATAAAATAAGCCAAGAAAATAATAAAAAAAATAAATAAATTAAAAATAAAATATCCAAAAATACATGTAAATACATACATATACACATTATCAACATAAAACCCTAATAAAACACCTCGAAAAATTCAATAAAAATCGGGAATAAATACTACATGAAATAATACACATTTCTTATTTTATAAGCAAAAATTAATAAAATCATTTCAGATGTCAAATAAATCAATCTCCATTCAGTCTTGCTATTTTGTCCCGTAGCGGCTTACGTGGCCCAATAAGACGCCAGCCAACGTTGACCCCCTGGTCAACTGTCCCATCCCACGCCTGGCAGCTCTGAACAGTCCACTCCCCCGATTTCCTCCCTTTTTCCCGGGCACACCATCCATCAATCGACAACGCTTCCTTCACAAGATTTGTTCCCTAATCTTCCATGATGGCCGCCGAAATCACAGATCAACCAAATGTTCTCTAGATCATGAAATAATCGCCGGTCAATAAGGCTGCTCGCCAATGTTTATAAATAAAAAGCTCCGCTTCCTTCCTCGAATTTGGCCACTTTCATTCTAACCTAAAGCCTAGATCTTGTGCCTGGATCGTTCCTCGTGACAGGGGGAGTCGCCCAGCATCGAGACTTGGCCGGAGGAAGGAGAATTTTGACGCGGCGGAGCTCCGGCGTCCGCCCTGCTCCCTGGAGGCCCCCAGGTATAAGAGCTGTCCTTTTAATGCATTCTTAGGTAGTTTTTAGTGTTAGCATTTAATTTCAGTAGTTAGTTTAGTTGTTAGTTGATCACAGTAGCGTAAAAAACAAAAATCGAAGTTCGCCGGAGCTCCGCTCCGGCGACTTCTTCATCGTGAACCTCGCTGTATCCGACCACCTCGATCATCCCATCTCGTCCCTCGTCGCCTTCTCCATCTTTCGCACCCATCAGATCAACCCAGGACCCTTGGTCTTGGCGAATCAGGGTTCCAACTCCGCCGTTCGCCGGAGCCCTTCCGCCCCCCTCCATCTTGCACCGCAGCTTCATAACCCCGGGTCGAGGAGATAGCCCTCTCTCCCGCGGTTCTTCCTGTGCAGGTACCACGAGGAATCGAGCCCTTCTGGGCTTGCTTTGACCAGGAAGAGGTTCCTGGGGGCCACCTTCTTCTCCGACCTCGCTTCACCGACTCAGGCCCCCAGGAGCCATGAGATCACCGTCAGACGACGCGGAGGCCTTCCAGCTACGATCAGGACCCTTCAGATACGCGGGAGGTGCCCGGAGGAGCCCAAGCGACCCGATCGAAGCTCGCCGAGGGCGAGTTCATTCCCAGTTCTTCCTGATGCCTTCTGCACCGTTGGATCGAGCGGGGTGGCCCAGATTGCATGCCAGCCGTCCGATGAAGGAGCGCAACCACCGTCAGATCAGCCGGGATGTTCTAATCCCAGCCCTTCATCGCCGAAACGAAGCCCGCCGTCAGATGATCGCCACGTGTATAAGTGGCGCCTCCAGCGCCGCAGGATGCAAGGCCGTCTTTAGGGGTAAATTTCATACACTACCCCTCAATTTTTGTATTTAGAGTTTACGCCCAAAAATAAAGTATTACGTTGTAAATAAATTGTAAAAATTGCAGTGGACCCCTTTGATGTTTCCATATTTACATGTTAGTCCCTCCGTGCCTCACGTGCAGCAACCACGTGAGGCGCGGGACATTTTGCATATCAACCCTGCCGGGTTCTTGTATTTATGAAATGGTCCAGAAAATAAAAGTTAAAGTGTATTTTGATGGTAATTTTTGCATGTATGCCCCTGCCTACTATTTTATTTGCAAAAATACCCCTGCCAGGCCATTTAATTTTTGAAAGCTTTGTCTATTTATTTCATGCTTCATATTTAATCGAAAAATCTTGCAAAAATAGACTTAGGCTCCTGTTTGATCATGCTTGAACGCCATATTTTTAGTTTTGCATTTTGTTGCATTTTTGCATTTATTAAAAATCAAAAATTTGTCTTTAAGTCCCTGTCTAATTCATAAAATCCCAAAAAAATATGAAAATGCCCTGAAAAAGTCCAAAAAAATTATATGTAGTGTATTTTGCCCTATATTAGTGTCAGACCAAAAATCCCTAAAAATCTCAAAAGGAAAACCTTAAAAATTCGAAAATACCCAAAAACTTCAAGAAAATATAAAAAATCAAAGAAAAATCAGAAAAATATAAACTCAGGCCCTAATTATGCTATATTTTATTATTGTCATTAGAAAATTAAAGGGGAACATTTTTAGGCTGTTAGTTATTTTTAAATCTCTATTTTTGCGACGGCCAGTAATTAGTTCACTGTTTACTTTGATTTAGCTATTTTAAAATACTAAAAAGACTTGCAAAAATACCCAAAAATTATAAAAACAGTAAAAAACCATGAAAATCTCAAAAAGGTCTTTGTCCTGAATTTTTGACTTTTTTTTAGTATTTTTTGTGAATTTTATAACACACCCTTTATGTATATGTATCTACACCGATATTTCCAAAAAAAAAAAAACAAAAAAAAACAAAAATATATATATTATATATAGATATATATATATCTAGTAATAGGTATTCTCTTTAATCTTAATGTGATATATATAAAGAAAAAAAAAAGGAAAAAAGAAAAAATATATATACATATATATAATATTATAATTAGATACACCTATATACATATATATCTAGTACATGTATTATAAGCTCTATGCTTGACCTCTATATATATATATATATATATATTAAATTTGTATTATATAGATATATATAAATATATGCATAATACTTAATTATTATATTTTAAAAAAAAAAAAAACCACACAAGGATGACTGGGATTGACACATAG